>JAVSCE010005924.1:0-61777 GCA_032199065.1 Smutsia gigantea | reverse complement strand
AGACCATCCAAATACTAACTAAAGGGAAAGAATAAAACACCTAGTATATAAAGAATGGAGGAGGAAGAATAAGAAGGGAGAGAAATAAAGAAACATCAGACAGTGTTTACAATTACCTAACAAGAAAGTTAAGTTAGATTGTTAGATAGTAAAGAAGCAACCCTTGAACCCTTGGTAACCACGAATCTAAAGCCAGCAATGGCAATAAGTACATACCTATCAATAATCACCCTAAATGTAAATGGACTGAATGCACCAATCAAAAGACACAGAGTAACAGAATGGATAAAAAAGCAAGACCCATCTATATGCTGCCTACAAGAAACTCACCTCAAATCCAAAGATATACACAGACTAAAAGTGAAGGGATGGAAAAAGATATTTCATGCAAACAACAAAGAGAAAAAAGCAGGTGTTGCAGTACTTGTATCAGACAAAATAGACTTCAAAACGAAGAAAGTAGCAAGAGATAAAGAAGGACATTACATAATGATAAAGGGGTCAGTCCAACAAGAAGATATAACCATTATAAATATATATGCACCCAACACAGGAGCGCCAGCATATGTGAGACAAATACTAACAGAATTAAAGGAGGAAATAGACAGCAATGCATTCATCTTAGGAGACTTCAACACACCACTCACTCCAGAGGACAGATCAACCAGACAGAAAATAAGTAAAGACACAGAGGCACTGAACAACACACTAGAACAGATGGACCTAACAGACATCTACAGAACTCTACACCCAAAAGCAACAGGATACACATTCTTCTCAAGTGCACATGGAACATTTTCCAGAATAGACCACATACTAGGCCACAAAAAGAACCTCAGTAATTTCAAAAATATTGAAATCCTACCAACCAACTTCTCAGATCACCAAGGTATAAAACTAGAAATAAATTTTAGAAAGAAATCAAAAAGGCTCACAAATACATGGAGACTTAACAACACTCTCCTAATTAATCAATGGGTTAACGACCAAATCAAAACAGAAATCAAAGAATATATGGAGACTAATGACAACAACAACACAAAGCCACAACTTCTGTGGGACGCAGCAAAGGCAGTTCTAAGAGGAAAGTATATTGCAATCCAGGCCTATTTAAAGAAGGAAGAACATTCCCAAATGAATAGTCTAAAGACACAATTACTGAAATTGGAAAAAGAAGAACAAATGAGGCCCAAAGTCACCAGAAGGAGGGACATAATAAAGATTAGAGAAGAAATAAATAAAATTGAGAAGAATAAAACAATAGAAAAAATCAATAAAACCAAGAGCTGGTTCTTTGAAAAAATAAACAAAATAGATAAACCCCTAGCCAGACTCATTAAGAGAAAAAGAGAATCTACACACATAAACACAATCAGAAATGAGAAAGGAAAAATCACGACGGACCCCACAGAAATACAAAGAATCATAAGAGAATATTATGAGAATCTATATGCTAACAAGCTGGAAAACATAGAAGAAATGGACAACTTCTTAGAAAAATACAACCTTCCAAGACTGACCAAGCAAGAAACAGAAAAACTAAACAGACCAATCACCAGCGACGAAATCGAATTGGTAATCAAAAAACTACCCAAGAACAAAACCCCGGGCCTGATGGATTCACCTCTGAATTCTACCAGACATATAGAGAAGAAATAACACCGATTCTCCTTAAAGTTTTCCAAAAAATAGAAGAGGAGGGAATACTTCCAAACTCATTCTATGAAGCCAGCATCACTCTAATACCAAAACCGGGCAAAGACCTCACCAAAAAAGAAAATTACAGACCAATATCCCTGATGAACGTAGATGCAAAAATACTCAACAAAATATTAGCAAACCGAATTCAAAAATACATCAAGAGGATCATACACCATGATCAAGTGGGATTCATCCCAGGGATGCAAGGATGGTACAACATTCGAAAATCCATCAACATCATCCACCACATCAACAAAAAGACAAACAAAAACCACATGATCATCTCCATAGATGCTGAAAAAGCATTTGACAAAATTCAGCATCCATTCCTGATTAAAACTCTCAACAAAATGGGTATAGACGGCAAGTACCTCAACATCATAAAGGCTATATATGACAAACCCACAGCTAACATCATACTTAACGGCGAGACGCTGAAAGCTTTTCATCTAAGATGGGGAACAAGACAGGGATGCCCACTCTCTCCACTGTTATTCAACATAGTACTGGAGGTCCTAGCCACAGCAATCAGACAAAACAAAGACATACAAGGCATCCAGATTGGTAAAGAAGAAGTCAAATTGTCACTATTTGCAGATGACATGATACTGTACATAAAAAACCCTAAAGACTCCACTCCAAAACTACTAGAACTAATATCTGAATTCAGCAAAGTTGCAGGATACAAAATTAACACACAGAAATCTGTTGCTTTCCTATACACTAATGATGAACTAACAGAAAGAGAAATCAGAAAAACAATTCCATTCACAATTGCATCAAAAAGAATAAAATACCTAGGAATAAACCTAACGAAGGAAGTGAAAGACCTGTACTCTGAAAACTACAAGACACTCCTAAGAGAAATTAAAGAGGACACTAACAAATGGAAATGCATCCCATGCTCTTGGCTAGGAAGAATAAATATTGTCAAAATGGCTATACTACCTAAAGCAATCTACAGATTCAATGCAATCCCTATCAAACTACCAACAGCTTTCTTCAATGAACTGGAACAAATAATTCTAAAATTCATATGGAACCACAAAAGACCCCGAATAGCCAAAGCAATCCTGAGAAGGAGGAATAAAACAGGGGGAATTACGCTCCCTGACTTCAAGCTCTACTACAAAGCCACAGTAATCAAGACAATTTGGTATTGGCACAAAAACAGACCCACAGACCAGTGGAACAGAATAGAAAATCCAAACATTAACCCAAACATATACAGTCAATTAATATTTGATAAAAGGAGCCTTGGATATACAATGGGGAGATGACAGCCTCTTCAGCAGCTGGTGTTGGAAAAACTGGACAGCTACATGGAAGAGAATGAAACTGGACTACTGTCTAGCCCCATACACAAAGGTAAACTCAAGGTGGATCAAAGACCTGAATGTAAGTCATGAAACCATAAAACTCTTAGAAAAAAACATAGGCAAAAATCTCTTGGACATAAACATGAGCAACTTCTTCATGAACATATCTCCCCGGGCAAGGGAAACAAAAGCAAAAATGAACAAGTGGGACTATATCAAGCTGAAAAGCTTCTGTACAGCAAAGGACACCATCAGTAGAACAAAAAGACATCCTACAGTATGGGAGAATATATTCATAAAAAACGTATCTGATAAAGGGTTGACATCCAAAATATATAAAGAACTCATGCACCTTAACAAACAGAAAGCAAATAATCCAATTAAGAAATGGGCAGAGGACATGAATAGACACTTCTCCAAAGAAGAAATTCAGATGGCCAACAGGCACATGAAAAGATGCTCCACATCGCTAATCATCAGAGAAATGCAGATTAAAACCACAATGAGATATCACCTCACACCAGTGAGGATGGCCAACATCCAAAACACAAACAACAACAAATGTTGGCGAGGATGTGGAGAAAAGGGAACCCTCCTACACTGCTGGTGGGACTGCAAATTAGTTCAACCATTGTGGAAAGCAGTATGGAGGTTCCTCAAAAAACTCAAAATAGAAATACCATTTGACCCAGGAATTCCACTCCTAGGAATTTACCCTAAGAATGCAGCAGCCCAATTTGAAAAGGACAGATGCACCCCTATGTTTATTGCAGCACTATTTACAATAGCCAAGAAATGGAAGCAACCTAAGTGTCCATCAGTAGATGAATGGATAAAGAAGATGTGGTACATATACACAATGGAATATTATTCAGCCATAAGAAGAAAACAAATGCTACCATTTGCAACAACATGGATGGAGCTAGAGGGTATTATGCTCAGTGAAATAAGCCAAGCCGAAAAAGACAAGTATCAAATGATTTCACTCATATGTGGAGTATAAGAACAAGGAAAAAATACTGAAGGAACAAAACAGCAGCAGACTCACAGAACCCAAGAACGGACTAATAGTTACCAAAGGGAAAGGGACTGGGGAAAATGGGCGGGAAGGGAGGGATAAGAGGGAAAAAGGGGCATTACGATTAGCAGATGTAATGTTGGGGGGGCACGGGGAGGGCAGTACAACTCAGAGAAGACAAGTAGTGATTCTATAGCATCTCACTACACTGATGGACAGTGACTGTAATGGGGTTGGTGGGGGGGACCTGATGAAGGGGTAGTTTAATAATCATAATATTGCACATGTAATTGTAAATTAATGATAATAAAATAAATTATATTAAAAAAAATAAAATAAAAAAATAAAAAATAAGGACCAATTTAATGGATAACAACACATAAATTGGGAAGGCACAGGCTTGGAATTAAAGCATTCCAAGAATCTAATATCATTTCAGAAGAAGATAAAAGTAGTAGCTACCTTTACACTTTAAGTTAGGTATTTTTGTTAAAATTTCTAAAATACCCACCAAAAGAATATGAAAAGGAGATAGAAATTTTCCAAACTGCTAGAGGGATAAAAAGGAATACGAAAAAATCATTAATCTAAAAGGAGACAATAAAAGGGGGGAAAGTATAGAAAATGCAGGAAATATGAAAAGCACAAAATAAGACAGTAGAAATAGATTCAAATAAATCAGTAACTACAACAAATGTAAACGGAGTAATACTTCAGGTAAATACAAAAACTATCAGACCTTTAACAAAAGGAAATCCAGTTATACTTTATAAGAAAATCCATTTCTAAAATACAATAATGCAAAAAGATTGAGAGAAAAAAAACAGAATAATACACGAATGGGCAAATACCAACCAAAGTAAAGTTTTGTAACCATGTTTATGTCAGATAAAACAGACTTTAAGAAAAAAAAACTAGATATTCAAGATGGCAGCATGAGAGGTGACACAGAGAACTCCTCCCCAAACCACAAATTGCACAAAAATATAGTTAAATAATACAACTAACCCTAAAACAGCAACAAGAAAGAAGGCTGAACCAGACTGCATACAGACCTCAGGAACAGAGCAGACCTCACGAAACAGGGTAACTTAGAAAAGCCTTAATCCAGCAGGACCCAGGCCCTTCCCCAACCCCAGCTCACTGGCAGGAGGAAGAGAAATGGAGCAGGGAGGGGGTGGAAGCCTGGGACTACTAAGCACCCAGCCCTGGAGATCTGCTTTGTGAGCGGAAGCCTATATTGTGTGGTGCTCTGGACGTTGGGGAGCTCGGACAGGTGGAGTGCTTGGGAGACAGACATTCCGGCTATTTGTGGAGGGGGGTATCAGAGGATGGGTGGGCTGTCTGAGAGGCTTCCTAGCAGTGAGAGGGTTGCTGAAGGGGCGGGGTTTGCCCGGAACTTGCTGCATGGCAGAAGGGAGAGCTGGACAAGGTTGTCTGGGCGCGCTCTGTCCAGCTGGTTGGGAACTTTGAGGAGCTTCAGGTACTCCATCCCCATGGCTGCCTACTCAGCTCTGAGACCCCCCACTGTGACACACAGCCTGCTGCACCTTCCTCCTAGCCTGCCAGCACCAGTTCGCAAACTGGCAGTCACTGTGCTGGTGTCAGGCCAGCCAGAGGGAGGCCCCGCCTACTACAGGTAGAGACGCAAATCACAGAGGCTTACACATGTGTGCTTGGCCCACTGGCTCTGACGCTGGAGACTGGCACTACAGACGGGAATCAGAAAACCTATCTTTCCTTCCCCCAGATACCAGCTCCGCTTCCCTACGACCCCCAATCTCACTCTAGGGGCTGAGAAGCTCCAGAGACTGGAGTTTCAGCGCACTAGTGGTTACCACACAGAAATATGAAATGTCAAAAGAACATGGTTCAGACCAAAATCTTACAAACCCCAGAAAAAGGGCCAAATGAAACCAAACTCAACAATCTTCCTGAAAGAGAGTTCAAAATAAAAATTATAAACATGCTTATGGAGGTACAGAAAAATATTCAAGAACTCAGGAACAAATTTAAGTCAGAGATTCAATCATTCAGAAATTCCATATCTGAAATGAAACATACAATGGAGGGATTTAAAAGCAGATTAGATGTAGTAGAAGAGACAGTAAATGGAACAGAAATTAGAGAAGAGGAATACAAAGAAGCTGAGGCACAGAGAGAAAAAAGAATCTCTAGAATGAAAGAATATTGAGAGAACTGTGTGACCAATCCAAACGGAACAATATTCGCATTGTAGGGGTACCAGAAGAAGAAGAGAGGGAAAAGGGATAGAAAGTGTCATTGAGGAGGTAATTGCTGAAAACTTCCCCAATCTGGGGAAGGAGATAGTCTTTCAAGCCATGGAGGTGCACAGATCTCCCAACACAAGGGACCCAAGGAAGACAACATCAAGACATATAATAATTAAAATGGCAAAGATCAAGGATAAAGACAGACTTTTAAAAGCAGCTAGAGAGAGAAAAAACATTACATACAAAGGAAAACCCATCAGGCTATCATCAGATTTCTCAACAGAAACCTTACAGGCCAGAAGGGAGCGGCATGATATATTTAATGCAATGAAGCAGAAGGGCGTTGAACCAAGAATACTCTACCTGGCAAGGTAATCATTTAAATTTTAAGGAGGGATTAAACAATTTTCAGATAAGCAAAAGCTGAGCAAATTTACCTCCCACAAACCACCTCTACAGTGCATTTTGGAGGGACTCCTATAGATGGAAGTATTCCTAAGACTAAATAGATGTCACCCAAGGGATAGACAAAGAATACAGAATACGATTCATAACATACAAAGAATGGAGGAGGAAGAAAAAGGAGGAAAAATAAAAAGAACCTTTAGGTTGTGTTTGTAATAGCATAAGAAGTGAGTTAAATTAGACTGTTAGATAGTTAGGGAATTGCCCTTGAACCTTTGGTAATCACAAATCTAAAGCCTGCAATGGCAATAAGTACATACCTATCAATAATCACCCAAAATGTAAATGGTCTGAATGCATCAATCAAAAGAAATAGAGTTACTGAATGGATAAAAAAACAAGACCCATCTATATGCTACCTACAAGGGACTCACGTCAAACCCAAAAACATACACAGACTGAAAGTAAAGGGATGGAAAAAGATATTTCATGCAACTAATAGTGAGAAAAAAGCAGGAGTTACAGTACTTGTATCAGACAAAATAGACTTCAAAACAAAGAAAGTCACAAGAGACAAAGAAGGACATTACATAATGATAAAAGGGTCAGTCCAACAAGAGGATATAACTATTATAAATATCTATGCACCCAACACAGGATCACCTACATATGTGAAACAAATACAGAATTAAAGGGGGAAATAGAATGCAATGCATTCATTTTAGAAGATTTCAACACACTACTCACTCAGAAGGACAGAACAGCAGAGAGAAAATAAATAAAGAGACAGAGGCACTGAACAACGTATTAGAACAGATGGACCTAACAGACATCTACAGAACACTCCATCCAACAGCAACAGGATACACATTCTTCCCAAGTGCACATGGAACATTTTCAAGAATAGATCCTATATTAGGCCACAAAAAGAACATCAGTAAATTCAAAAAGACTGAAATTGTACCAACCAGCTTCTCAGATCACAAAGGAATGAAACTAGAAATAAATTACACAAAGAAAACAAAAAAGTCCACGAACACCTGGAGGCTTAATAACTTGCTCCTAAATAATCAATGGATCAATGACCAAATAAAAAGAGATCAAGCAATATATGGAGACAAATGACAACAATAATTCAACACCATAAAATCTGTGGGGCGCAGCGAAGACCGTGCTAAGAGGGAAATATATTGTAATACAGGCCGACCTCAGGAAAGAAGAACAATCCCAAATGAACAGTCTAAATTCACAATTAATGAAACTAGAAAAGGAAGAAAAAATGAGACCCAAAGTCAGTAGAAGGGGGTACATAATAAAGATTAAAGCAGAAATAAATAAAATTGAGAAGAATAAAACAATAGAAAGAATCAGTGAAAGCAGGAGCTGGTTCTTTGAGAAAATTTAAAAAATAGATAAACCCCTAGCCGGACTTATGAAGAAAAAAAGAGAATCTACACACATAAGCAGAATCAGAAATGAGAAAGGAAAAATCACTATGGACACCACAGAAATACAAAGAATTGTGAGAGAATACTATGAAAAATTACATGGTAACAAACTGGGTAACCTAGAAGAAATGGACAACTTTCTAGAAAAATACAACCTTCCAAGGCTGACCCAGGAAGAAACAGAAAATCTGAATAGACCAATTACCAGCAAAGAAACTGAATTGGCAATCAATGAACTACCTAAGAACAAAACACCTGGACCAGATGGTTTCACTGCTGAATTTTATCAACATTTAGTAAAGACCTAATACCCATCCTCATTAAAGTTTTTCAAAAAGTAGAAGAGGAGGGAATACTCCCAAACTCATTCTATGAGGCCAACATCACTCTAATACCAAAACCAGGCAAAGACACCACAAAAAAAGAAAATTACAGACCAATATCCCTGATGAACATAGATGCAAAAATACTCAACAAAATATTAGCAAACCGAATTCAAAAATACATCAAAAATATCATCCATCATGATCAAGTGGGATTCATCCCAGGGATGCAAGGATGGTACAACATTCAAAAATCCATCAACATCATCCACTACATCAACAAAAAGAAGGACAAAAACCACATGATCATCTCCATAGATGCTGAAAAAGCATTCGACAAAATTCAATATCCATTCATGATAAAAACTCTCAACAAAATGGGTATAGAGGGCAAGTACCTCAACATAATAAAGGCCATATATGACAAACCCACAGCCAACATTATCCTTAACAGCGAGAAGCTGAAAGCTTTTTCTTTAAAATCGGGAACAAGACAAGGATGCCCACTCTTTCCTCTTTTATTCAACACAGTTCTGGAGGTCCTAGCCACGGCAATCAGACAACACAAAGAAATAAAAGGCAACCAGATTGGCAAGGAAGAAGTCAAACTATCCCTGTTTGCAGAAGACATGATATTGTACATAAAAAACCCTCAAGAATCCACTCCGAAACTACTAGATCTAATATCTGAATTCAGCAAAGTTGCAGGATACAAAATTAATACACAGAAATCTGTTGCATTCCTGTACACTAACGGTGAACTAGCAGAAAGAGAAATCAGGAAAACAATTCCATTCACAATCACATCAAAAAGAATAAAATACCTAGGAATAAACCTAACCAAGGAAGTGAAAGACCTATGCTCTGAGAACTACAAGACACTTAAGAGAAATTAAAAAGGACACTAATAAATGGACATTCATCCCATGCTCTTGGCTAGAAAGAATTAATATTGTTAAAATGGCCATCCTGCCTAAAGTAATCTACAGATTCAATGCAATCCCTATCAAAATACCTGCAGCATTCTTCAATGAACTAGAGCAAATAGTTCTAAAATTCATATGGAATGACAAAAGACCCTGAAGAGCCAAAGCTATCCTGAGAAGGAAGAATAAAGCAGGGGGAATTATGCTCCCTGACTTCAAGCTCTACTACAAAGCCACAGTAATCAAGACAATTTGGTACTGGAACAAGAACAGACCCATGGACCAGTGGAACTGAGTAGAGAGCCCAGATATTAACCCAAGCATATATGGTCAATTAATATATGAAAAAGGAGCTATGGATATACAATGGGGAAATGACAGCCTCTTCAACAGCTGGTGTTGGCAAAACTGGACAGCTACATGTAAGAAAATGAAACTGGACTGCTGTCTAACCCCATACACAAAAGTAAACTCAAAATGGATCAAGGACCTGAATGAAACCATAAAACTCTTAGAAAAAAACATAGGCAAAAATCTCTTGGACATAAACATGAGCAGCTTCTTTATGAACATATCTCCCCGGACAAGGGAAACAAAAGCAAAAATGAACAAGTGGGACAATATCAAACTAAAAAGCTTCTGTACAGCAAAGGACACCATCAGTAGAACAAAAAGACATCCTACAGTTACGGGAGAATATATTCATAAATGACATATCCGATAAGGGGTTGACATCCAAATTATATAAAGAGCTCACGCACCTCCACAAACAAAAAGCAAATAAGCCAATTAAAAAATGGGCAGAGATCTCACTATGCTGATGGACAGTGACTGTAATGGGGTTGGTGGGGGGGGACCTGATGAAGGGGGTAATCACCATAATATTGCTCATTTAATTGTAGATTAATATCAAAATAAACTTTTTAAAAAAATGGGCAGAGGAGCTGAACAGACACCTCCCCAAAGAAGAAATTCAGATGGCCAACAGGCACATGAAAAGATGCTCCACATCACTAATCATCAGAAAATGCAAATTAAAATGAGATACCACCTCACACCAGTTAGGATAGCCAACATCCAAAAGACAAACAACCACAAATGTTGGTGAGGATGTGGAGAAAGGGGAACACTCCTGCACTGCTGGTGGGAATGTAAATTAGTACAACCATTGTGGAAAGCAGTATGGAGGTTCCTCAAAAAACTCAAAATAGAAATACCATTTGATCCAGGAATTCCACTTCTAGGAATTTACCCTAAGAATGCAGCAGCCCAGTTTGAAAAAGACAGATGCACCCCTATGTTTATTGCAGCACTATTTACAATAGCCAAGAAATGGAAGCAACCTAAGTGTCAAACAGTATTTATCGCAGCACTATTTACAATAGCCAAGAAATGGAAGCAACCTAAGTGTCCATCAGTAGATGAATGGAGAAAGAAGAAGTGGTACATATACACAATGGAATATTATTCAGCCGTAAGAAGAAAACAAATCCTACCATTTGCAACAACCTGGATGGAACTAGAGGGTATTATGCTCAGTGAAATAAGCCAGGTGGAGAAAGACAAGTATCAAATGATTTCACTCATCTGTGGAGTATAAGAACAAAGAAAAAAACTGAAGGAACAAAACAGCAGCAGACTCACAGAACCCAAGAATCGACTAACAGTTACCAAAGGGAAAGGGACTGGGGAGGATGGGTGGGAAGGGAGGGACAAGGGGGGAAAAGGGGCATTATGATTAGCACACATAATGTAGTGGGGAGTGGAACACGGGAAAGGCAGTATTTACAGAGAAGACAAGTAATGAATCTATAGCATC
This sequence comes from Smutsia gigantea, assembly GCA_032199065.1. Classification (NCBI taxonomy): domain Eukaryota; kingdom Metazoa; phylum Chordata; class Mammalia; order Pholidota; family Manidae; genus Smutsia; species Smutsia gigantea. Next base: position 50,584 of record JAVSCE010005924.1, on the reverse strand, counting down.
TTACCACGCTGATGGACCATGACTGTAATGGGGTATGTGGGGGAGACTTGATAATAGGGGGTCTAGTAACCACAATGTTGTTCAAGTGATTGTACATTAATGATACAAAAAAAAAAGAAAAAAGAAAAAAAAACTAGAGGTAAAGACCTCCCTGCCTAATGACAAGCGGCTTCACCAGGAAGTTATAATAGCTCTAAATTTATAAGCAGCTAATAACATAATCTCAAAAAACATTATGCAAAGCTATAAAAAAAAGACAAATCCACCATTATATCGAGACATTTTAATGTATCTCCAACTATTGATAAAGCTGGCTGACAAAACAGTAAGGATAAAAATGATTCAATGAGAACACTTAGCAAGCTTAATCTGCATACATATAGAGAGCATTACTTATTTTTTTCAGATATACATGTTACATAGATGAAAATTAAGCACAGCATGGGTCATAAAGCAAATCTCAACAAATATCAAAAGATTAGTATTTTTTAGACCAGTACTGCCCAGAAGAAATATAAACATGAGCCAGATATTTAAGTTTTTAGAGGCCACATTTTAAAGAGGTAAAAAGAAACAAATGGAATTCATTTTCTATTTTTTAACTCGACCTATCCAAAATATCCCCATTTCTTGTATTTCATACATTCTTTACCTTATTTATGTAACCACTATAAAATTATTAGTGAGATTTTTACATTTTTTTGTCCTAAGTCTTTGAAATCTAGTGTGTATTTTACACTTACAGTAAGTACATCTTAATTTGGACTAGCCACATTTCAAATGCTCAGTAGACAGTGGAGGTTAGTGGCTACAGGTCAGACAACTCAGGTAAAGATCACATTCTCAGCTCACAGTATCATTAAATTGGAAAACAATGACAGTAAAAAGAAAATGAAAGAAGCTTGTGCAAATGGAAATTAAGAAACACTCTTCTAAATAACACATAGGTCAAAGAAAAATTGTTATAAAATGTATGAAATATACTGAGAATTGAATGATAATAAGACTATATATTAAAGTCTGTGGATGTACCTAACATGGTAATTAGAGGTTCCTTTATAGCTTCAAACCACCTCATTAAAAAAGAAAAAAGAAAGCAAATCAATGAAATCAAGATCATGCTTAAGATACTATAAAATAGAATAAACTGAAAGAAAGATGATGGTGAAAACAAGCACACAATGGAGAAGATGAACAAAACCACAAATTGGTTCTTTGAAGACTCAAAAAACAGACAGTTTTACAAAAACTGATTACAGCAAAGAGGGAAGGTACAGCTGAACAATATTTGGAATGAGTACTCACGAATGCACAGATATTAAAAAGGTTAGAAGCTATTGTGAAATGCCTTATGCCAGCATGCCAATAAATTTGAAAACTTAGATGCAATGGATACATTTCTAGAAAAATATAACTTACTAAAACTGACTCAAGGAAAATAAGAAAACAAATCTATAACCATAGAATAAACTGAATCAGTAGGGAAGGAAACATCTTCCCTAAAGACAACACCAGTCCAGACGTTAATTTTTTAACCAGCCATTCTACCAAACGTTCAAAGAAAAAATATTCCAGTTATATACAAATTATCGTATTGCAACAAACAGAAAAAGAGAAAAATTCTCTGCGGTTCATTCTGTGAGGCTAGCAAAACCTAGATACCAAAACCTCACAAGGATAGAATGAGAATGAATCAACCCAGTTAACTCATCAATAGAAATACAAAAATGCCAAGCCAAGTATTATCAAAATGAACTCAGAAAATATAAAAAAGAGAAAACATGATCAAGTCCAGTTTATTCTAGAAATGCAAGAGTGACTTAACTAAAGAAAACTGAACTCATAAAATTTGCTACATTAATAAATTAGAGGATAAAATCACATTATCTCAAGAACTGCAGAAAATGTACTTGATAAAATGTACTGTCCCTTCAGAATAATAAGCAAACCAGGAATAGAAGGGAGCCCCCTTAACTTGGTAAAGAGCATCTGTAGAGAAACATACCAAACATGCTCACGGTCAAATGATGATCACATTCCCTGTAAAGTCCAGAACCAGACAGGGGTCCCCGCTATCATCACTTCTATTCAACATTATACGAAAGGTCTTAGCTAGCACAGTAAGTAAAGGGGGTGGGGGAGATGTAAGAATTGGAAAGGAAATAAATCTGTCATTAGTTGCAGATTATATGATTATTTACATAGAAAACAAACAAAATCCTGGTAGATAAATTATATGAATTAATAAAGGAGTTCAGCAAGATTTATGTAAAATTAATTGCATTTTTATACATCAGTGACAGAAACTGACATTTTTAAGTTGCCATTTTATAACAGCATCAAAAATTTTATTGTAATATAATCAGACATTATGTGCCTTTGGATGGAGAGACCACAATACCACCTATAAAGTAGGTGGACCAAAAACTTTGAATCCAAGTCTAATCAAAGCCCCAGATTCAACCATCAGTTCATAGAAAATAAGAAGACAAAGGAACAGGTTTCATTATACCATGGGGATGCAGCAAGCTACAGGACAAGCAACACAGTTTCCGGCAAAACTACGTTTCTCTTGCAAAATTAGATTGCAGGAGAAACAAGATATGGAGAGAGATTAGATTAAAAGACTTAAAAGGCATATCAACAAATTACAGTGTATGAATATTATTTAGATCCTAACTTCAAAAAGACAAAGTATGGGGGGAGGAACTTGATGAAGGGGGTAGTGTAATCACCATAATATTACTCATTTAATTGTAGATTAATGATATCAAAATAAACTTATTAAAAAAATAATAAAAATTTAAAAAAAGACAAAGTGTAAAAATAAACCATCTTTATGAGACTATAGGAAATTTGGATATTGAATGAATATTGAATGAATATCTGATTGAATATAATAAGGAGTTATTATAAACTTTAAGGCAAAATAATGCATGGTTGCTAGGGATGAGTGATAAGCACAAGAGATTTCATGCCAGCGGCCAGCAATTTTTTTCTGTAAAGAGCCAGAGAGAAAATATTTGAGACTTGCTGGCTATACGGTCTCTATTGCAACCATTCGACTCTGTCACTATAGCATGAAATCAGCCATAGATAATAAGTAAACAAACAGTTGTGCCTGTGTTCCAATAAAACTTTAATTACTAAACCAGGCGAGGTGGCAAATGCCTGGGCCATAACTTGCCAATTCCTGCTTACAATTCAGTCTATTTTTACATATATTTGAAATTTTCCCTAACAAAAAGCTATATGTAGATATAGAATTAATATTTAGGAATAAATGTAAAAAGATGCAAGATTTTTTATGGAGAAAATATAAATTTTTTGAAAGACAATAAAGATATCAAAATAAATGGAGGAATATACTATGTTCATGGATTGGAAGATTCAGTATTGTAAAGATGTTAGTGCTCCTCAAAACGATTTATTTCCACATATATTTTGATACATTTTCAATCAACATCCCAATAGGTTTTTGTGCATGTGGAAATTGACAAGCTGATTATAATACTTATGTGAAAGAGCAAAAGAATGTAAATATCTTTCTGAAAACAACTAAGTTGGGGGACTTGTCTTGCCAGATATCAAGAATTATTAAGAAGCTACTATAATTCATATTGTATGTTAGCAAAGGGAAAGTAATTTGAACAAGATTAGTAAAGGGAGAACAGAAACCCATTGCACATATATGAAGACTTGATTTATAGCAAGGCAGCAATGCATATAACTGGAGAAGGATAGAATTTTCAATAAATGGTGTTGGAACAATTGGGTATCCATATTACATACCCCATTCAAAAAAATCAATTCCAGGTAGATTATAGACCTAAGTGTGAAAAGTAAAACAACACCATGTATAAGAACATCTTCATGACCTGAGACAGGAAAAGAAATTCCTTAAAAGGATTTTTAAAAGTTCAAAATATAAATGAAATAATGTATAAATTAGGATACATTAAAATTTATTATTTCTCCGGCAGTTCCACCTCTTTTCAATTCCACTTCAATTCAACTTCCATTTAAGAACATAGACACAAAAGAATTGAAAGCAGGGTCTTGAACAGGTATTTATACACCAATGTTCACACAGCATTGTTTACATAGCTAAAAGGTGGAAACAACCCAAATGTCCATCAACAGACGAATGGATAAACAAAATGTGGTAAAGGCATATAATGGAATGTTATTCAGCCTTAAGGAATGAAATTCTGATACATGCTACAACATGAACCTTGAAAACATTAAGCTAAGTGTAATAAAATAGTCATAAAAAGACAAATATTGTACAACATAAGGTACCAAGAATAGTCAAATTCATAAAGACAGAAAGTAGAATAGTATCTAGAATATATAAAGTATTCTTACAGATCATTTAGGAAAAATTAAACAACCAAAACCCTTTTTTTGGCAGACTTGACAGGAATGGCCAAAACACATGCAACTATGCAAATATTCTCCTTAGTAACAGGCAAATGAAAAATAAAATAACACTGAGATATCACAGCATAGTCCCACTTTGATAAAAATTCAAGTCTGACAATAATCAAGTGTTAGAGAACATGTGGAGCTACTGGAGTGTACACACTGCTGGTGGGAATGTAAACTGTTTCAACCAATTTAGAAAACATCTGGCACCATTTAAGTAAAGTTGAAGATAGGTATACCCTATAACTTGGCAATTCCACTCATTCCACAGAGACACTCTTGCTCATATGTACCAAGAAACATACAAAACTGTTCATCATAGCAGCACTATATATCAAATAACTGCAAATAACCCAAATGTCCACATGGAGCCAATAAATAAATTGTGGCATATTCACACAATGGGATACGATGCTAACACTTAAGCACTATCTTGGGAAAGTTACTGAATCTCCCCATGCCTCAGTCTTCCCACCAGTAACACGGGGGATAATACCCATATCCACCTCATTGTGTTGACACAAGGATCATTAGCGTCCTTCAAGGCTCTTCAAACAGTGCCTGGAACACAGCAAGCTTGCTCTGTAAACACTGATGTTAGGATTCCTTGGCTTCTACCCTGGAGAGATCGCCTCCTGAATCTTGACCATACTTCTGTCTCCCCATTTCCATTCAAGCAGTATGTCCCTGCCGACCTCTTCCACTACACTCCTTCCTCTTGACCCCACCCAACCTACTGCCCCAGTCCTGTAATGCTCCAAGCTGTGTCCTGCCTCTGAACCTCTGCCTCCTTCCAGGTAGGCCCTTCCTACCTTCTCTGTCTGCTGAACCTACTGTGCTTTGCCCAGGCCCAGCTCAGACAGCCCCCTCCTCTGCCCTACCCTATCCCAGGGAAGACTCGGTTGCCCTCTGGGTATCCAGGGTCTGCTGGGCCTCAGTCTATATCTCAACTCTCTGGTTACTTGTTTGAGCCTCCCGGCCTGTTAAACAAGTTATAATAAAGCCCCATAAAAATCCAACATCTTAGCCAGGCTTTGGTAGCCTGGCTCAGAGCACAGACTCTGAAGGTGTACAGGCCTGGATTCCAATTCTGACTCCACCACTTACTTGCTGTGTGACCTTGACTGAGTCACTTAACTTCTCTGAATCCCAGTTTTCTTAATCAGTAGAGCAGGAGTATTAACAATGATTTTTAATGCTATCGTGAGGATTAAATACAAAATGATGACAGATGGGAGGCTCCTGGTATACAATAAGCACTTGAGAAAAAGAGCTACTCTTAGGCTGCCCATCTGCTGGGAAGACATGCTCCTCCTCACACATCTCCTAACACTTTGCAGCTGCAGACAGGGCACCTGAGCCTGGGGGCCTGGGTGGCTCCAGAGGAGCTGTCTGACTCCCCAATGGATGGACAGAGCAGGGGGCTCTGGCAGAGCTGCCCTCCCCATGTCCCCGCTATGTCATCCACAGAGTAGCACCAGACCTCACTGGCCACGGTGGCGCTCAGGACAGACAGAATGGTGTTTCAACCCATCTCCCTATCCCTCCAGAGTCTCTATTTCAAACCAGAGGAATACAACCAACCTCTCATACCAGACTCCCAGCGGTTCTGGGGCTCGGTTGACTGCCCCATTTCATAGAGAAGGCAACTACGATTCAGAGAAGAGAATCTCTCATCTAAAGTCACCCTGTAATAAGAAGCAGAGCCTAATCTTCCACCCATCTCTGTGCCTCTGGCACAGCCAGATGACAGTAAGGCCCTGAAAGGGTCCCCAGACAGGCTGGACACTGCTCACGCCTGCCCACATCCCACTTGGCCCTAGCCACAACCACTCACCGGTCCCTCTCACAGCTGTCTCAATTCTTCTCCTGCAGCTGGTACTGGTTGCCATGGCAACGGGTTGTTTGAGTCCTGCTGCCGAGTCAAGGATGGGGCCTGGAGGAGAAAGCAGCAGGAGCTGCTTCCAGCAAGGCAGGTGGGCACCTGGCTCCCCCCACCAGGCTCCAACACACCCTTCAAAATGCTGCAGACCCAGGAATCCCAATTTTGGGCATTTGACCCAAATAAATCGTCTGAAATGGGAAGAAGCCAGATGCACAGAGATGTTCACCCCAGCATTACTTAGAGCAGCACACAATAGTATATGTCAACAACAGGTAACACTTGTGAGTGTTTATCTTGTACCAGGCCCTGGGCTAAATGCCAAATACATATCATCTCATTTGCTCACCACTGCCCTAAGTACTTTTAATATTCCCATTTTGCAGATGAGAAATTACGCTCAGAAAAGTGAAGACACTTGCCTAGGTCATTCAGATAGTGGCAAAGTCAGGACTGAATGCTGGTATGTCGGCCCCCAGGTTTCATGCTCTGAACTTCATGACAGTAGTCGGAAGTGAGAAAAGGAAGTACCAGCCCATCCTCTAGTCCTGGAGGCTGCTGTGGCTGACAAATCTGTCTGTAGATGCTGTGGTGCAGGATTCAGGGAAAGCACAGATTCGACAGAACAGTACGTACCAGCTCAGAAAGATCTTCAAATACTACAGCACTTGAAAAACAAAGTACGAGTCCCAAACAATGGGGCAGAGTATGAGCCTATTTATATATAAGAAGGTGCAATATCTAGATGTTTGTATATCAATACAAGTTCACACCAAGGAGCCTGGAAGAATGCTAACTGGTAACAGTGTTTATCGCCAGACAAGTGCAAAGGGCCAGAAGGCATTCATTCAAAGGGACTTCCTCATACCGTGGTAACAAATTAATTGTGAGTTTTTTAAAATACCAAAAAAATCAAGTTATAAAATTTGACACACGGGATCCCATTTCTAGGTGAAGAAAAGAAATATATGCATAGGAAAAAGATGGAAAAAGGACATATACCAAAAGGTCAGCAGGAGATAGCTCTGAATGTTGGAATTACGGGGATTTTTATTTCTTCTTATTTTCCATGATAAACACGTATTAGTTTTTTTTAATTAAAAATTAATGTTTTTGTGTGATATTTACAAAGATAATGTAATTGCATTCTAATATAATTATAGTACCCAGTGGTGGGGGTTCACACAGGCAGCTCATCAGTTCCTATGTTCTACTAACTTGCTGTTTGGCCTGGAACTCGTCATCTCCCTTCTCAGAGCCTCAGTGACACATAGGTAAAATGGGTGCATATCAATAGCATCTACCTCATAGGGTCATTAGGAAGACTGAAGATAAGGGGCTTAGTACAGCACATGGCAAGCAGACTACCAGTACTACCGAGATGCCAAGGGGAAGCTGCACGAGCAAGCAGTGCCTGGGCTTAGATTCTGGCTCTGTCCTTTACCAGCTGTGTGACCTTGGGACTGTTACCTTACCTCTCTGGGCTTCATGTGAGGATTAAATCAAAAGCGCCTAGCACATAATATATACTCAATCAACGTGATAAAAACTCAGTTACGTGAGAAATATACACTGAAAACAGGCAGTGCCATCTTCTGCCTTTGGTGCACCAACATACTAGCTATGATCATAAATAAAATGATAATTATAATGAGCAAGAAACAATGGAAGGAAAGGAGTGAATACAGGGAACAGGGCCAGGCACTGAAGCCCTCACTGTGAGCGTGGAGGAGTTTGCTACCTTCCCTTAGCCTAAATAAGGAGCTAGTGCCCATCTTATAGGACTATTGTTAACACGGAAGAGAATGCAAGTTTAACATAAATTAAGTGATTCACCTTGTGCCTTATGCTGTTCGAGGCACATTATTTTACACCTTCTCATTTAATCCTTAAAACAGTCCTGTTAGATTGGAATTAGTATTCCCTTTTTACACACAAGGAAGCCAGGAGAGGTTCAAACATATTCCAAGGCCACTCAGCTAGGAAGCGGCAGAGGCAAGGTTTGAACACAAGACTCAGCAACTCCAAAAGCTGATGATCCCTCACAAGATGTCAGTAAATGCAGTTTATTTTCCTGACTTGTTGGGCCTCGGTTTACTCATGTATAAAATGGGTGTGAGCGACAATGTTCATTAAGAACCCATCTAGCTTACCTCTATTTAATGCCACTGCCAAGCATGGTGTTGAGAGACTGACCCACCCCTTCCCACCCCAACCTCTCAGACTGAACTTACTAGTGTGGGGCAGCCTCCTGGGCTGGATTGCTCTGGCTGGTCCTGGCTGGAGTAGCCTGAGCTTCTGTCTGTGCCCTGGTCCTGGGCAAGGCCCCTCCTCAACCTCTTAGCATGCTTGGATCTTCTCTGCTCCATGGAGGGGCCTGAATGAGCCTCCCCAACTGTGGGCTCTGGGGAGATAGCAGCAGTGCCCGTGGGAGCAGCAAATCCTCGCCCCAGCCTCCCCCTGCATGCTGGCTGAGCCTTGACCTCCAGCTCCTCCTGGTTGTGTGAGGCGGCAGGGCCACGGTCACCGCCATCCTCCTCCATGTGCTCAGCTTCTGGCTGCTCGGTGGAAGCCTTTCCAGACGCTCCCAGGCACAATGCAGGGCCCTGTGGAAGATTCTGGGCAGCTGACCTGAGAGACTCTCCTCCATCAGGCACTGGGGACCCGACAGGGGCACAGGGGCTGCTAGGCTGGGCCCCGTCCCCAGCAGCAGGAAAATATTCTACCTTCTCAATCCCTGAGGCACAACCCACATAACTTCCGCCTGGATCTCCAGGCCCAGACCTGGTATCCTTGGGAGAATGAGGCCTATAAAGGCCTCCCAAGGATTCCAGGTCAGCAGCTCGTTGGGAACTTCCCACACACTGGGGGATGTCCCCACCAGGGCAGGGACCAAGCCGCGGGAAGCCACCAGCCCCCTCCCCACCATCTGAATAGGCTCACACTTCCTGCTTTTCCTTCTTGCCTTCACAGGGGCTGGTGAGGATGGCAGGTCCCTTTTGGGGGCTTCCCCTTTGCTGACAGTGGGCCTTCTTCCGTCACACCCTGGAGAACTCCTCCCATCTTCTCCAACCTCTCTGAGCCTGGGGCACCCTGTCTTCTCTGTCCCTGCTGGCCTCTCCCTGACAACAATGGCTCTTTCTTGAAGGCCCACATGTACAGAGAAATCTAGAGCCTCTTGGAGGCCTTAGCCCACCCCTGAGTAGGCACTGTGGGCAGCTGGATATGGAGACAGGCCAGGCACTGAATTCTGGCTTTGTCCCCCAGCTTGCAGATCCAGGACCCCCACGCAGGCCTCTGCCTTGAGGCTGGCTCCAGGAGCATTCCCAGCCTGGGAGCTGGTGCCTCAATGGATCTCTTCCTAGAGGACCCACTTCCTGCTGCCAGCCCAACCTCCGGCCCCAGAGCTCACCCCTGGCAGGTCTGGTACAGGGCCTGACTTGAAGCTGGTTTCTTCCTCGACCTCCTGGAAAAGCCCACAGCAGCGCTGGGGACTGAGAACAGAGTTCTCTGTGCTGGAGCCTTCTGGAGCCCCCTCCTGAGACATATCTGTCCACCTACAGGGGACAAAAGCAAAACCGCAGGACCCGTGAGGAGATGGAGAGGAGACTTCATTACCCAGTAAGACTTCATCACCACGTCTGACTTGCCAGCACATTCAGGACACCAGGCCAGTGGGAACCTGAGAGGCAGCCTCCCTTCCAGGTGGTGCCCCAGGCCCCTGCAGTTTTGAGGCCTGGAGGCCCCAGGGAGGCAGCAGCCCAGCAGGACCTGGAGCCCCAGGTGTGGGAGGAGGCCTGCCGCCAAACAGGGTTGAGCTCCTGCAACCCTTAAGTTCCTCCCATCCTTGATGATTTACACTTTTGCTTAAATGGGATGCAATAACAATTACCATTTGTTAATTAATTACTTATGTGCATTACTTCAATGCATGCTGGAAGCCACAGGTGAGGAGACTGAGATACAGAGACTTTTAGTGACTCGCCAAAGGACAGGCAGATAAGAGTGGAAGAGCCGGGATTTCTCCCCAGGCGAAAGCCCAGCTCTAAACCACTCGGCCAAGTTGAAGACACGTGATCCCAATCGGTTAGACACCCCAACCAGGATCCCAGGCCTGATCTCTTGTCAGGGAACCCGGCTCCAGCCCACCATAAGCCCTCACCTGGGTCCCTCGAATTCCCCTTCCAAGCTTCCTCCCCAGAGCTGAGCAGGGGCTGGGATCACGTGACGCGGAGAGCCCCTAGTGCGAGGTGGGGGCGGAGTCCCAGCGGACGCACAAAGGGCGGCATCCCAGGCGTGCTAGCGACCAGGCACCGGCAGGGGGCGTGCTCTCCCAGGCGAGGGCTTCCCGGAGGAGGTACCAATCCCTCGGTCTCCTGAGCGGGGTCCGCGAGAGGTCCGGTAGTCGGAAGGGCGTTGAATCATCTAAGTTTAAACTTGATTCTAGGACAATGGGCGTTGAATCATCTAAGAGTTTAAACTTGATTCTAGGAGTTACTGAAAGTGCCTGAACCCCTAAAGAAATATCAGAATCAGATCTAGATTTTTGCCTAATTATTTAGTATTTTAATACTAGTATAAAAATACGTATAAAATATAAAAATATAATTCATATAGATAAAAATGCACATCCAAGCCCAATACGAAAGTTAGAAATTTAAAGTTTAAAACGTCCCTCATTTCACAACTCCTGAGAGTAAGCTTTTCTTTCTTTTCACCATGTTTGTTGTCGTTTTCTCTTTTTAATCCTTTCATAACTGTGAATAATATACTCATACTCTATTACTTGCTTTGTTAAAGGTACCAGTATTTATTGACGCCCTGCTGTGGTGATTTCATTAACCACTCTTTCCCCTTTTCTCCTCCCACTTGTTCTTTTTTGTATTTATATTTTTAGTTTTCCAATGGGTTACTACCATCACGTTGAATAATAGTCTTAAGTGCCTATTCAGATTGAATCTCTTGACTCTCCTCCTCTGTGTGAAATGAATAATCCCCCCACCCCCACCCACTTCTGCCCTCCTCCATCAACTAAACTTTTGCTTTGCCAAGTTTTGCAGCAGATACAGCTTATCCTATAAAGGTAATTCAGTTTGCCATACTTTGCCTGTGATTGACTCTTAACGTTGAAAACCAGGTGGCATTTATAGCATTATGACTAAGTATTTTCACTTCATAACTAGGGATTTGATAGACATCACCAAGAGAAAGATGGAATTCTCCAGCACTAACCCAGTGCCATGTGAGACCACCAGAAGCTTCTGGGTCAGTGGAACACTACCCTGTAGCTAGATGAATAAATTATATCTATATACCAAAATGGATGTATCTCAAAGAAGTATGTTGAATTTAAAAAACAAGATAATGTTAATAATAAGGGAAACTGAGTGCCAGATATAAGGGAACTAATTTTTTCTGCAAATCTACAACTCTTCTAGAAAGTAAGGTTCACTACAAAAAAGAAGAAAAGGGAGAAGAGAGAAAGCTGTTGTGTGATCCATACTGAACACTGGCACGCCTTGGCAGTTAGAGTACAGATGATGGAAGAGTTGAGATTAGCTGTCACCAATGACATCCAACTACTGCTCTAAAGATACAAATTCTTTTTAACTGAAAAGACCTCCCACGATGGAATGTGCTGGTCATGGTGGTCCTCTAAGACCACGTGAACTGTTATGCTGGTCTATGTGGATAATGGAAGCCTCCCCCATTGAGCAAAGCAGTGGGGAGCAGAGGCATTACTAGCACCATGTGGTTTTGGGGATAAAAGGATAGTGATAGCTAACACATACAGTGCCACTTCAAGCCAGGGACTGGTCTAAATGCTTTACCTCTATTAATCCCATGTTTACCTATTTTAACTCACTTTATTAATCCTTACACCAAGTCTATGAGGTAAGTACTGTTATGATCCCAAGTCTATAGATGAGGAAATAGGCACAGAGAGATTAGGTAGTTTGCCCTAGATTAGTTAGTAAGTAGTAGAGTTGATTTTTGGAACCCAGCCAATCTCCCTATCTCCTGATATTCTAAAATGTCTCATTGTCTTAGAAAATAAACAAGGTAAGCTTTTGCCCAGGTTCTGGCCCAATACCCTTTACAGAATTGTTTGCCAATTCCTCCACTGATTCACGACAGCACCTCTGAGGTATACCTGTTTCCTATTAATGCCTGGATTTATTTCTGGATTCTCTGTTCTGTTCCATTGGTCAGTTTGTTCCCGACCAATACGCCATTGTTTCAATTCTGTGGTTTTGTGAGAACATCTTGATATGTGGGGAGCAAGCCCCACCCCAACTTGGTTCCTACTTTTTATAATTATCTTAGTTATCTATATATCTTTATTCTTCCATATGAACTGTAGAATCATTTTTTCAAGTTCCCTGAAGAATTCTGTTGGGATTTATATTAAAATTTCACTGAATGCACAGATTAGAGATATAATTGGATATTTTTAATAATGAGTCTTCTCATTGTGATATATTTCTATTTTTTCAGGTCTTCAGTTCATTTTTGTGATTTTTCTCCATCAAAATATTGTACATTTTATTCAGTTCTGCAATTTATAATGTTTGTTGCTTTTTAAAAATTACCTTTCCATTTGATTATTACCAGTGAAATGGAACACAATCATATTTTGTTGACCATGTATCCAGAAATTTTGCTGAACCCTGTTACTAGTTCTAGTAACTCCTCTATTGATTTTTTGTAAGTATATATAACTGTTTGATCATTATGATCATATGGTCTGAAAATAATGACAATTCCATCTGGTATTGCATCAGAGTTATAGTTCCCTTTTCATTTACATCTTTTTGGTCAATTGTACCATTCCTCATATGTCGTATTTCTTTTTCTTATTGCATTGTTTAAGACTTCTGGTGCCACATTAAATAGATGTACTATTTAATTTAATTTGTATCTTTTTTTACATATATGGAAAATTTCTAAAGTTTCACAATTTTTGCTATGGACTTTTAGTACATAATATATATGAGGTTAAAGAAGTTCCTTTCTGTAATTAAGTTACTAAATACTTTTTTCATTAATGTACTTGAATTTTATTGTATGTTTTCCCCATCTCCTTTGATAGTTCTTAAAACAGTTAATGTGATAATAAAGTACATTGCTGGTTGATAGAATTTTCTAATGTTGAGCCATCTTTGCATTCTGAATACAACCTCTACTTAGGTGTAATGTATTATTTTTTAAAACACTACTACATTTGATTTGATGCATTTTAATCAGGTTTTTGCATCTATGTGTATGAGAAAGATAAGCTAATGATTTTATTTTCTTATTCTGCCTTTTCTAGTTTTAATGTCAAGGTTGTGCTGTCCTTATGCTTATAATTGAATTAGGTAGATCTCCTTCTTTTTCTGGTCTCCAGAACAGTGTGTGCAGATTTCTATCCCTTGAACGTTTGGTGAAATTCACTGGAAAATTATCTGGTGCCATTTGATGGGTGAGATATTTTGCTACTACCAAATAGACTACTGGTCTATTCCATTTTATTTATTTTTGGACCAATTTTAGTAATTTGTATTTTCCTAGAATTTGTCTGTTTAATCTAGGTTTTCAAATTTAACAGCATAAAATTGTTTATATATTCCCATGATTCAAAAAATCTCTATCGTATCACAGTTATGTTCCCCTTCTCACTCCTAATACTGCTGACTCGTGCTTGCTCCCTTTCTCTTTCTCTAAATTGGTCTTTCTAGGTTTTTTTTTTCAAAGAACAAATTTTTTTGGTTTATCTCTGTTTTTTTTTTTGCTATTGTCATATTTTCTATTTCATTATCTTCTGCTCTTTTATTATTTAACTTCTGCTTCCTTGGTTTACTCTTGTTCTTTTAATTCCTTCTTAACCTGGACCTATAGCTCATTAAAAAAAAATCTTTAATTTATAACGAAGTCATTTAGTGCTACGCCTGTCTCTCTACGTACTGTTTAGCTGCATCCTACAAGCCCTATGAGTGATGGTGACGCTTTTATTGTTATTCAACTGTAATGTTTATAATTCCTATTAAATTTACTCTCTAATTCAAGGATGATGTAAAGGTTTGAATGAAAAAATGTAAAGCTGCCTTTTATTATTTAAAAGAAATGTAATTTTATTGTATTGTGATGAGATAAAGTGATCTGAGATTGATTCTTCTGAGAAATATTTAAGATTTCCTTTGTGATCTGATCTATTGTCCATCGTTAATATTTGTTGTGTGCTTAAATTAACATTGTCTCGGTTTAATGTTGTAAGCTTTTCTTGCCTCTTTCTGTATTAACTTAAACCTTCTGATCATGGTTTTCAAATCCATAGTAATCTGTAGTAACTTGAAATCAGTGTTCAATGCAGAAAACTGAAACCACTCCAGGTATTTTAAGCATAATGAGGCATTGAGTGCTCACAAAGCCATGGGGAGGGCTGCAGGAGTGCACAGTGGGCTGGCCTCGCAGACACCACCGCCAGCACGGAGTTTACAAATACACCATCGTGGTAATAAGACAAAGATCACAGCACAAACAGTGGTATGGCTGTGGCTACTTCCCAATATTCACTGAACTGGAGCCAGACATTGACCCAGAAAGACTCAATGGCTTTAAGATTGTGCTTGGAAGCAGTAACAGCCCAAGGGAAAGGACAATGACCTCCCCACACCATCCACCTTCCAGAACTTGCCCAGTGGCACTAACTGGTGGAATCTATCCACATCTGCAATCTTGGAAACAGCTTTCAGCTTTCCATCCTCTGCCGTGTGAGGTACACTAGCATGTGGGAATAGATGCTGAGTGAGCCAGTCCACATTATCCTCTATAATAGTTTTAATTGTCATCTACTTGATCTACCAATTTCTGAGAGGTATGCTTTATTTTATTTTTTAATTTCCATTTTTAATTTTAATTTTTCGATATATTTTTTAATTGAAGTATAGTTGACATACAATATTATATTAGCTTCAAGTACACAACATAGTGATTCAACTGTTATATACATTATTAAATCCTCATCCCAACTAGTGTAGTTACTGTCAACATAGAAAGATGTTACATAACTACTGACTATATTCTGTATGCTTTACTTTCATTCCTGCTACTAATTTATATTATGATTGAGATTTTGTGCCTCTTTATCCCCTTCACCCATTTCACCCACCCATACCAACCCCTCCCCTGAGAGATGTGTCTTTAAATCTCACACTATTATTGTGGACTTGTCAGTTTTTTCCTTTACTTCAGTAAGTTCCTGCTTATGTGTCTCAAACACCTTGTAAGATACACACAAACTCACACGTTTTTACATCTTTTTGGTAGATTATAATTTCCATCAGTGCCAAATGGTCTTTTTTCTTCCAATCAATGTACTTATACTTTAATCCCATTTTTCTGGTATTAATATTAGTACATTGCTTCCTTTTGGTCATTATTTACCTGGTATAATTTTTCTATCCCTTTTTTTTCAACCTGTATGTGTATTTTGCTTTTCACTGTGCCCCTGGTAAGTGACCTCAAATTTTGTGGAGGGGGTTCCTTCTAATAAATGGTTTCTCCTGCAATACTTTAGGGTTCCAGAGGAGTTGCAAATAAATACAGGGGGTTTGATATGGCCCTCACCCATTTCCTCCCATTGTGAGCATCTTACATAATTAGGGAACATTTGTCACAACTAAGAACTACAAACGTCTTTTGGATTTTTCCAGTTTTCTCACTACTGTTTTTCTGTTTCAGGGTCCAGAGCAGTCCCTGTGGTATGGAACCCTGGTGTCACATTGCATTTGGCTGTCATGTCACCTCCATCACCTCTGATCCATGAGAGTTCCTCAATCTTTCCTTGCTTTTTGTGACCTTGACAGTTGTGTGGAGAACTAGTCCAGCATTCTGTAGAGTGTTCCTCTGTGTGCATTTCTTCCATGTCTTCCTCCTGGTTAAACTGGCCTTGAGGGTTTTGGCAAGAACGCCACAAAGGAGAAGTGACCTCCTCACATTGTATCAGGGGCACATGATAGCTACATGACATCACAGGTGATATTAACCTTTGTCATGTGGTAAGATAGTGTTTTCCAGACTTCTCCACTGCAAAGTTACTGTTTAAGAGTTTTAAAATACAGAGGTAATGTTTCCCAAGAATATTTAATGACATGGAGAAAGTGTCATGATGTAATGTTAAGCATAGGTAAGGAATGGAAGGAAATGCACCAAAATGTTAACAATGGTTCTAAGTTGCTTCTTTTCCTCTCTTTTGCTTTTCTGCATTCTTTCACTGTTCTACAACAGATGATATAATTGAATATTTTTTAAGTTTTAAAAAGCTGTGTAGTATTGCCTGTATTTTACAAACAATACATAACACAGACATACTTATTCATAGGAACGGTTGCAAGACTTTCATTAAATGTTGATGGTTGGGGTTATCACTGGGTGGTAATCTGTATTCTTCATGGTGATTTTATATGGTTTCCGTTTTTTAATAATAATCTTATTTAACTTTTTTATTGGGCTTCAAGTGCATAGAATTAGGTTTCTCATAATCTTTGGGTAATATAGTACACATTCTCATCATTGGTCTATACAAAACCTTCCTTAAACTGTTTATGAATTTTTATATTTGTGTGTTTATTTTAATAATATTAAAGAAATCCATGGGAATACTGAACAATATGAAAAATAAAACACTGATAAGAATTTACATCAGCCAATATGGTTCTCCTCACTTTCATCCATGCAAAGTGACCTTGAATCCTCTGTTCAGTGTTCTTTCCTTTTTATGTAGTTTTAGCACATCTACACCCATTTTTTCTCATGTTCAATTTTTATCAAAAGGATACCATATTGAGTGTGATATTTGGAGATAAATGTTTATCACTCAAAATTATGCTGCTAAATTCCATCCATATTGTTGCATTTCACCATATTGCATTTATTTTAACTGCCATATAATACTCCACTCTATGTTATTCTAGAATGTATGTGTCTACTCTCCTGCCAGTGGTTTTGTGCTAACAGCAACATCTTTGCATCTCCTAATGTACATGGTGAGAGTTTCTCTTGAATATGAAGCTGCGAGTGGAATTGCTGGGTCACAGATGTCATATTTTGGATTCTCCTAAAGCAGAGCTTAAGGTGCAGGTGGTTTATTTGGGGAGTAATGCCAGGAAGCAAGAGTGAGGTAGCAGGGAGAACGAGAGAGGAAGTTATAACATAAAGGTGCAATATCAAGGTCATTGCTAGGGTCCAGAACTGTGGGCCTGGCGATCAGGGACATTTATCTGCAAGCTTCTGCACCCCACTGGTCAAGGGCTGCTCCTGAGATGTTCTCTTCCCCATGCTTCCAGGCTGAGTCCCCCCCACCCCAGTGACGCCCCCCAACCCCTGTGAGCATGGGGTGAGTCCTGAGCTAGGGGCAGGGCGGTGGTCTGCAGCTGTGGCTTAAATTAAAGGTGAGCTGAGGGGATCTGATGCTGTACCAGAGGTGACACCCCAGATAGGATAGGTGAATGAATATTCGACTTCACAAACTAATGCCCAGCTGTGTTCCCAAGTGCTGGTGCCGACGACACTCCCATGAGCAGTGTACGAGAGAGCCAATGAGCCCACATCCTCTACTGCCAGGTATTCTCAAGCTTCTAATGACCACTTTCTGATTCTTGGTAGCTTCTCTCCCTGTCTTCTTTCTTTCCTTCTTTCCTGCGATAAGTAAAATAGATAAAATGTATTTGGGAAATACATTTCTTTTAAATTCTGAAGTAAAAATGAATCTTTTTTTTTCACAAGTAGTTTATCTGTTGAGAGTGTCAATTGCTGCAGAAGGGCCTGGAAATATAAAGACTAAGAAAGGGCCCATTGTGAAGCCCTGGGTTACTGGTGACTCCAGGCGGAGGGGCCGGGTGGAGAGCGGGGGGTGGGGTGAACTGATCAAACTCCGCGAGATACGGGGTGAGAAGGACAGTACAGAACCAAGCAAGGGTTTTGGTAGCAAAAAGGAGAGGGTTGTAAGGTCAAGTGGAGAGTATTTCCAGAAAAGGGAGCACCGAGTTTATAGCCAAATGAGGAGTCAGGGAAAGAGGGGTGGAGACGCAGGAGCAGGGGCCAGCTCCTGGTTAGAGAAATGTGGGCATTATGGTTCTGTTCCCTTGCACAAAGAGCACTGACTTTGGAGCCAGGCAAATGTGGGTTCAAATCCCAGGGCTGCCACTTGAGAGCACGACACCCTGGCAGAGCGGCGCGAGCACCACGAGGTAGACCCACAGGCGTTCATCACTTGGTTGTTCCTTCCCTCCCTTCCTCCTCCAAAATAGTCTGAGGACTGAGGTCTAGGTTTGGAACCATGGAGGGTTTGTGGGAGTGGGGGTTGGCTGAGTGGGCTGGGGATCCAGGGAATCCGTGATTCTGAGGGGGGAGAGGGGGAGCTGGGGCCTGGGGCCTGATGGGGAGAGCCAAAGGGGCTCCTAAGAATGGGGGAGACAAGGGCTGCAGCAGGAGGCCAACGTGCTGCACGTGTGGCAGGGAAACTGCCACTGACACAGGACTTGGAGGCTAGGCCCTCCTGGCGGGGCACCAGCAGAGCGAGCAGATGTGGCTTTGTTCTGCCAGGAAAGGGCTTTTTCCCGCCTGCCCAAGAGGGATCCATCTCCACTCCTAGCCTCCAGCCTGTCCGTGTGGCTGGTGCCCACTTCCTGCCCTGTGTGCTCCTCTTTCATCCCCGTCCAGGTGTCCTGGGCTCCAGCCACTAAGTCCTCCCCCCCAGAAACCTGGGAGTCAGCCTTGCCTCGGCGCTCTCATCAGGCAGTAAGTTTATAAACTCTGCCTCTCCCTCTGCTTTTCCTGAAGTTCCCACAGCCAGGGGCCTTCCTGGGGCACCAGGCGCTCTCCTCTGGCAGGATTCCCTCCAGTCGATTACTCAAGAGGCTGGGCCTTCACTATGCTGTTTCCCTCTGGATTCCAGCAGCCACACTGGATTCCAGCATGGATTCATCTAGCGGGAAGCTCTTGGTCTTGCCTCCTTGAAGTGGGCTGATGTCCGTAAACTGGCTTCTCCAGCTGCTGGGGAGGAGTAGCGAGGACCAAAGCTCAACTTTCATGGATGCCTTTGTGCACATTCTTCAACCTAGTTTCATAAGTTGTGGAATCAAGGAAAACAGGGGGCTGACCTGGACCACACTGAGCAGCCAGGGAGTGGACACCTGGAGGGAGGACAGAAAGTCACAAGGAACCTCGCTTCCCCAGAGGCGCCCCCTACACTGCTAGTGCCATGGCCGCTCAGCTTCTGCCAGCCAGCAGTGGACACTGCTGCCATGCACTGCACATCTTGCATTCCAGCACTCTTCAGCAGAAGACAGTGGAAGCTTCAGCCAGAGGTCACCACCCCTGTCCACAGCACCACCAAGCCCAGCCTAGACATGCCTCTAGCCCACTGTCACTCCCTCTTCCAGGTTCCCTGATTTGCTGAAGGACAATTCAAGGTTGTTGACTTCATGAACTAGAAAACCAGAGCAGGCCCTCTGGGCCCAGGCAAGAAGCTCAGGAACACAGAACATGCAGTTCCACGTCCTGAGGCTGGGACACCATGGTACCTCAGGGCCATCTGGCAGGACTCTCCTGCGGCTGCCAGGTGCCGCTGTCCCTGGCACCCCAGCCTATGGGACATCCGCTGGGCACTACTGTTCCTCTACCCTCTAGGTCATGCCTGCTGCCACTGGACACTGAACCCTGTCACTGGGGATCCCAGTCAAGTTTTCTGGGCACTGCTAGTCCTCTGATAGAGCCCTCCTGAGATGCTCGCTAAACTTGCCTGGATTTCCTGTGCCTCTGAGCTCCCAGCAGCTGAATGACAGCCAGGTGCCCCAGGGCTCCTGAGCTCCATCCCACAGTGTTGTGGGTAGGCACAGCCAGGAGTATCAGGAGCTGTGGCTGCTGCAGGTAGATATGCTTGTGTTTATGAAAAACAGAACTTTTCCAAGGCTGCTGGCACCCTGACCAAGGCGGACGGACACAAATCATATCAACGTGACTCAGCCCTATTGATGCTGACCGTGATACTTGGCTGAGCTAACGTCTGTCAGGTTTCTCCACGGAAAAGATTACTCTGGCCCTCGCTTCCACAAGGGACTTTTAGGAGGGAAGTCACTGTGTGCCATCCACTCTTAAGCAGTGGGGAGTTACGCACCATTTCCTTAAGGCTGGAATGTCTACATAAATTGCCTGGAATTCTGCATGGAAGATTTGTCTCTTCTCAATCATTTATTTATATCAGTATGGACTCATGAATATTTATTTTATACTTTGAGTTGTAATCCAATGCTACCTTATTTTGTTGCTCAAACTGTTCCAGCTTTGGTCATTAGGAGCTCCCTTAGTCGGTACCTGTGTCTCTGACATTTTGACATACCATTTTTTGGCGGTGGGGAGGATATTCCCTACCTCCTTGGAGACCTTTGACCTGGCTGATGGTAGATGGCAGATGTAGCTGAGATGCAGACTGACCCCCTCCTTCACTCACCCCTACCACTTGCAAGTGGGCCTCCACACCCTAAGCCCTGGCCGCACCTCATGTGTCTCTCCCTCTCCCTAGCCTCTCACCCAAATCCATCCCCTATTCTGAAGCTCAGATGTGGCAATGCCACTCTTCAACTCACAATTCTTTTAGGATCCAGAACTGCAATTCACCCTGGAATTCAAGATCTTTGGGAATCTCGCCCAGCTGTATGCTCCTGGCCTCATCTTCCTTCTCTCCCCAGATCCCACCAGACTACTCACTGTTCCCCAAACAGGCTTCACTTCACATTCCTTCCCTTGTCTGTGCTGTTCCGTCAGCCCTCAGGGCTCTTCCAGGCTTTCTCCATCTGGGGTCATCTAGGTCCAAGTTTCTGTTCTAAGGGACGGAGCCGACCAACTGGCTGGAGCCTGTGGCTCTTCCCTGCCTTACAGCACCTCTCTCATATCGCAGTTATTTGTTGATGTGTCCCGCCTCATTCCCCTCACCTGCCAGGCTGCCTGATGGTCAGGGTCACGTTTTATTAGGTAAGTGGTAAGGAGGAGAGGGTGTGGACTTAGAGTCCCACAAACCTGGGTGTGATCTGCTTTGGATCCTGGCTATGCAGCTTATCAGCTGTGTGGCCTCAAGCAAGTTCTCTAACCTCTTTGAGCCTCATTTTCCTTATTTATAAAATGATAATAATAGTAGTTACTTCACAGGAATGTTGTAAATTTTTAAGTAGATAATCCATGTGAAGCACTTCGCATAAGGACATAGAAAGTCCTTAATAAATGGCCCCTTCCTCTCTTATTAATATCAGGCAGCCAGGAGTTGCCCGCTCTGCTGGGCTCCATTTATTGATGGATTCAAGGCTAAAAATAGAGCTGCAGCCCTGGGGAGTAGGTCCTTCTGGAGCCGGGAATGGATGCCCTTGGTACTGTGGATAAGGGGGAGCTTGCCTCTCCCTCCAGGGGCCTATCAGAGAAACACAAACTTTGATACCTCCAGCCTTTCTGGCATTGATTTCCAGGCCTGGCATGCAGAGGCCAGACCAGCCCAGGCTGACAAGCTCTCGCAGTAGAGGTCTCTTTAATTGACAAGCTGGCGCATAACTCTAGCCCTGCCACTACTGGCTCTGTGACCTTGGGCAAACAACTTTCCCTCTCTGAGGATCATTATTACTCTCTAGCCTGGGAAACTGACAATAGAAATAACATAGTTTGTAATAACAAACAGCTTATGTGCACAAAGGCCTTGAACCCAAGGACAAGCTGTGGGACTCTGGAGAATGATAGCCCCTCTCTGAGCCTCAGTTTTCATATCTCTGAAATAGGCACAGTAGCTCTGCCCTTACAAGGCTGTGGTGAGGATGTGGAGAGATCAGGGGCAGCAGTCGCTGACAGTGGTAACACCTGATGGGAACCTGAGTTTTCTAATGACCCATCTTCTCTGCATCTAAGGGTGTGGAGAGCAGAGACAGGAATTTATTTTAGCTGTTTGTAGCTATTGGTCCACCAGCCTTGGAAAATGCAAAGAATTGCATCTAATAGAAAACCATCTCTATTCTTGAGCTACTAACATGGTGGCTCTGCCACTTCTTCTGTGCGATCAACTTGCCCTGCCAGCAGTTTAGTGCTCAGGGTAAGTTGTTTTGTCTCCCAGACAAGATGCTGACTTAATTAAAGCAGATCCTGAACTGTGGGCAGGAGCTGCCATTTTCCATTCCTGCAGCTAGTCTTAACAGTGAAGTCAAAGGGCATAAACCTGGCTTCCAGGGGCAGCCTCCTTCACATAGGCATGGAGGGCCTGAAGGCCCACAACCTTAAGCCAAACGTTGGCTTGTTTGCTTCTTCTTTTCTGCCCCTCCCGGACAGGTCCAGGCAGGCTCTAGCCCCTCGCTTGTTTCTGACCATGAGATGGACACAGACGACAGTAACATTAGTAAAAATGCACAATCCCATTACCTTGCAATCCTCAAGGGAGAAAGAAAGTACAGCTATCCCCATGAGAAATCAAGAGCCCTGGGCCAGAGCACCATGTGCAGAGGCTCTCTTCCCAGCCACCTGTCATCTGTGCACCAGACAAAAGGAGTGTAAATCATGTTGTTTTGCCTAGGCTGAGTGTGAAAGAAGGAAGCCTGGAAGATCATCTAAGGTTGCCAGGAGGCCCTTTAGAACTGATCCCACTGGGCAGGGGTATTGGTCCAGCAGCATCTAGGATGAGATTTCCACCTCTGGATTCTCACTCTCCTGGGTTTGGATCTCAGCCCTACCACTAGGGAACCCTGGGCCAGTCTCTTAACCTCTCAACCCCATAGTTTCCATGGGGTTGTGTGTATATGTATTTGTTTGTATAGTCACAGTACTCTTGCTTGCAGACAACAGAGAGAGGCCATTTGGGTCAGTTTAAGTAGAAAAGGAATTTACCTAGGGATGTTAGACTCATTGGGTGGTGGAGAAACAGGCTCTAGACACGGCTTTCAGGAGCATCTCCAAGTAGCACCCTGCATGCTCAGGCTAATGGGCAAGCTTCTGCTTCTGTCACTGACCCCTGAACCATGCTGCCTTGACCACCATCCAGGCCAGCCAAAGGTGTGCTCCACATGCAGCCATTCCTGCACGTAGCTCATCTTCTGGCTGGTATATCAGATGGGTGAGTGTGATTGGAGGAAAGTAGGTCACACGCCTGCACCCCAGCTGCAAGGGAGGTTGGCTTCTGGTTTGGGAAGGAAGAAAAGGAATAATCAAAATGTAGAAAGGAATTCTTTTAATTGCTGGGCAGTGACAAATATTCAGTCCATCCTCTATCTTGTCTGTTTCCTCCACCTGGAATGTAAACTCCAGGAGGCAGGTATCTTGAATGTCTTGTTCATTTCTGTATCCCCAGCACCTAACATGAGCCTGTGAGGAATAAACAAATAAAATGTGGGTGGTGAAAGAGGCTGCGGGCCAAATTACATTCTCTCAGATGTCTGGAGCTCCATGCCTTTGGAAAAGCTGCTCCTGCTTTGTGGAATTCCCATTCCTCCACAACCTCCAGCAGATGAAGATAAAGTTGTCTTCATCTTTCATTTCCCAGTTTTGACTCACCTCCTCCTGGAGGCACCCCCTGATGGACAGCTACATCCCTACCATTGCCACTGTCACAGCTGTCACTACCCTGCCCTAGGGAGCTGGTTTCATGGGGCAGCTGAGAAAGCAAGAACTACAGCCCAACTGGAAGATTTCAGATACTGGCTTCAGCTCTTCCTAGCTGCTGAAGCTTGGATAAGTCATTCTGAGGGTCATTCTCCTATTTTATAAAATGGGAATAATAATAGTTTCTGAGTCACAGAGTCATTGTGAGGTTTAAATGATATGTTATATGCAAACTCTGGTGCAGAGAGTTCAGTCCACTCAACCCTTACTGTTCTAGCACTTAAATGGGCAACATAGTAACTGTTTACATGCCTGTATCCCTAACTTAACTGAGACCTTCTGGAAATCAGGAACAGGGGTGTCCTTTACTCCCCCACTCCATGCCTCCCTGTGCACCTGCTGTACAGATGAGGTGCTCACATGGTGTTTGTTGGCTAAACAATTAACTCAAAGAAATTGAAAATGCAAAGACTGATAAATAAAACATTTAAAGTTTGTGAATTAGAAAAATAACTGAAATTAAAATGCCATCTGGGACTGGGGAAAATGGCAAGTGGTTAATGTCTACATTATGTAAGGATTTCATACACAACCATAAAAAATATTGCAACTGAGTTGCTAAGCGATATCTGGACAAAGGTCATGAACAGGCAAATTCAAACAGAGAAATAGAAGTAGTAAGTAAACACAGAAGAATATTCAACCTTCAGTGGGAGAAAAAATGTGAGATACAAATGAAAGCAGCAATAATATAGGATAATACAGGATATTTATAACACTAAAATAACTACAATAATATAGAATTATTTATAACACTAAAAGATGCCCAGCAGCAAAAGAATGGTTACATAAATGATATGCTGACTCAATGGCATGGTATTCCATTACATAATCATGAAAATGTTGAAACAAGTGCTAATGATATAGTAAGTTTACAAGCGGACTACAAAATTAAATTTAAAGCATGATAGCAAGTATGTGCAAAATGTTCATCTGAGCATGATGAAAGCTTAACAAAATATCCAAGAAAATAAAAACAGTTGTCTTATTAAAAAAAAAAGAGAGAAACTTTATGGAATGCCCACCATACACCAGACCCTATGCCAGGGGCTTAGTTCTACAAAACAGAGAAGTATAAGAACTCATGGAAATAACAGCAAGACAACAAAAGGAAATGAACAACAAGCTGTCAGGGTTCAGGAAAATTATAATATCACAGAAATGAAAGTCAGAGTGAAAGCAGCCCAAACAGATTCTGCTGAAACGCAAAGACAGAGAGGATAGAAATGATGAAAGTGAGAAAAATAGAATGAAAAGTTTTTTTTTAAGTTTAAGTGATCAGAGTAAATGACAAAGAGAGACCATATACACATAACAGAAGAAGTAAATGAAAATAATGGCATCAAACAAATATTCTAAGATATAACTCAAGAAAATTTTTGGCAAAAAAAGAGGATTGAAAAGTTGATAAGACCCAGAAAATTTGACTCAGAATGATCAGTACTGAATATATTCTAATAAAGTTAGTAGATCCCAAAGTTAAGAAAGAACCCTTTGGGCAATTCAACAAAAGGGAACAAGTCATTTCAGGGGGGTGGATAGCAGGCTGGCCTCTGACTTCTTCATGGCAGCATCCAACATTAGAATTCAATAGAATACCACCTACGAAGTCAGCGAGGAAAGAAAGTGTGACTCAAGAATTTTATTTTCAGCCAAACTGTGAATCAAGTCTAAAGGCAGAAGACAGCATTTTTGAACATGTGTAGGAGTTTGAAGGCTGAGGCAACAGCCCAATCTTGATGTGCTGGAAGAACAGGACTTTTTTCCTTTTAGTGACCTAGTCTTAGTCAGGGGTTCATTTATGTGTTTGTTTACCAGACATTTAAAGACCCTAGCATGTGAGGGGCCCTGTGGCCCAGATTATAAAAGAGTCTTATACCAAGAGCTGGAGGGTGTAGGAAGAAGAGGTGAGTGGGAGGTGAGGAAGAAGTTTCCTTGAAGAGGTGAGTTGACATTTGAAAGATAGGTGGGAGTCCATGAGAGGAAGGGTGTTCTAGACAAAGAGACGACATATGTAAAGGCAGGCAGGCATGAAGGAATAGAACAAATATCCTAAGACAGAATTCAAGATCTCATCAAGGGTGTGTTCTGGAATGTCCAGACATTTGGAATGGGTTGGGCAGGTGAACCCTGAAGACACAGAATTGGGAAAAGATGAAAAGTGTTGATTCCTGGACTGTTAAAAGGCTTTAGCTTTATCCCATATGCAATGTGATGTCCTGGAAAGGTTGAAGCATGAAAACCACTGTTTAGTTGCAAGAAGAAAAGGATCAGAGGTTTTGTGAGGATTCCGATTTCACCGTTTCCACAACTGTGTAAGCTATCATTCATACTCGGTGAACATTCATACCATTCCCTTTAAAGCCAGAAACAAGGCAAGGTTGCCCTGCTTTTTTTGTACATTGTTTTGGAAGTTCCCAGCACAGAAAGAAGAAAAATAAATTAAAAGTTTAAGGATTACTGTGATCATCTAAAAATTGTTCACTGCTGAGGCAAGGAGTGTGTTTGTACATATATTTCCTTCCTTCTACATCGTTCTACTTTTCCTGGAGTTTTGAGTTATCTCTCCTTTGTTCTTGCACTATTTGCCTTTGTTATTTACAACAGAATCTTCTCAACAAGTCAGTACGGTCAGTAAAATAAGTCCTGGAGTGTCCATCCCCCCAGGTCATCAGAGTGGCCCATTTCCACAGAGGTTTCAGCCTGCACACTATTGGATGCCATCCCCAGCGCCTGCAGGAATACAGGAAATAAAGCAGTTGCAAAATTCCAAGTTATTCTTTTTTTTTTGGTTTTTAGTTATAGTTTATCCTAATATATGTATCCATATGGTATGGACCATTTTCCTATTGTCTTCTTTTTTTTTAATATAATTTATTTTGGAAGGAGAGGACTTCTTTCTGAGCACAAGTGAAAACCCCTCAGGGGCTCCCTCATCTGCTTTCTCTCTAAATCCCTACATCCAGTCATCTACTTATTCAATAAATTTCTTGGTCACCTCCCATGTGCCAGGCCCCTGCTAAGCACGGGGTATACACACCAGTGCAAGTCACTCACTGAAAAAGGGTACTCAGTAGAGGGACAAGTAAGGGCCAAGATCCAGCCCACGGACCAATCACCAAACTGTGGGCTCACAGAGGTGTGTCTGCTCAGAAGGAGGCCTTTTTCTATTTCCCTCCAAAGTACTGTGTGGGCTGCAAGCAGCACCACATGTTAATGAATTAAACGATACGGTCCCCGTGCATGTGGAGTTACAGTTCAGTAGGAGACAGACAAATCATTAAACAACTAAATATATAATTAGAATTCATTCTCATTTTGCTGGAGAGGACACTGGGTTTCTGAGGAGCCAAGTAACTGGCCAACAGCCACACAGCTAGTGAGTGACAAAGTCAGGGGCCAAACTCAGGTTTCCTGGCTTCAAAGCCACAAGCTGCTCAGCAGAATGAAAGAGGCATTTTAGCTATGTCAGTATTCATGTTGAGCATTGGTCTTGACCTCCAGCATCTCAGTTTCTCCCTCTTCCTGACCACTTCGGTGATAAAATTAGGTTTCTCCAATCCTGAAGGTCCCTCCTCTTGACCTTACTAGCCCCTTCAGCTCAGCTCACTTGGATCCACCTGCAACCTTTACAGAGGAGTTTGGTGCAATGACCCATAAATTTTTCACTTCCTGTCCCATGTGTCTTTTGGACCCATTCATTCATTCATCCCAGGGGCTAGGCTGGGGACAGACCTGAGTGACAGCCCCTGTGCTGTACTCATGATTCCATTCACAGTGGTAACTAAAGCTATCATATAGGTAGAAATAAGGTGATATGAATGAAATTATAAAATTTTACTGAAGGACATGAAAGGAGATTTGAGTAAATGGGGAGACATACCATGTTCCTGGATGGGAAGGACTCAGCATTATAAAGATGTCTTCTTTTCCCAAAGTAACCTACAAATTTAATGTAATTTCAATCAAAATACCAAAGGTATTTTTTAAAGGAATTTGGCAGGCTGATTCTTAAGTTAGCCTGGAAGAAAAATACATAGAAAATACACAAGAATAGAATATTCAAGAAAAAAGGTTTTAGAGGTTTTATTGTGGTAAAATATACACAGCATAAATTTTACCATTTTAACCATTTTAAAGTTTACAGTTCAGTGGCATTAAGTACCTCCACATTGTTTTGCTACCATCACCACCATCCATCCCAGAACTTTTTCATCTCCCCAAACTAATACTCTATAGCCATTAAAAATAACTCCCCATTTCCCTCTTTCCTCACAAGAAAACAAATTTTAATGAATAAAATGAGAGGGAACTATCAAGCCAGAAATAAAAATATTTATAAAACAAGAGAAATTCTATCTATCTAGATCTATATCATCTATCTTTCTATCATCTGTCATCTACCTACCTACCATAAGTGTAGCATTTTGAATCCACAAGGAAAACATAAACTGTTTAATCAATGGCATTAAGACAAATTGCTCTCCAATTTGAAAGATATCAATTTTGAAGCAGACACACCCTGAGGCTGTAGCATATGCCTAGCATCTTCAGGAAAGCAAAGGCACCATACAAAGTACCATTGATTTAAAGAACTAAATGTAAAGGACAAAACCCCATAAAAGTATTAGAAGAAAAGTAGGAAAGGTGGATAAAGTTGATTACATTAAAACATTTAATTTCTGAATGACAGACTATATGAGCAAAGTTAAAAGACAAGTAGCAGATGGGGAAAACCAACTGCCATAGACAAGACAGGAATGCCACAAGAACATATCTCAAAATAACAATTTTGTTTTTCTTTTTCCCACTTTCTGGCATCAATCAGAAGGTCCACTTTACCTTCAGGAGAATTAGAGCTTTTAGAGTAGGAATGTGAAGAGACAAACAGCCAACATTCAGATGTCATTGTTTTTTAACTTTCCAGATAGTCCACTGAAGCCCACATCAGAAACCACCCTTTCAAATGCAGAGCCTTTGATTTGCAAGAGGCTGCTTTTGCTGAGAGACTTTTGACAATCAAGAGGGTAGATCCCGAAGGAAGCTAGAGATAGAGTTTATACCTTAACTGTCGACTGAAAAGAGAACAGAGACCACCCAGACAGTGTGCCAGTGGGGGAGTAAATGGGGTCACAGGGCTGGGAGCGAGAAAGGGAGGGGGATGAGGCACAACCTTGGAAGAGGTCAGAGGGCCTGGAATGAGGGAACAGGACCTGCAGGACCACAACGAGGGGGAAGGCGTCAGTGCTAAACCACCTCCATCACCACTACCAGAGAGCTTCCTGGTGACTGGAAGGACTTCCTGGTGGACTTCCATCACCAGCCCATCCTCTGGGGCCACTTCTGTGGGTGCCACAGACCACCTTGGCTGAAGAGCCACATTAGCCAGTCAGCTCTTTGCTGTCCAGTTACGGACTTCACTGACAGTTGTCTGAAGTTTTCAGCAGGAGTAATGCCTACCCATGTCCTGAGATTTTACTGAGGAACCCCATCCACCCGTGTCCTTATTAATTCAGCCCCTTTTCCAATGGCTCAGGACATTCATCAGCCTCCCAAACCAGAGGATGGGATCTTTGACAACCACAAAGGAAGTAGTAGTATGGAAGTGAAGCCCCCCTGCAACCCATACTTGGCTAGAACTAGATAATGATAAGATCTACCCTGGCTAAATAGAGCCATAATCTGTAAAGAGCTCTTAGAAACCAATTTAAAAAATAGATCAATGATCCAATAGAAAAATGGGCAAAGTCTATGAAAAATAAATTTCACAGAAAAAATGCAAACATCTAGTAAGTATATGAAAGGATGTACGGTATCAGTTCTAATTAGGAAAATGCACACTAAAACAGTAAGATTTTGCTTTTTGCATTCACACTGCGTTTTGCTTAGCAAATTGACAAAAATTAGAAAGGCAGATAAAGGGAGAAAGCACTGTCACAGGCCCCTGGTGGAACTATTCATTGGTGAAGCCTCACTAAAGGGCAGCTTGGCAATTCCATAGACATTTAAAACCCAGCAATTTCACTTCAACCAAAATGTCCCACCAAGGGATGGTTGAGAAAATCATGGGTAAAGGGGTCTGTCCAATATGAGTACAGTACAGTTGTTCTGAAAATTGTTGTTATAGTGGAAAAATTGGTTACAGATTGGGAGTACAGTGGGGGGGTGCTGCCATTTAGGTAGGGTCATCACAGTAGGCTTGACTGGCAAAGTGATCCTTCAGTAAAGCCTTAAAGGGGATGAGAAGTGACCCATGCAAACTTTGGGGAGAAGACATTCCAAGCAGCAGGAATAGCCAGTGGGAAGTCCCTGAGGCCACGACACACCAGCATCTTCAAAGAGAAGATAACACTGTGGTCAAAGCAGAATGATAGGGAGAGGGGTCTGTAAGGAGGGCACACCAGGGTCCCCGGTGGGAGGTGGAGGCAAAGGCAGATCATGTAGGACCTCAGTGACCATTATAAAGGCACCTTGGTTTTTGCTCTGAGATTGGCAACCACTGAAGGAATTTATTATTAAGATAAAAAAGTGGAATATAAAATCAAAGTATGGAATGATAAGTTTAAAAACTCATTTTAAAGAAAACTGAAAGGAAACAACCAAAATTGACCATAGCTGCTGAGTTAGAGGGAAGGGATATTGATTTTTACCTCTATCAAACTTTTAATATCTCTTTGTAGTATGTTCATAATAAAAATTTTTTTTATGAGAGTTTTTTTTTTTAATCTGGCTCCTGCTGGGAAACTATTCTGCAGGAGGAGGAGGACACACAGAGTCATGAAAAGTTAGAGGTGAAAGTCAGAGGCCAAGATAGAGGCAGAAAGGGGGCCATGGTGAGCTAATGTTGGGGAGGAACAGGGATGAGGAGAAAGAGGAGGAGACTGAGGCAGATGGAGAGATAGGGAGCAGTGAGGCCAAGAGAGCCAGAGAGATGAGAAATGGTGAGCAGGGCGGGGCCCTGGGCATAGATGGGGCACCCACCTAGGCCTATGAAGGGGCCCAAACTCAATGTAACCTTCCAGGTGCCTGATCCAGGCAGCCTAGCCTCACTCCAGCATCTCAGGAACCTACCATGGCTGCTTGGATGATCCTAAGCAGAGAGGTGACATGATCAAAACTGAATGTCCACAGAGCCCATGCCTGTGAGGAGGAAGTGGGCAGGGCGCCACACAAACGCTCTGAGAAGCAGCTGGTACTTCGGAGAGCAAGGCAGGGGCTGCAGAGCACCTTCACACCACACGCTGTGGAGGACCCCACACCTCTGTACACCCTGCACAGAGAACTTCCGGCGCCCAGTGAGGCCAGGGGTATCTGCTGGAGGTGATCCACAGGTGGTGGCAGCACCAGGCTCGGGAGCTCATCTTTGAGCCCATGTGACGGCCTGGAGTCCTGGATAAACACACCAGCTTTTTGGCCCTCAGTGGCACAGTTCTGGAGGCTGCTCCTTGTGGCTCCTCAGACGGGCCCAGTTGCCCAGGGTGGTAACCAACTCAGAGAACACCCTTTGGAAGAAATCATTTGTCCTGTAGAATGTCCCCCTTCTGGATTTGTCTACTTGCTTCTTTGTGGTATCATAACCTTGTTCCTCCATCCCCTGTATTTCCTGCAAATGGAAGTCAGCCCTATGTTCAACTCTTCATAGCAGGTGGTTTTGGCCACATCCCCTTGGCCAATCCTGAGGGCTACTCACAGATGTGCTGTAATAATGTTCTGAGTCTTGCAACTTGAAGGCATTCTCTGGTCCTGAGAGGAACCAAGCAATTAATACCAGAGAGGCGCCCTTTGACCAGTGTCGGGTAGGAGCTCGTGGCTCAAGAGCCAGCGTCCTTGCCTCCTGTAGGAGGTTTCAGACTATGTTCTGCATTGTGTTTCAGACGGTCCCCAGAGGAACTGGGCCCCTGTTGTCTGAGTGGTGGTCCACTCATTAATTCACTTCTTATTAGTTTTCTTCCTTCCCTTCCCTTAAAAGTATTTCCTGGGATCATCTCCCAAATAAACTACTTGCACACAGATCTTTTTCCTAGGGTCTGCTTTGTGGGGAATCCAGACTGAGGCAGATACTTCCTAAGTGGGGCTGGGCACATCATAAACCATCCTGTCAGGAGACACACACAGTGAAGGTAAAATTGACCAGTGGGCTCAGGCAGTGACAACCTGATCCCTCCAACAATATAAAATTCCCCACCAACCTTTCATATAATAATTTCATCTATTGGTGAATGAATCCATTACTTTATTAGGATTGTAAAAAATAATTTTCTAATGCTTTCAATCCTTCCACATATATTAGTTGAAAAAATTTTATAGGGAACTTCCCCTCATGATCTAGGGCTTTTGAGTTGAGATGAAATAGAAGAAAAATGACCGGATTAAGGCCTAACTCTTTGCTTTTCATTGCTAATCTCAGGACAAGGAATTGTGCCCTAATTACCTCCAATGATATTCAGTAGTGTTTGGTTGATACGAGGCTTGCTTTCTCTCTTTCTCGCTGAGTGTCAGAATGGGCAAATGAGTGTTTATATATGTAGTACAATCCCATTACGCTTCGACAATATCGTTGCTTTCTGTCCCAGACTCATGTTATCTATTTCCTGCCCCAGAATTGGAATCCACTGCTCCTCCAAGGAGCCCTGGTTCTTGGTGGTAGGAGAACACAATCTGGGCACTAGGTGTGCTCACTGATAGCAGGTCATCATTGCTTCTGAATTTTTCAGTGGACAGAGCTGGAAAATACATCTTTGAACAGAGAAACAAAAGGATTTGAGTTTCTGCTACTATTTCTAATTCAAACGTAACATTTCAGGGTTTTTACTTAACTTCTTCTGTCTTATCCTCATCTCTCTTTTCTCATAACACTGAAGATCTCAGATGCTCATATTATCATAATTACTTATTGCATTATCTTGTGATTTATAAAAAATAGTCTAAAAAAATAATGCCAGTATTTGTACTAACAATGAGACTTCCAAATGCAGTTTTAAGATTTCTTTGCAGTTCATTTTATCCTTAGAAAATATTTCTTGAAGTATATACAGTTTATCCGCTGTGTTGTAAAGCCACTTGAGGGAATTATTTTCAGAGGGGTTATATCATCAACTTGGTATACACTTCAGGTCCTTCATTTCAGATTGTTTTCAAATTTTAGAGATTGCTTGTTTTTCTTCCTTCCTTTTGATTTAACGTTATTTTTGAATGTGTAAAATATTTATATGATTCCAAAGACAAAACCACATAAAAATAGGTATTTAGAAAACTTTGCTCCTATCGTTGTCCCTCCATCCTGTTCTTTCCCCAAATAAGTAATCATTTTTATAGTTTGGGTTTTGTTTTTGTTTTTGGTTTATTCTTTCAGTGTTCCTTTTTGCAAATGTAAATACTTTGTATATATATTTATACCCCTTCCTGCCACATTGATACCCAAGAGAGCATGTTAGGTATTCAGTTCTACACCTTGTGTTCTTAACAATACATCCTGGAACTCATTCCATTGTAATGTATCTTCCACATATTTTCTACAGCTGGGTCAGTTCTTTGGTTCCTTGGTGTGAATATACCACCACAACTTATTCAGCCAGTCTCCTAACGCTAGATATTTCCAATCTTTTGTTATCTCAAATAATGCCATAATCAATAACCTTATGCATATCATTTTAACATTTTTTCCAGTAAGTCTTTAGATAAGAATTCTGGAAGTGGGATTACTAGGCCTAAGAGTAAATGTGTAAGTAATCACGGATATTTTTAGGTATTGCCAAGTTCCCTTCCCATAGAGTTGTACTATGTCTACTCCTTCCTAATAACCATTTTTATTCAGTCAGTCAATAAACACATATTGAAAAAGATAAGCACAGTCCCTATGCTCTGGAGCTTGCAGCCTGGGAGGGAAGAGAGTGAACACATACTTACACAAATAATTGTTCAAAATATGAATTAAGAAGGAGAAACATCAGTTCTTTAAGAGCTGACAACAAGTAGCCCTAACCTGATTTGGAGAGTCAGGAAGATGTCCCTGAGGAATAATGTCTAAGCTGAAATCTGATGAACAGGGAAGAACTAGCCAGGAAAAGAGGGAGGAGGAAAATACCTGGCTATAATAAGAACAGAATTACAAAAAATCAAATTAAGGAAAAGAGCAGTCCTTTATATCAAAACCTATGGAGTATGGTGATCTTTTTATTCAGAAGATAACTTTAAGTTCAAATTACTTTTCTTGTTAAAAAATGATGAAAATAAATTAACTCAGTATGAACTTAAGACCTAGAAAAAGAACAAATTAAAGTAGAAGAAAGTTAATATAAACAAGAAATTAATAAAGTAGAAAATAAAGTAGGAAAGGACTCTGCAGTTAAAAGGATAAATTAAAACTGTTCTTTGAAAGTACTTTTTAAAGTACAAAACCACTAGCAAGCCCAATTAACTAAAAAGAATATAGAACTTTTATATATAGATATAGAAATATTATGAGAAAGGAGATAGAATTATGGATTCAGAAGTGGCTAAAGGAATTTAAAGATAACGTTATGGCAACAAGTCCACAGGAGGATGATAATCCATCAAAATATAAATTACCAAAATTGAATCAAGAAGAAGTAGAAAAGCTGAACAGACCAACAAAAGAAGAAAATATTTTAAAGGCTATTAAAGAACTACTGTTAAAACAAACCCTAGGTCTCCCTCCCTGCCCCTCCATCTCTCTGCCTTTGTTTGTACATTGGCTCCATGCCCTCATGTTACACAGTGTCTATGTGACCAGCAAGAGATCTGCTGGCAACCCCAGAAGCGGATTCATTGACAGCCTAGACCTCCTTCCCTTGTGAAACATACTGCCAGGTCCTGTTGATTATAATAGTAATAATAATAACAATAGTAACAGTGCCTGGCTGATGGCCTAGCTTGAGTCACAGGGTTGATCAATCCCAGGACTGGCCTAGGCTGGTCATGCCCCTCCACCCCACGGCTGTGGTGCTGGAGCAGCACGATTGACAAGTCCATCCAGATCACACTGAGTTGGCAGGAGTTACCCAAGCAAGGGACCACAAGCCAATGGAGGACCACAGTCCACTGTGAGCACTCTAGCACTTGTAGACAAGGAAAGCCAGAAGGAACCAAGTAGAGACTGTAATACACTGGAGAACAGCATGATGAATCATGACCTTGAGTCAGACAAAGCCACATGATACAGCTAAAATTTAACTGGATATCATCTAAAATATTCATTCAACATTTATCAAATATCTGTAGAACACCTATCCTGCTCCAGGTACATTTTTAGGCTCTGGGGAATCAGTAATGAACAAGAGACAGAGTATACAAGAATACCTGTCTCATGGAGCTTGTGTTCTGTCCATAGAGTTGTGTGACCATAAGAACATGACAGAATGAAGTCCACCCAGCACAAAGGTCTTTACTACATATCTTAAGAGATAAAGAATGCAAGTCTAGCCCCAATTTGAGTGGGAGTACAGACTTCGTTGAGTAAAGAGATTAGATAATATGAATAATTTGAATCCAGGGAATAGCCTACATTGAGTTTCCCATGTTTTAAGTTTCATAGAGGCAGTTTTAAGTAGTAATTAAGCACATGGATTCTCAGTTCAAATCTCAGCTCCACCACTTCTTGGCTGGGTGACCTGGGACAAGTTCCTTACCTTCTCTGTGCCTCAGCTTCCTCATCTGTAAGATGGAAATATAAATATCGTATTTCTCTAATGAGATTGTTCATATAAAAAATATTGACTGAGGACCTACCAAAATGCCAGGCGTTATGCTAGGCATTTAGGAGACACCAGGGATCAAACAAGGATCCTGGCCTCTAGCAGGGGAGAGAAACAATAAGCACAATAATTAAGCAAAGGATATGTCTTTTCAGAGATGATAAATGCTGGGGGAATAAAAAACAGAGCAGAGGAAGAGGGAGAGAGAGGGCTGGACAGCAGGTTGCCATATTGAGAGGGTGGTCAGAGTTGACCTCGTCGAAATGGTAAGATTTGAGGGAGGACCTGGAGAAGGCAAAGGAGTGAGTGGAAGCAGATTACCTGGGCAAAGAGCTTTCCATGTCAAGGGAATAGCTGGTATAAAGGCCGTATGGTAGGAGCTTGCTTGGGATATTGGAGAAACAACCCAGAGGCCACACTGGCTGGAGCTAAGGGGAAAGGAGGAGGAGCAGGGCCCGGGAGGCCACTGCAGGACTTCAGCTTTTACTCCAAATGAAATGGGGAGCCCCTGAAGGTTTTGAGTAGAGGAGGGACATGATCAGATTCACATTTTGAAAGGATCTCTTGAGACACTGTGTTGAGAATAGAATGTAAGTGGACCAGGTAGATGCGGAGAGACTGCTAGGAAGCCAATGCAGTAATCCAAGGGAGAGACCATGGCTCGGACAAGGATGACAGCAGTGGAGGTGGTCAGAAATGGACAAATTCTAGGTATATTTTTATGAGCCAAAGGAACTTCCAAATTGAAATATGGGGTCTGACAGAAAGAGAGGAATCCACAGATTTCGGTCTGAGCAACTAGAAGGGTGCCATCAACTGAGGTGGGTGGGGGGCATTTTTCAGGTGGACAGGCGTTGGGGGTGAGGAAGATGCTAGGAATTTCATTTTGCACATTGTTAGTTTGAGACGTCTATTAGATATCCAAGTAGAAATGTTGAGTAGGTGGTTGGATACATGAGTATGGAGTGAATTGAAAAGAGAGTTCTGGACTGCCGATATAAACTTGGGGAATCATAGACATTTAAATAAAAGTATTGAAGACCATGGGGAGTGCTGAGAACACCAAGAGAATGAGAGGACATTGGGAGAGAAGCGCATCAAGAACGCCCAACATTAAGAGAGAAGACGGAAGACCACGGAGGCAGAGTTGGGAGGACCCGTGAGCGAGGCGGTGAACCCAGAGGGAGCGATGTCCCGGATGTGGGGTCTCCAGGAAGAGACGGGTTAGTTGTGTCCAATGCTGTTGACACCTTGGCGTGGGCTTAGAAGACTCAGGGCAGAGGAATGAAGACCAAGGACAACCATGGTTTTGAGGAGCTCTGCTGCAAAGGTGAGTTTTTAAAAATGGACTGATACCTAGCACGAAAAATGTGGTTAAAAAAAAAACAACTTTATTTTGCTTTATTTCGTGAGATGCAAAAAAAAATCACAATATGTTTGTGGATGGGACTAACCTACTAAATCATCGTGAGACAGGTTACTGAATGAGAATGAGATGGAGAAGAGGTGTTGGGAGGTTGAAAAGATGAGGGATGTATGAAGTAGTCACTTAAAAATGTGCGAGAGTGAAGAGTCCTTTGGCATACAGTGTGATTTCCGGGCAGCCTTCAGGACCCACTTGAAGTCTGTGGTCAAGAATTGTGAGAATTAAGCAAGCTGATAAACGATATATGAAAGCACTTAGAATAGAATCTGGCACATAGAAAATTCTGTAAGTGTTAACTATTTTTACTTAAGTGTGGAAAGGTCTAAGAGAATCAAAACCATAGTAGTAATAATATGATAAGAAGAAATCTACTTATACTTGGTATTTTATATATTGCAATATTTAAGAGTATTTGGTCTTTTTAGGGTGACAACTGTAGTTTCAACTTAAATTTGTAATTGGTAATTGATTAAGACATGATTACAAGTTGAAATCTCACTAAAGTAATGCACAATATTGGACTAAGTGAGTTTTAGGCTCACCATATTTATTAGTTTAATTTCCTGGACGATAAGAATTATTTTGTACCTAGAAAGGTTTTGTTTGTTAAATGAGAAAATTTAAATACTTGAAAATAAATCAAGTATATTTAAATTTATCAGTGCAGTTTTACAATGGTGAAGGTGTTTGAGTTTGTAAATGAGACCAAACATTATTCAAAGTCTCCTTAAAAATTATTCTTAAGACATAATAGGCTTATAAATAGAATGATAAGATTTGTATGCTGAACATAAAAGCGTGAGAAAGAACTAAGGTTTTTGAATTTGTAATTTTAATAGACTGACTCCATTTCTAAAATCAAAAATAAACCTTCTTAATAGTCCTCTCTGCAGACAAAAATCCTCAAGGGCACCAAAGAACAGCATCATCAAATTCCAGGGCCAGCTGCTCGCGGGAGAAGCAGTTACAGCCCCAAACAAATTACCTTGCTGGGGAGGGTCATCTTGGGGGCTGGATGCCATGAGCGGGCACGGCATGGAAAAGGGCAGGCATGAGACTAGGAGGATCGGAAGAAGAGAGAAGGTGGTTGCCCAGCTGGTGGGGCAATTGAGAGGGAAGGGCTGATAAGGCAACTGGGACATGTGAGTGAGACAAATGAAAGCAAAAGCAAACAACCCCAGATATGAGTATTCTTCATTGAATTCCTTTCAAAATTACTCAGGATCTGACAGTAAAAATGTGAGTGGCTTTTACTTTTGGTTGCTAAACAGTTCTTCTTCTCATACAATCCCAGCCAGACCAGAATAGACCACATAGGGCCCTGGTTTAAGAGAATCTGAGGTCTCAAGGCAGAAGGCCGACTGTGGAGATGGCCCCTGCAGCTCAGTCCCGGCAAGGGGTGCTGAATCTGGTAAGGCACTGGGATGTAGATATTAAAGAGGGGTGTTACAGTGGTCAGATCATTTCTGAGGCTTTTCTTCAGCTTGAAAGAAGCCGTCCTCAAGATTGTCTTCCCTTGACCTGATTCCTGGTTCACTAAATCATCTTCCTGAGTTCTGTTTTGTTTTTCAACTCCTGCTCATTTAATGTTTACTATGTGCCAGGCAGTGTTCTCAGTTCTACCCACACCTATCTTGCTAAATTATCATAAGAACTCTTGGGGGGTAGGATAGTGCTCCAGGTCAGTTGGCTGGTTAGCCTAGCCCTAGAGCCCAACTCTTAACCACCATTCTCCATTGCCTTTCATTGACAAAGTTTGCCTCCCAGAGACCTTGATACCAGGCTTAACAAGGGTGAGTCTGAACTTCAGTCTCCTCAGGTATTGGACAGTTAATGTCACCTACAGCGACAACAGTACCAGAGCATAGATAAAGAAGCAAACGTTTCTGGTTTTCTTTTAAAAGAATCTGTGCCCCAAATCCAAGGATAGTGCCAAAAAGAGAAAGTATAGACCAGCCTCGCTTACTTTCATTGATGCAAAACTCCTGAATAAAATTAGAGTGAGAAATGTGATATTTCTTGTACAACTGAGTTTATAGACTGAGTTTATACTCTAAAAATATTAACAAAAAGAACCTAACAATGTATTAGGAAAGAAATAAGCCATGATCCAGTGGTGTTTTTTATGTTACGATAGTTCAATATTAATAAATCCATTAATATAATTTATTCTAGAAAATAGACTACAATAATGGTTTAAAAGAAAAATATACCATGACCAACTGGTATTCTTTACAGGACTAAAAAGATAGGTCAATATTAGAAAATCTATTAATATAATTTATCTTCTTAATAAGTGGAAAAATAAAATCATATGACATTAAAGATAATGAAAATGTATTTGATAAATTTAATAACATAACTAAGTTTAAAAATTTTTTAGTGAAATAGAAATGATACTTTCTTATAACTATTTTTTTTAATGTCTCAAACCAACTTTAATCATCATGCTTCACAATGAAACTAAAAATAGTTCCATTAGCTACGGCACATCAAGGATCCCCACCACAACTCTTAATTTACATAGTTCTGAAAGTTCTAGTTGATTTCATTAGGGAAACACATAGGAAGAGGTATAACTATTAGAAAGAAGAAATCAAAATAATCCTATTTTAGTATGATTATATATCTGGAAATCCCCCCAAAATCCATTAACAATATGAAGTGATTCCAAGAACATGGCCACTTACAGAATAAACACAAAAAAGTCAATAGCATTCCCATCAAATAATAAAAAGCAGTTAGAAAATAAAATGCACCGGAGTTCCATTCAGCATATCAGTAAAGATACACAATAACTAGAAATAAACTTTCAGAAAGTGTACAAAGCCTTCAGAGAAAAAAAATCCTTTGAGGGACATGAAAGAAGATGTGGAGGTGTATGCCTTGCCTTGAATAGAAACACTCAGTGTATAAAATCCACCTATTTTCCTCAAATTAATATAAAAATTCACACATTCTAACTCAAAATCCCCTTACCTTAGAATTTAACAAAGCAGGTCTACAGTTATTCTGAAGAGTAAAGCTATAATAATATTCAGGAAAATGTGAAAAATAAAAGTGAGAAAAGATTGGCCCATCCATTAAAATATTACAAAGTTGTAGAAATTAAAATAATATGGTACTGGCACAGATGTCTTAAAATATACTTAGATTTAGTTTTAATCAGGTATGGAAAGGTGATAGACAATAACACACTGCCTTTGAAAGAAAGGCTTATTATTTACAGTTCCTAAGAGAA
This sequence comes from Smutsia gigantea, assembly GCA_032199065.1. Taxonomy (NCBI): domain Eukaryota; kingdom Metazoa; phylum Chordata; class Mammalia; order Pholidota; family Manidae; genus Smutsia; species Smutsia gigantea. The sequence continues at coordinate 10,229 of JAVSCE010005924.1, read as the reverse complement.
AGGGGTATGCCAGGCCATGCAAGGCCGCCTGAGGTGACACCAGGGTGAGTCAGGAGGCAGGAGGATTGAAGGGAAACCCTGGAGCAGCCTTCACTGTGGTTTTCACAAGAAGAAATGGGTGAGGCAGGATAAGCAGTTAACAGGTACAGGATTGGATAATTTGAATAATTCTGGCAGGCTCTGGGCTATCAGAGTGGTCCCTTGGTGTCTGGTACCTGGCCCTGGGGTGGTTTAGGGCACAGGGAACATTGGCTTAGTGTATGAGTCAGATAAAGAAGGTGGCTGTGCCTATGGGCTTTGACTTGTTTGCTTTGCATATGAAAGGTGTGTTTGTGTAAGCAAGTTATGGACTAGCTCTAGGAATTAGCTTCCCCTGAGAAGGGTGGCCTCTCCAGAATTAATAAGCTCCAAGATGTCAAAGCATCATAAAAAAAAAGAAAAATTTAAAGAAACGTGATTGATATAACAGAGTAGATAAATAAGCAATGAAACAGAATAGAAAAATGAGACCAAAGTCTGTAAAAGAATTTGATGTATGATAAGATGGTTTCCAAATCAGTGAGAAATTGCTGTTAGTCAATAAGTAGTTCTGGGACAACTTCCTAATGGCTTAAGAAAAAGTTAGAACTACAGCTCACCAAATAAATGTGAGATGGCTTAAAATCTAAATGAGGTGATAATTCATTAGAAACATGTGCAAGTGAGTATTTTTTATAACCTGGTGGTGGAGAGCAAGTGGCCAGCTAAAATACAGGATAGGTATGCCCCCTTCAATATTGGGGACATACTTATACTTTAAAAGTATTTGTTTTTCTGGAATTCAAATTTAACTGGTCAGCCTGTATTTTTATCTGCTAAATGTAGCAATCCTGGGACATGGAGAAAGGGACACCTTTCTAAGAAAAGCAAATAACCATTCAACTGCACTGATAATCAAATAAGTGAAAATAAAAATTATGAGAAAGCACTTTTACCGTCAGATAAGTGAAGATTAAAATCTGGCCAAATCCACTATTGGTGAATGTGTGGGGAAACAGACATGACCAGTCTAGCCAGCACCTTCACTTTTGCTTCCTCAGTGGTCGCAAACCTATAGGGACGTGACCCTTGGCACCTGCTTTCTCACCCTCCACTCACTCTGGGGTCTGCCACCATCATGCCATCAACCTGCTCTTGCCTCATCTGGAAACTCAAACGGACACTTCTGTCTTTGCCTTATTCAGTTTCTTTGATACTGTTTGGCACCTTCTCCTTCTTGAAACACCCTCTTCCCTTAGCTTCCATGGCCTCTCATACACCTGGCTTTCCAATTATTTTTCTGCATCTTCTTTCCCTCCCTGTCTTCTTTCTCTGTCCATCTCTTCAGGATCAGTATGTCTGCCATTTCTCTAATAGGTCCTCCTACTGCGCTGTCTCCATGGGGGGATCCAGGACTTTGCTGCTCACATCTGTCCTCAGAGCTCCAGACTCATGCATTCAGCTGTTCACTCACCTCTGTTGTTCCACAGGGCACCTCAAACTCAAATGACCAAAGGGAAAAACATCGATCTCCTCCATTGCAGAAAATGCCACCAACTGTTTCAACCAGAAACCTGGATGTCATTCTTAACACTGCTTCTCTCCTTGAACCACATCCAAACCACCATCTATTCTGTTTCTTAAACTCCTGTCATATCCATCTACTTATCATCATTCCCACTGCTATGACATCACCCAAACCGACATCAGCTGCTCCGTCTCACACACACACACACACACACACACACACACACACACACACCCCACAACCCAATAGAAAAACAAGCAAACAGTGAGAACAGAAAATTGGCAAAAGGAACTCAAATGACCAACAAGCAGGAAAGAGTGATCAACCTTGTTAGTAGTTAAAGGTACCAACTTAAAAATTAATGAGAAAAAAGTGATATATAGTTTTTGCGTCAAAGATCAGCAAAGATAAGGAAAATCACAATACACAGTCCTAATGAAGTTATCTTCACATTTGTATAAATCCTTTTGGAGAACAGTTTCGGTGCCTGTCAAAATTCCTAATGAGCCAAAACTATAACCTGGAAATTCCTCTTCTAGGAATTTATCCTAGGAAAATGAATGTATGGACCTCAACATTTGACCCATTGGCAAGACACAGAGTCTTAAATAAATATATCTAAGTATATCTAACCTCATCAGCTAAAGTCACCAAGTGACACCTTGGCACCACCACTGTCTTGCCAGTGGGTTTCAGCCCCGGGCAATTTCACTATAGATTCAATGAGACTGAGGAATGACAGTGGAACGTTCTTGGGGTGAAAGGATTTATACCTAAATTTATTCCCATGATGGCATGTCAATCACTAGAATCCCGTCCACCCAGAGCAAGTCTGCAAGCAGCAAGCAGGTCTCTGCCTCTGGGCCTCTGCCCCTGCAGCCATCTCAGTCTCTGTCCTCAGAGCTGCCACCACTCCAGTCTCTGCTCTCCTGCAGTCTTGCAGCCATGGGGCCGTGCCACCGTGTGGCCCAGAGCACTGGGTGGAGCTTTTTATATAGAGTCAGTAACAACATATTGCCCACACGTGTGTAGTGAGCTAGCCGACCAGGGGCCTGTGAGAATCCTGGCCATAGGAACCTTCACTTTATCCACACTCCACCTCTCCAGGATTCTTGCCTCTCAATCTACTTGCCCTCAATCTTCAACGATGGTCCCTGTATAAGAAAGCTGGAACATTGTAACCAAATTCCATAATAACAACATAGGCTATGACAATATACAAACAACAAAAATTACAACAAATTATAATAACCCTCAAGCCTGAGGAGACCCATTGCCACCAAGTGGTCATCCTGGCTGTATTCAAACCAGTTCCACTTAAATGAGTTAACCAAAGGGCCATGGGTGGGCCTTACAACACTTACCTTCTCCAGCCTTTCTAGCAGAAAGTCTTGCAGACACACAGGCCAATCCTGTTGCTTTATCTCTGCTTCTGCTTCGTCCTCAGCAGCCGGAACCGCTGCTCCAGTCTCAGTTGTTGCCACAGCTCCAGTCATCCAATTTCTTTCTGTCTGCTCCTGCCTTTTCAAACCGACCCACATCTGAGTCCTCCTGACCTTCACAGGGCCCTTTAAATTCTTCCTTTGAGAAGCAGACTGTATTTCCTTTAGTGCTTGAGCCTGAGGATAGAAGCACAGCATGGAGGGCTCCTCAACCTGAGGAGGGGGCTGCGCCTCTCCTGGAAGAACTCGCAGTTGCGGAGTCCTGGCTTTCCACCAGCTTTCAGCCAGGTGGGGTTTCAAACAAGGAGGGGCTGATGCCTCGGCGTCGGCAGGGCCTCCACCCCCACCTGTTCATCAAACCTCTGCTCCTCCATTTCTGGGGCTGACGGCTCCACTACATCCTTCACCTGCCCCACGGCACCTGGCGGCCTGCGTGCTGCTCCTTCTCATGCCACTCCTTCTCAGGCCACTGCTTCTTCTCACGCTGCTCCCTCTCAGCCTACCACAACATCCTTTACCATTTCCACAGCACTTCATGGTGATTCCATTTCAGTCACCAACAAATTTTCTTTCTCTTGGGATGGAACCCAGTCCTCCACCCCTTCCCAGTACCACATGTCCACAGGGCCACACTCGAATGTCTCCCTGTCCATAGGTGCAGCCTGCTGAAACACTCCTCCCATGACGGCAGCCTGTTCGTCTTCTTCGGTCAACAATGAATCCTGTCAATGTCACCAATTATCTTGCCAGGGGGTTTCAGCCCCAGACAAGTTCACTATGGATTCAGTGAGACTGAGGAATGACAATGGACCGTTCTTGGGGTGAAAGGGTTATACCCAACTTTATTCCCATGGTGGCAGGTCCACTCAGAGCAAGTCTGCATGCAGCAAGCCGGTCTCTGCCTCTGGGCCTCTCTGCCCCCACAGCCGTCTCAGTCTCTGTCTTTGGCGCTGCCACCACTCCAGTCTCATCTCTGCTCTCTTGCAGCCTTGCAGCCATGCCCCATGTTGCCCAGAGCACTGGGTGGAACTGTTTATATAGAGTCAATAACAATGTATTGCCCACACCTTTGTAGTGAGCTAGCCAACCAGGGCCAGGTGAGAATCCTGGCCATAGGAACCTTCACTTTATCCACAGCTACATTTCCATTAAAAATTTTTGGTGCATTCTCATTGTAAAATAGACAACATTGCAGATTCATTCATTCAACAGGTGTTTCTCAAGAGCCTCTTCTATACCAAGGACTGTTTGAGACACTAGGGATGAATCAAGTGAATAAAATAAAGTCCTTTTCCTCACAGAGTTTACATTCTAGTACATATGAAATACTGTCAGGTAGTTGTCATTGTTAAGGAGAAAATTAAAGTACAGAAGGGGGTAGAATGATAAGACTTTATTTTAGAAAGGGAGGTCAGGGAACCCCTTGCTGATTAACGTTTGACCAGAGATGGAAATGAAACAAGGGGGACAGCCAGGCTCAGTCTAGAGGGAACACTCCTGAAAAAGCAAGAGAAAAGGCCCTGAAAATGAAAACAAGCTGTGCATTAGCCAGGAACGGCAGGCTTCCAGTGGGGCTGGAGCTCAGTGAACAAGCAGCGCATGATATAAAATGAAGTTAGAGAGGTAGATAGAAGCCACGTCATGCACACTTTGCATGGAGCTTGCATTTTATTCTGAATGTGATGGGAAGACATTGGAGGGTTCTGAGCAAGGAAATAACAATATCTCCTTTGCATTATAAAAAGATGTTTTGTCAACATTGTGTGGGTAATAAGAGGAAGCAGTGAAACCAGTTAGGAGGCTATTGTTATAGTTTGGGTGAGGATGATGGGTGGTTTGAGCCAAGGTAGTACAAGTGGAGTAAGAAGTATTTAGATTGAATTAGAGTTTACAAGACTTAACAAAAAACATGAAGTGAAGGAAAAACAAGTTGAACCTCAGATCACTCCGATATTTTTGTGGCTTCCTGTCCAAATTTTTGGGATTGCTAGGGGAGCAGGTTTATGGTGGAAATAACTAAGAGTTCAGTGGGAAAATGATATGTCTTTATTTTGTCTTCATTCTTGAGAGTATTTTTGATGGGTATAGAACTCTGAATTGACATTTGCTTTCTTTCAATGTATTAGACACCTGGAAGAAAAACTACCATAAAGGTGTCTTCAGACAAAGAAAAGCTGACACAGTTTGCCACTAGCAGATCTAAATAAAGACATTCTAAATAGTCTAGTTCAGACAAACAGAAAATGATCCCAAGTAGAAGGTCTAAATAAATATTGAATGTAAATAATAGTAATACATATTGTGGTTTAAAAAATGAGTATTTCAGTCAAAAGGCAAAGATTGCCAGACTGGATAATAAAAATCCAGCTATATGTTTATTGTCTATAGGAAAGACAACTAAAGTATAAATACACAAAGAAAGATTGAAAATGGGAAAGTAGAAAAAGTATGTTATGCAAATACCAAACAAAATAAAGCTATGTCAGATTAGATTAGTTACAGAATAAAATAGACTTTAAAGCCAAAAAATTTTGTAATGGAGAAGGGGTCATTTCACAATGGTAAAAAAAACTCAATTTACCAGGAAGACATAACAATTCTAAATTTTATGTGCCTAATAACATGCTTTTAAAAAGATACAAAGCCAAAAATTGGCAGAACAACAAAGAGAAACAGAAAAATCCACAATCACAGCAGATTTCAACACATCTCTTTCAGGAATTGTTAGAACAAGTAGAAAAAAGGCAGTCAGTAAGAACATAGAAGATTTAATAATTAACAAGCCTGGCCTAGCAAACATCTATAGAACATACCATCCAACAACTGCAGAATCCACCTTCTTTTTCAGCACATATGGAACATTTACAAAAAAATAAACCATATTCTGGGCCATTAAGCAAGTCTGAACAAATGTCAAAGTGTTGAAATCATTCAAAATATGTTTTCAGACCACAGCACATTTACGTTATAAATTAATAAGAGAAAGGTAGCCAGAAAACTCCTGTATAGTTGGGAATTGAGAATTATGCTTCTAAATGATCCATGTTACTCACTGGCTACCTAAAACCATAATGATAGTGTCTTCTGGAGGTTAATAATAAGATGAAGTTAATATATTCAGCAACAATAACATGTAAGTTGCAGGCTGGTTATTGGAGTGAAAATATTTTAAGGTTGTTGGATAGTTCAGGGGGAAAAAAAGACTGATTCATTTTAGACTTTGATAAATTAGGTAGCAAGTTGAAAATACTAGGGTAACTACCATAAGAATAGAAAAAGTATTTCTTCCAAATTGATGGAGGGGTGTGAATAAAATGACAGTTCCTGTGGCCGGGATTCTCACCTGTCCCTGGTTGGCTAGCTCACTACACACATGTGGGCAACACTATTGACTCTCTATATATATAAAGAGCTCTGCCCAGTGGTCTGGGTGACACAGTGGCACGGCTGCAAGGCTGCAGGAGAGCAGAGCAGAGGCCGGAGTGGTAGCAGCGCCGAGAACAGAGGCCCAGAGGACAGCTGTGTGGACAGAGAGGCCCAGAGGCACAGACCAGCTTGCTGCATGCAGACTCACTCTGAGTGAGCGGGATTTTAGTTATTGACCTGCCGCTGTGGAAATAAAGTTGGGTATAACCCTTTCACCCCAAGAACGTTTTAATGTCATTTCTTTGGTCACCCCGAATCCATAGCGAACTTGCCTGGGGCTGAAACCCATTGGCAAGACAAGGGAGAAAAAAGGAACAAGTAAAAATAATAGATTTAAATATATGTGGATTTCCACCTGGACAGTAAAAATGCTGCTTCCAGCTGTTATCTGGGGCCTGGGTGGGACGTTGGCTTGGTGTGGGAAGATTTAGTTCCCCAGTGGAATCCTGGCTCCAAGAGTCCTGGTACCAACATGCAGCAGACACCGTTGATTCCCCCACCCAAAGCCCTCAGACCACATCCCTTCAGACTGCTCCAGTCAACTTCATCTTCCAGTTTCTGCATCTCATCACCTGCAGGCTCTTTTCAAAGCTGTAAAAAGACCTCTCTGCTGGAGAGTGACTGAGAGGTTAGGTGTATAAATACCCCAGCTCCCTCACCCTTCTGGTGTGATCACCCTGAGACATTCTCTAGGGTTTCCCCATGGACTTTAGCTCCAGCTGCCTGAAGTGGTAGCCAGCATGATAACACAGGCAGCCTTCCCTTCCCTGTATCAATTCCCTGCTCCCTTGCTGGTGTTTCCTGCACTCCCTGAAGAAATGTGTGCACATAAATCTGTCTCAGGGTCTGCTTCTGGCAGAGGCAGGTCCTGTGTTAAAGACAGTCCACTGGATATGAATGACTACTAGATCTAAGAGCCACCCTTTGGTGGCTGCTGTTCCCTGGGGTGTGTACTCAAGGAAGCTGTGGACCTGAACCCATGAGAGCACTTTCTCTGTTTGACAGGGAAGCACAAGACTCAAGATTGGGCTGGCCAGCCTCTAGGCTTCAGCTGATGAGAAAGCACAGAGGACCCAGTGCGCTTCTCTTGGAGCAGAGAGGAGAACAGAAAAACCTGCAACTCAAGAGCACATGGCTCATGGGTGGACAGAATGGGCAACGGGGATCAAGAGGTACAAATTTCCAGCTACAAAATTAATAGGTCACAAGGAATTGTATAGCACAGGGAATACAGTGGATACCATTGTGTTAACTTTATATGGTGATGGATAGTAACTAGACCTATTATGGAGATCATTCTGTAATGTATATAATAAATATCAAATCATTATGTTACACATCTGAAATTAACATGATATTGTATTTCAGTTATACTTCAGTAAATAAATAGCAAGCATATGACCTCAGGCAGTCCTGGGCCTGCTCCTTGACAGGGATGACCTAGGTCTGAGACCGCTGGACAGTCCCAAGGGAAGACTTTGCACCTTTTTTTTTTATTAAGGTGTTATTGATAAACACTCTTATGAAGGTTTCACATGAAAAAACAATGTGGTTACTACATTTATCCATATTATCAAGTCCCCACCCATACCCCAATGCAGTCACTGTCCTTCAGTGTAGTAAGATGCCACAGACTCACTGTTTGCCTTCTCTGTGCTGCACAGTTTTCCCCGTGATCCCCCACACCATGTGCACTAAATACCCCTCAATCCCCTTCTCCCTCCCTCCCAACCCACCCTCCCCCACCGCTCCCCTTTGGTAACCACTAGTTCCTTCATGGAGTCTCTGAGTCTGCTGCTTTTAGTTCCTTCAGTTTTGCTTCATTGTTATACTCCACAAATGAGGGAAATCCTTTGGCACTTGTCTTTCTCTACCTGGCTTATTTCACTGAGCATAATATCCTCCAGGTACATCCATGTTGTTGCAAATGGTAGGATTTGTTTCTTATGGCTGAATAGTATTCCATTGTGTACATGTACCACCTCTTCTTTATCCATTAATCTACATATGAACACTTAGGTTGCTTCCATATCTTGGCTATTGTAAAAAGTGCTGCAGTAAACATAGGGGTGCATATGTCTTTTTGAATCTGAGAAGCTGTATTCTTTGGGTAAATTCCAAGGAGTGGGATTCCCAGGTCAAATGGTATTTGTATTTTTAGTTTTTTGAGGAACCTCCATATTGCTTTCCACAATGGTTAAACTAGCTTACGTTCCCACCAGCAGTGTAGGAGGGTTCCCCTTTCTCCGCATCCTCGCCAGCATTTGTTGTTCTTAGTCTTTTGGATGGTGGCCATCCTTACTGGTGTGAGGTGATATCTCATTGTGGTTTTAATTTGCATTTCCCTGATGATTAGTGATGTGGAGCATCTTTTCATGTGTCTGTTGGCCATCTGAATTTCTTCTTTGGAGAACTGTCTCTTCTTATCCTCTGCCCATTTTTTAATCAGGTTATTTGCTTTTTGGTTGTTGAGACATGTAAGTTCTTTATAAATTTTGGATGTTAACCCCTTGTCGGATATGTCATTTACAAATATATTCTCCCATACTGTAGGATGCCTTTTTGTTCTGTTGATGGTGTCCTTTGACATGCAGAAGCTTTTTACTTTGATTTAGGCCCATGAGTTCATTTTTGCTTTTGTTTCCCTTGCTTGAGGAAATGCATTCAGGAAGAAGTTGCTCATGCTTATATTCAGGAGATTTTTGCCTATGTTGTCTTCTAAGAGTTTTATGGTTTCATGACTTACATTCAGGTCTTTGATCCATTTCAAGTTTACTTTTGTGTATGGGGTTAAACAATAATCCAGTTTCACTCTCTTGCATGTAGCTGTCCAGTTATGCCAACACCAGCTGTTGAAGAGGCTTTCGTTTCCCCATTGTATGTCCATGGCTCCTTTATCATATACTATAATTGACCATATATAGTTGGGTTTATATCAGGGCTCTCTAGTCTGTTCCATTGGCCTCTGGGTCTGTTCTTGTGCCGGTACCAAATTGTCTTGATTACTGTCGCTTTGTAGTACAGCTTGAAGTTGGGGAGCATAATCCCCCCAGCTTTATTCTTCCTTCTCAGGATTGCTTTGGCTATTCAGGGTCTTTTGTGATCTCATATGAATTTTAGAATGGTTTTCTCTAGTTCCTTGAAGAATGCTGTAGGTATTTTGATAGGAATTGCACTGAATCTGTACATTGCTTTAGGCAGGATGGCCATTTTGACAGTATTAATTCTTCCTATCCATGAGCACAGGATGTGTTTCCATTTATTGGTATCTTCTTTAATTTCTTTCGTGAGTGTCTTGTAGTTTTCAGAGTATAGGTCTTACACTTCCTTGGTTAGGATTATTCCTAGGTATTTTCTTTTTGATGCAACTGTGAATGGAATTGTTTTCCTGATTTCTCTCTCTGCTAGTAAATTGTTTGTGTATAGGAATGCCATAGATTTCTGTGTATTAATTTTGTATCCCACAACTTTGCTGAATCCAGATATTAGATCTAGTAGTTTTGGAGTGGATTCTTTAGGGTTTTTTATGTACAATATCATGTCATCTGCAAACAGGGACAGTTTAACTTCTTCCTTGCCAATCTGGATGCCTTTTATTTCTTTGTGTTGTCTCATTGCCATGGCTAGGACCTCCAGTACTATGTTGAATAGGAGTGAGGAGAGTGGGCATTCTTGTCTTGTTCCTGATCTTAAAGGAAAAGCTTTCAGCTTCTCGCTGTTAAGTATAATGTTGGCTGTGGGTTTGTCATATATGACCTTTATTATGTTGAGGTACTTGCCCTCTATACCTATTTTGTTGAGAGTTTTTATCATGA
>JAVSCE010005923.1:0-323287 GCA_032199065.1 Smutsia gigantea | reverse complement strand
AAGCACAAGAAGCCCATAAGTTACACCACCTAAATGCTCAAACCCTTCGTCTTCAATTTAAAATCACTAGAGAGCAAGCTAGAGCCATTGTAAAAAACTGTCATAATTGTGTCATGTTTCTCCCTGAGCCTCATTTGGGAGTCAATCCCAGGGGGCTTACACCCGGAGAATTATGGCAGATGGATATCACTCACATCCTCTCCTTCGGTAGTCTAAAGTATGTTCATGTTACCATTGACACATTCAGTGGTTTTATTTTTGCCTCTCTACAGAGTGGTGAGGCCGCCAAACATGTCATTTCTCATGTCCTCCAATGCCTCACTGTGCTAGGAGTTCCTAAATGTATAAAAACAGACAATGGTCCTGGGTATACTGCTAAAAACTTCAAAGAGTTTTGCCATTGCCTCCAAATAAAACATCTTACTGACATCCCATATAATCCTCAGGGACAGGGGATTATAGAGAGAGCTCATCAAAAGGTTAAAAATCAAATTTCTAAACAAAAAGAATCATCCACAGAGCTCTCTAACTACTATAAAAATCCTAAAAATCTTCTCAATCATGCACTGTTCGTCCTCAACTTCTTATCAGTGGACGAACAAGGCAAGTCTGCAGCAGACAGACTATGGCATCCGGCCACCAAAGATACTTATGCTCAGGTCCTTTGGAAGGACCCCCTAACTAATCAGTGGCACGGACCCCATCCAGTACTCATATGGGGAAAAGGACACGCATGTGTCTATGATCAAGGACACCAGTCAGCCAGATGGCTCCCAGAAAGATTAATAAAATGTGTTAATAACATTTCATCCAGGGAAAGCAACCCCTGAGATTTCCCTTCTTTTACCTTGCAGAAAAATGCTGTTACAATTGCTTCTGCTCTGGCCGCCTCTCGTCCTTGGCACCCCCAAACAGCCATCTCCTCATCAGCTGTTCAACTACACATGGCAAGTTATTAATGAAGCAGGAGATGTTGTCCATTCCATCTCAAGCGTGAGTTCATCCACCCCCTGGCCCACCTTAACCCCTGACTTGTGCAAGCTTTCTCTTGGTGCCTCAGATTCTGGATGGGGCACCGGCCATTTGCTAGCCCCTTCTTCTCCTACACCCCCCTCTTGTACTGGCATTACCGACCCCAACTGCAATGGAGGATACTGTGCCAATTACAAACAGCGCGCACTGCTAGCCGCAAGTCTCTCAAACAAAACCCGAACCTACAGAGACCAAATCCGCCAAGGGTTTTATGTTTGTCCCGGACTTCATAGAGATCGAAGTCTCAATTACAAATGTGGTTACCAATCAGATTATTATTGTGCCTCATGGGGCTGTGAAACCACCGGAGACACCTATTGGCACCCCTCTTCCAGCTGGGATTATATAATTGTCAAAACAAATATCACCTCTACACCTGTAGAAAATACCCTACAAAAGGACTGGGGCACTCCCCTTTCTATTACCTTTACTGATCAAGGTAAAAAGCAAGATTGGACCACCCGAGGATTCGAATGGGGACTCCGCTTATATGTACATAACCATGATACAGGACTCCGTTTCAAAATAAAACTCCTTAAGACTCCCCCTAGCAGTGTTCATGTGGCGGCAGGCCCCAATAAAGTACTTAGCGCTGGGAGCTCCAACCGCTTAGCTCCTATTCCCCCCTCCCATAACAATACCACCCTTACCACTGACCCTCCACCCCTGCAATTAACCATGCCCCCTGCACCACCCTCTTCTGAACAAACTCTCCTCAACATGCTTAAAGAATCGTGGAACTTACTCAACTCCACGCAGCCTGATACAGCCTCTAATTGTTGGCTTTGCTTCCACTCCTCTCCACCATTCTATGAGGGTGTAGCAGTTCTTGCTAACCTTGTGCCTACCAACAACACCCAAGACATGTTTAGATTTCAAGCCTCTCACAAAGAAGGATTAACCCTGACTCAGTTATCAGGGATAGGAACATGTGTTCATAGCCAATCTGTTAGGCCACCCCAGGAAATCATGCCGTTATGCAATCAAACCTTCACTCCCTCTCCCTATGACTCCTATATACTTGCTCCTAAAGGGACATATTTTGCCTGTGCCACTGGCCTTACTGCTCATATTTCTGTCCAAGCATTGTCTACTCACCATGATTTTTGTGTTCTAGTTCAATTAATCCCCAGGATTGACGTCTACTCAGCAGACCAGTTCTTCCCTCTCCTAAGTGAAAACTCCAACCATCGGAACAAGAGAGAACCTATCGCTGCCGCCACCCTGGCCCTTGTCATTGGCCTTGGTGCTGTGGGCGCTGGAACAGGCATCGCCTCCCTTGTTGTTTCTGACCAACAGTACAATAGACTTGCTGCAGCCATAGATGCAGATTTAACTGAAATTCAAAAAGGCATTACAGCACTCACTGAATCACTCCAGTCACTAGCTGAAGTAGTTCTCCAAAATAGACGAGGCTTAGATCTTCTCCTCCTCCAACAAGGAGGCCTCTGTGCAGCTCTCAAGGAGGAATGCTGCTTCTATGCAGATAAAACAGGCATAGTAGAAGACAGCATGAAAAGAGTCAAAGATAGCTTAGAGAAACGCAAAAGAGAAAGAGAGCAAAATGAAAGTTGGTATCAGAACTAGTTCTCCACCTCTCCCTTTCTAACCACCTTACTCCCCTCTATTCTTGGCCCCTTACTTGGACTTCTTCTGCTTATTTCATTTGGCCCTTGGGCCCTACGGAAGCTCACACAGTTCGTAAAGGATCAAATAGATGATCTACGAACCAAGCCTATCCAAGTCCACTATCATCGCCTGGACCTCACCGAGCGGGGGCTAGATGACTACAATGGTATCTGCCCAAATGACACCCCTGTCTTTTGAGACGCTAGAACCTACCAAGCAGCCTCAAAGCGTCAAGATCCTGAGAGCCCATGGCGAGAATGTGTGTAACAGAGCCTATGTGCCAAAAACTACGCAGATTTGGCTTTCAGTGCGGGAAAAATAGTCAAAGACGGGTAAGATCTAGCAAGTACAATAGCAACCTAAGACAGAGACTAAGCCTTAGCTGCTTAAGTTCCTCCATGACGGGTAAGTATTGTACCTCTGCTAGACAACCTAAGACAGACATTTTTCCGAAAGCCCGAATCCTGCGATGCACACAAAGCCTGCCCGCTGCAGCCACACGCAGCCTAAGACCGGCCTCAGTTTCCGCCCCTCAAAATATAAAAGTAAGGGGGAACTGTCAGGGGCTGTTGTCATTTATGATACCATGTTGTGAGAGCTCCTCCACCTTCTATACTAACCACAAACCTGTACTCACCTTTCCTTTCTCCTCCTCCCCCCTCCTTTCTGCTAGAGCACAAGAACAAGAAAGTTAACTCATTTAGCAATAGATGTTAGGAACCATGTGACACAAGAACAAAAGGACTCCATCTTGTTGTTTACTTCTTCTTGGTCAGTTTCCCGCCACAGCTTCCCGCTAAGTCCTCAACCAGGTCCGTTGCTTACGTCAAAGACTACTGAGCATGTGCACAACTCGGTGTGTGATTGGACTTTGTAAGCTACCTCATTATCATAATGGGCAACCAACCAGAAAAAGCTACTCCCTACCACGCCCCTTCAAATGCTATATATTCCTTGCCTTTTCTGTTAATAAAGTAGAGCTTGACAAAAAACTGCAGGCTCTCCGTGTCATTTTGTCTCATCCCATTTCATAGGTAGTCGCGGCTCCCCCGAGGTCTCCCACGTCTTAAGAAGCCCTCGCTGGCGAGGACAGTGAACCACTGAGTAACTTCAAGACTGAGTCCATAAATGTGAACTTGTACAAGTTTTTAGGAGAATGAATAATAATACATATCAAAAGCCTTAACAGGGTTTATTTTTCTGACTCAGAAATTTTTACTTCTAGGCATTTATCCAATGGAAATAATAAGACAAGGGTAGAGATAATTATACTATAAAATATTCAACATGTCAGGATTAAGATTAAAAAAAAACATTGCCCAGCAGCAAATGGGCAACTTTTGGGTGGGGTGACCCCGACACGTCTCAGCATCTGGGATAGGTTGAAAATTTGGAAATGACATAAATGTCAATGAAATGTGATTGATTAAATTAAATGTCTTAATATATATGTAACAGACCACTAGCCATTAATATCTTATTGTAAAAGGCTATTACTGACAAAAGATGCAAACAATAAAAGCTTGCAGAACTGTGTTATTTCCATGTTTTTGTTTTGGTAAAAAATGAGGAAAATAATTTGTATATATTAAGATGTCTAGAGATAACTATCTCTGAATAGTGATATTATAAGAGTATACAGATCTTACTTTTTATTGGTTTATATTTTCAAAATTTTCTGCAATAAAAACACTATTTTTATAATTTGAAAAAAGCAATTAAATATTAAAAAAAAAATCCTGAAGATGCCAGTCTGCTACTTGGGAAAACTTGTCAGCTCAAGGCTCCAAATTGCTCGGCTTGCTATTTTAATTAACCAACCAGATCCTACTTCCTCTGCTGTTGTCAGAATCTTGCCTCCTCATAACAGAACCAGCCTTTGCATAGCTTGACCCCGGCAACTCTCGGGTCATCTGCACTTGGGAAACAGCTCAGGTGTCATTAAAGAGGCAGTGCTAGGAGGAAGCTTGGAAGGGACTTGCAGATAAAACAAAACAAATGACATGGGCAATGCTGGGACCTGCTGGAGCCACAGAGGTCCGTTCCTCCCTGTCTGAAGTTAGGCGGCCAGCAGAAGCCCGTGATTTATGTCTCCTGCTCTCTGTGGCCTTTACCTCAAGGAGATGGTAGACTAGATCACGCCTCTCCTTGAGCCACAAGAGCAGCACAGCTCTCATCTGCTTCCTCCAGGGAGCTATTGTAACTTACTTTTAACTAATTTAAAAGGAACGAAAACAATGAACTCCCTCAGAATATCTACCAAATGCTGTTTTCTTTTTTTGTTGTTTTATTAAAGATAACCACTTTCTTTCTTCTTTTGTTTTATTAAAGGTAAACACTTAATTCCTTGCTGTTTAGTTTGAAATAATAATAAATGCTCTCAGGCTCTGCCTAGCCATTATGTTGAAAGAAATTTATGTGACTCTCAGCTCTCCAAGCCCAGCTTAGGCAGCTCAGAAACTGATGTAGTTTCTGCTCATTGCTTGGTGGGGCTTTCCTGAATCAAAGGCTTTATGGAGGAAGAGCCAGCTGTATGTTTAAGTATCCATTTCCCAACTGCTCAGCATCTCTGTATCTTGGTTTAATACCTACCTTAGTATTTAGGAATTTAGGTATGTATGTAAAACACTGAGCATGTTCTCTGGTACATTAACAAGTGCTAAGGTGCGGGGACTGTATTGTCAGTTAGGACTACTGCAGCCACTGAATCCAACTTAAAAGTAGCTTATGTAATAAAGGAAATTTATTAGGTGACATATCTGAGAAGACCAGGGGTAAAGGTAGCTTCAGGTAAGATTTGATCCAGCTTCGTCATACTAGCGCCATGGAAAATTTCTGTTAGCACTCCCATCCGCCTGCCCTTGCCATCAGCCTTTTGCTCTCCTTGATGCTCTAGGCTCCCCTCTTTTGACAGTCAAAATCTCAGATTGTCATTTTCTATCCCATAGGAAAAAAAGGAAAATTCTCTTCTGGTATTTCTAGTTGAAGAGAGAAGAGGTTTCCTTTACTTGAAACTGCACCTTCAAATTGCAATGTCATGTGTGAGTGACCTTAATGGGGTTTCATGTTCATACCAAACATCATGGCCAGAAAACAAATTGGCTGGGTTCAATCAAGTTCTGTCCCTTAGAGTTAAGGTTCAGTTGAATCCCACTCAAACTACAGAGCTGAGAATGGAAAAGAGGTAGTTTTAAAAGGGAAATTTGATTATAAAGAATATTTGATGCATTTGAAAATTAAGCAACACACTTCTAAATAACACTTAAGTCAAGAAATCACAAGAAAAATTTTTAATGAGAACTGAATGAGTATGAAAATACAATATAACAAAGTTTGTGGAATTCACCTAAAGGAAATGCTAAGGAGAATAAAGAGTTTGAAATTCTTGTATTAGAAAAGGAGAGAGCTTTAAAATTGGTGACCCAAGATTAAACATAAAGTAAGAAGATGGAATAATAAAGCACAGAATTCAAAGAAATAGAAAATAGGCAAACTATACAGAAAAAAGCAAAAGCAAAACTTACTTCTTAAAAAGATTAATAAAATTGAAAACCTCCAGCAAGGCTGATCAAGAAAAAAATAAGACAAAGCTCAAATTAACGATTTGAGAATGAAAGAGAGTTTAGCACTATAAATGCTATAGATCAAAAAACCATGGCCCATGGGCCAATTGGCCACCACCTGTTTTTGTATAGCCTGCAAGCTAACAATGGTTTTTACATGTTTAAATGGTTGAAGAAAAGAAAAATTAGGAGCAATATTTCATGATACATGAAAACTATATGAAATTTATATTTTGGTATCCACAATTTTATCGGAACACAGCCATGCTCACTCACTTACATATTATCTATGGCTGCTCTCATGCTACAGCAGCAGAGTTGAGTACCAGTGGTAGAGACTACATGGCTCATAAAGCCTAAAAGATTTACTATCTGGTCTCTTACAGAAAAAGAGTTTGCCAAGCCCTACTATAAATTCTAAAAGATAATAAGGAAATATTACTTAAAACTTTATGCCAGTAAATTCTATAGTTTACGTGAAATAAACATATCCCTAGAAAAACAGAACTTACCAAACTGACCCAAAAAGAAATAAATATGTGAATATCTTTTAGATATTGAATTTGCAATTAAAAACTTCCCCCACAAAAAGGAAGCTCCAGGTCCAAATGGTTTCATATACTAAATTTAAGTCCAGGGAGACTGCAGACCTAAATGTGGTGGGTAAATAAACAATAAAAATTACATCTAAGGACAATTGTTGGGAAAGGGTTTTTAACCAGGACATAAAAAGTACCAATCATAAGGAATAACACTAATAAATTGGATTTTATTCAAATTAAGAACTTCCATTCATCAGATTTAAGAAAATGAAAAGGCAAACCACAGATGGGAGAAGATATTTGCAACACATATAACTGGCAAAACATTCATATCTAAAATATGAAAATAAACTCCTATAAATCAATAAGAAAAAAGGCAACACAATTTTTTTAAAATAAGCAAAAGAACTGTAACTTCACAAAAGAGGAAAAGCCAATAGGTATATTTAAATTGCTCACCATTATTATTTATCAGGGAAATGCAAATTAAAACCACAATGATAAACATCTGTTGTTTATGGTTTAACATCTGTTCCCCTCCTTCCCTTCTTATTGGTTTCTAGTTTATTTCTGTTGTGTTCAAAGAATGTACTCTATATGATTTAAATCTTTTGAAATTTGCTGAGATGTATTATGGTATGTAATATAGTTTATCTTGGTAAGCATTCAACATGTGCTTAAAATGATGTTTATTTTACATTTTTTGGGTTAGATATCAATTAGGTCAAGTTAGTTGATAATAGTGTGCAGATAATCTATATGTTTATTGAATTTTTGCTTACTTGTTAGTTACTGAGTGAATGGTGTTAAAATCTCCAACTATGATTTTGGATTTGTTTACCCATTTGGTCTTGCTCATGCTTGCTTTATGTATTTGAAGCTCTGTTATTAGGTACATTTTTCACCTTTTACTGTTAAGAACTGTTTCTGTTCACTTCTGGGGATATACTCAAAAGAAATGAAAGCAGGGCTTAGAAAATATATTTGTACACCCATATTCATAGCAACACTATTCACAATAGTCAAAAGATGGGAGCAACTCAAGTGTTCATCCATGGACGAATGGGTAAATAAATGTGGTATGTATATACAATGGAATATTATGCAGTCCTAAAAAGGAAAGAAATTCTGTAATTTGTAATCCATGGTACAACATGGATGAACATTGAACACATTATGCTAAGTGAAATAAGTCAGTCACAAAATACAAACTGTATGATTCCACTTATATGACATATATAGAATAGTCATATTCATAGATTAAAAAGTAGTATGACAGTTTCCAGCTCTGGAGGAGGTAGGGGTAGGGAGGGCTGAGGAGTTAGTGTTAACATGCACAGAGTTTCGACTTAGGAAGATGAAAATGTTCTGGAGATGGATGGTGCTGATGGTTGCTCAACAGTGTGAATATACATAATGTCATGGAATTGTACACTTCAAAATGGCAAAAATGTTAAATTTTATGCTATGTATATTTACCACATTAAAAAAAATAACAAAAATTAAAGAAAAAAAGGAAATGTTACTCTTTATCTCTGATAACACTCCTTGTCTTGAAGTCTACTTTGTCTATATTGATATAGCCATACCCCCTTTCTTATGCTTAGTCTTGTATGCCATATCTTTTCCCATCATTTTACTTTCAGTTTATCTCTGTCTTTATACTTACAGTACAAATCTTTAAAACAGCATTTAGTTTTTCTTTTTTTCCCCCTTTCAATTCTTCTGATAATGTCTCTCTTACAGTGTTTTCTCAATTTTCTCTCTATTTGTTTAATTAATTTTCTGTTTGTTCCTCTTTTCCTGTTTTCTTTTGGCTTAATATTTTTAATATAACAATTGTTCTTTCATATTTTGGCTATTCCTCAGAGTATTTTTTTTAATTGTGAAATGCTCCTCACAATAAGTCTAGTTACATGCATACCCACCATAGTGTGTTGTCACTCTGTTGGTGGTTTCCTTTGTTTGCATAAGCTTTTTCATTTGATATAGTCTCACTTGTTTATTTTTGCTCTTGTTGTCTTTGCTTTGGGTGTCAATTCAACACCAAGATCAATCTCAAGGAGCTTAAGGTCCTTCTAGAAGTTTTATGTTTGAAGGTCTTAAATTCAAGTCTTTAATCCATTTTGAGTTAATTTTTGTATATGGTATAAGATAGTGGTCTGGTTTTATTCTTTTGCATGTGACTGATCAGTTTTTCTAACAGTATTTATTGAAAAGACTTTGCTTTCCCCAATTGTATATTCTTGGCTCCTTTTTTTTGTAAATTAATTGACAATAATCGTGTGTGTGATTTTTCTGGGCTCTCTATTCTTTTCCACTGACCTATTTTCTATTTTTATGACAATGCCATGCTTTTTTGATTACAATAGCTTTGTCATACAGTTTGAAATCAGGAAATATGATGCCTCCAGCTTTGTCTTTCTCAAGATTGCTTTGACTATTCAGGGTCTCCCAATATACTTTTAAAAGTGAGTTTTCTATGGATTACAATGTTCATCCTTAATTTTTAACATTCTACTTAGTTTTAATATGAAGAAACAACATGTAAAAATGTAAGAACCTATAACTATAGTTTCTTTATCTTTCAACTGTGTTCTTTTATTATCACAGATTTTACTTCTGTATATAAATTCTGCACAATACAATATTACTTTTTCTTTACAAATCAGTTGTTTATTAAGACATTAAAAGGAAAATATAGTTGGTAAATAATTACCAACATACTTGCCATTTCTGACACTATTCTGTGGATTTGAGTTTCCATTTGTATTATTTCTCTTTAGTTTGAAGACTTTACCATTTCTTGCAGTTTGGATGTACTGGCAATTAATTCTTTCAGCTCTTATTTATCTGAAAATGGATTAACCCTCTTTTTGGAAGGATTGTTTTTTTGGATACAAAATTCTTAATTAACATTTCTAACATTCTAAAGAATTCATTCCATTTTCTTCTGTCATCCACTGTTTTGATGAATGGTGGCTACTATTGGCATATAGGATTTTCTCTTTAATTTTGGTTTTCAGAAGCATTGACTATGATATAACTAGGTGTGGCTTTTCTTTATATTCATCTTGCTTGAGGTTTGCCATACATTTTGGTTCTGTTAATTGATGTATTTTACCAGTTTGTGAGATTTTTCAACTATTATTTTTTCAAATAACTTTTGAAACTCACTCTCTCTTCCCCTTCAGAGATTCCAATTACATGTGTTAGACCACTTGGTATTTTTCAAAATGTACTAAAAACCAGTCTCTCTGTCAGTGTAGATAATTTTTATTGATTTGCCTACAAGTCCATTTATTCTTTATTCTTTATAGTCCAATTTATATTAGGTCATTTGGTAAATTTTTCATTTCAAATATTACAATTTTCAATTTCAGCGTTTCCATTGGTTCTTAAAGAACAGCTTCTCTTTCTTTGTTGAGATTCTACATTTGTTAACTCATAAAACTTCTACAAATGTTCTGAGGCCCCTACTTTACAAAGCTTTTTAAGTTCTAGTACCTTGTCCCCCAAAGTCCAGAATAAACTGATGTCTGCTTCCTAAGCTCAGTGAGACAGCTGCCCTCCTCTTTGTGTCTAACTCATTAAGGGTTTTTTTTTGTTGTTGTTATTCTGAAAGTGTCCAGGCAGAAAATCTAAGGTGAATATTTGTTTTACCTGTGTTTTCTTCTCTCAAGAATGGTGGTCCTGTGCTTCTCATTGCTTAAAGCACGACAAAGTTGTTTTGTCCTGTTTTATAAGTTGTTTATGGAAGGAGACAAGTCTAATTATACTAGGTATTCCATCATGATCAGAAATGACTGTTACTATATTATATAAATGAATAATTTCTCTGGCATTTTGAACCGTTTGATACCATCATTTTCTTATCTCTGTGCTCACACACATATTTTAGGTTAAGGTGAAAGTCATTAGAGTTTTGCTAACACTTCAGTGGTTCTCAAATTTTGGTGGACAAAAGAATCACCTTGAAAACAATGTAGGCTCATTTGGGTGTGGGGTGGAGCCTATGCCTTTCAACAAGCACATAAGGAGATTTTTGATTCATTTGATCTTAGTTCCACAGTTTTCAAAATACCTTCTCTAATGTGTTGGATAATAACTTATTTGTCCAAGTGAAGTTTCACCTTAGACCAATCTGTATCACTGATAAACTTCTCGACAGTTCATAACGCTTCCTCAGAAGGATATAATGCAGTGATGGTACAGCATCTTCCTTAAAAATAGTTAGCCGTGAGAACTAAAATGTAATCAGGATTTTATTTAATAAATTTCATGAATTACTCTCCCCTACCAGACTTAGGCACACTAAATGTACCTTAAGGCTTATTTTAAAATACAAGAAACTTCAGAGTATTTAAAGGTGACATTGTAAATCAGATCCCACTTTTTTTTTATTGTGATTAAAAACTAAAATATTAGGGATTTGGAAGTCTGTTACATTTGGTATACATATTGCTCTTCACAGCAAGTTTCTTGCCCTAGGCTTTGGTGTGATCCTTTATAGCTTGGTTTGACAGAAGGAATCCATAAGGTTGTTTTTTTGTGTACCTTTTGAAGTAAATTTCTTTTTGGATGTAAAGAATTTTTGCTGTACTCTTGAAAAAAAGTTGATTTTCTCCATTACTTATTTAATTTTCAACCCATCCTGTTTGAAATGTATAAGCACTAAACTTTGTTTATATGGATCTAGCACATAGATTATACAGAAACATGAACAGAATGAGCCATAATTGCTCTTCTTCAAGACATTTTCTGTTTTTCTTGAATAATAAAAGTCAGGATAGCTCAGGGATATGTTAAGAAGAACTCATAAAAAATGCTGTCATTAGGTAGTCACTACTTGAATTACAGTCTTCACATATTTAGCACTTATTTACTAAGTAAATGATTCTCTCAATGGATAAAAATCCCTGAGAGGAGGTAATAGAAAGAGGAATGGAGATAGTAGTTGTCCTTGGGTGATAATATATTATTTTCTGAGTGTGATACATAAGGACCTGAGTCAGGCACTGGAGTATTTTCTTTTTACTCAAATCTGGGTAAAGTACCTATCTTACTGTAGTTATCCTCACTGACAGTTCTTCCAACATTTACTCAGAGGGTACTGTGTGCTCATTATGTTTCAGGTGTTTCATGAAGTTGAGAGGAGACTGTCTTTCTTGTTCACCATTGTATTTCCTTTGGATAGCAAATGCTCAACCAGTATCTTTTCAATAAAAGAATAAGTGAAAATCCCAGCCCTTGAAGAATCTTGATGGGGGATAGAAATGTAAATGAACTGTTATGAAACAATTTGAGGTATGTTCTAATAGGAATAGATACAAAGTGCTATGGGATTAAGCTGGAAGGAACAATGAGATTTGGGCAAGTGGATTGTCTAATTGAGTAATTCTTGGAGATGAGGACCATCCATCTAAGAACATTAAGTGCACTCACTAAATTAAATAAATTAATTATGAGTATATTTTAATGATGAGAACAAGAAATAGCATGAAAAGTAGTGTACTTCTAGGTACAGTTGACAGCAAATTATCGTTAATAAACTAGCTGCCTGTTTTTTAATGTTAGCTCACTGTCATGTATTTGTTCTGTACTCTCCCCGGTACACTTGTAGGTTGTACTACTTTAAATTAAATTCATCAAACATTTACTGAGAGCCTACTTGCACCAGGAACATAGTCTATGGGATATGAAATAGATCTGGAAATTGACTGCAGGAAGAGTGTTGTTTCATTCAAACTTTCTCTTATCACAAAATCGAGAAATTTTAACAATTCGTACACCCTCTGAACAACAGAGAAAAATATAGATTTCTTATTATTGCCTACATTATTATCTTAACAGCTGGCACTAAAAGTTCTCTTAAAGAAGAAACTGTTTAGGGACATGCCTTATGAGGTGTTTGAACAAAAAGTGAGACACTGAGGTGATGGTTTAGTAGGAGGTAAAAGAACAAAAGTGTAAAAAGCTTACCATTAGATATGAAGAGAAGATCACTGTAATGAGAAGCCAAGGAGGGAGGGGCCGTGTGACAGAGGGCCTGAGATACTTCAGAACAGGGATGTCTCATACTTAGTTTAAGATTTTGGGTTGTGGTAAATGAAGTAAAATCTCTTTATGTCCCTTCCACAAACACAAATCTTCAGTAAACTCTACTACACAAAGTGAGTGTGTGTGCGTGCGTGTGCGCAAACGCTCTCGTAGAGAGAGAAAGAGAGAGAGAGAGAGTGGAAGAAAGAAAGAGAAAGGGAGAGGGAGAGAGAGGGAGGGAGGGAATACCGTGGTAAGGACTGTATCTAACATCTGTACTGATATTCAGGTTGGAAAAGAGAGGACCATTACGTGAGTCAATCTCTAAACTGAATGAATTCTGCAAAATTGTGCGAGAGGTGACTAGAGAATTTGGAATACCCCTGTTCAAACCTTGCACTTAGAGATATTTTTGGGAAGCCATTGGACATTGGAGACAGTCTTATCTAGATCTCTAGTATCATGTCATTTTGTTTTATCATCTTACTCTGTTTTATTGCCTGCATGGCACTTGGTATTGCCTGAAATAATCTTGTTATTCTTTCTGTCTCTTTATTACTTATTGTCTCTTTATCTCTATCTTCCCATCCTCTCCTTCCCCAGCCTTGAATATAAGCCTCTCAAGAGTGGGCTTTTGCCTGTCTGTCCACTACTGCAACACCACACCTGGCACAGTGCCCAGTACAATAGCAGGCTCACAGTTTAAGTATTTGTTGAATGAAGGGATTGTTGAACTACCTGGATTACATACAGCTCACACTGATGTTCTTTGAAAATTTTCTCTATTTGCGGTCATTATCACACAATTTTGCTTGCATTTAGACTGTATTTCTTTTCAGATGTTTTAATAAGTGACTATTTCTTATGCTCAGTTGTTTTTAAGGTCATTTTGGAGTAAAAAAGGCATGATGATGATATGAAAGAATGATACTTTTATCCTTATTATAAGAAATGCTTTTTCTGCCCCTCTTAATCCCTTAAGCCCCACTATTTCTATATTGACATCAGCACATGCATTTCTGTCCCCGCCAAGATAGTGGGGGCATTGGAAATGATTATTTAAGTAGAAAAGGGTGTCACCCTGAAAAGAATTATGTGTTGGTTGGCGGGGCGGGCTGAGGCGGCTGTGGAGGGCAGACCATGCCAAGAGAGTTCTGTCCATCCTTGCTTTGCGTTTCCCTGTTGTTGCAAGTTGATTGAAAAATTCTCAGTAACAGGAGACAAACAAGGGACCTCCATGAGGGTCAGATCTATATAGGAATGGAATAGTTCATCATTTTGCCATTTTCATCTGGGACTGAAAGCTCATATTTGAGAAATTCCATGGACTTTTCCTCTTAACGTTGAGCATTACCCTGTTGACTTGTATTTTTATGTTAACTTTGATTGTCTGGCTTGACATTGGGAATAAGGTTCACGTTTTTACTGTCTCTCCTCAGCATTACTTGTTTCAAATCTCCTTTGGGAGTAGGGTTGTCAGATAAAATATAGGACACTGAATTAAATTTGAATTTCAGATAAAGAATGAGTAGCTTTTTAGTGTAAGTATGTACCATGCAATATGTGGGACATACTTAGGTTAAATTATTTATTGTTTGTCTGAAATTAAAATTTAACTGGACATTCTGTGCTTTTATTTGATAAATTTGGCAATCCTACTTAGAGAGAAAAGTCACGTGGGACTGAGATGCTGAAATTGACATTTCAAAGCGCCTGTAGGAGACACAGCGACATAAGCTCGTCTCACGCTGGGAGAGCGTGGAGCCGCCTCGGTGTACCACCCTGGCAAGAGCTGAGCTTCTTCCCAGCAGTTTTCTTTTCAAAACACGTGCCAAAGTAATTTCCTAAATTGGGGTAATGAATTCCAGATCTTTTAATACCATGTACTGTAATTAGCTGGATAATAATCTGTAATTATTGAGGGAAAGTGAGCCCATGTATAAATTATTAGAGTTGTAAACTATGCTCTTGCAGTGGAAGAACTTTTGGCCTTTTCTAATTAGCAGTGGCATTCAGAATGCCCTGATGAGTACTTAGCCCCCTCTGCCAGGCCATCAGCCTCCTGTCTCTGCTGTCCTAGACCTTTCTCACTTTCTTTGGAGAGGCCAGGCAGATGATGCTGCAGCTGCTATGTCAGGAGATGGCACGGAGCCCAGACCCGGCATGCAGAAAGCCATGTGAGTTTCATGAAGCAGAAGGCCAGGTAGGCACTTCTATAGTAGTTATGAATTCAGGTGCCCATGGATATATAGCCTGAATATTGGGAACCAGTCAGGTGGGAAGTGGAGGACGTTGAAGATGAGGGGTCTTTTGGCACAAATCACCTCCCACAAACATTACCAATGGGATAGCTTTCTATACCCAGCACCTCTGTCTGGGAACAGGGCTTGTCAGGACTGTGAAGATAGTAAAAGTTTATCATTAGAGCTCACTAGCATTTTTTTTCTGATAACTTTTTCATTCCTGTTACACCTCCTGTCTGCTTAATCACCAATAACTTAATTATCACTCTCTAAAGAACTGGAATTTAAAAAAGGAAACCTGGCAAGAACTTTTCTTTAGCCTTTATCCAAGAAGCAAGTCTCTTACAGTGAAATTTCAAACACTATGGAGACTGGTGCAGAGATAGTGTATGAAGTGTGAACTTTCTTGTGTTCCTTGGTTCATATCATGGAGAAACTGATACAAGGCAAGTCATGTCTTGATCTTGGTGTTGAATATCTCAGACAAAATATGGAGAGGGCCTAATTTAGTGACAAATTGTCCTAGCTCTTAGGCCTCTGAGCTGGCATCATGGCATCTGCCTGAAGGTTCAGACCTGCAGGAGTCTGGGAATCTTTCAAATCTCTGAATTGAACTGATTTTCATATATTCACTGCTGAAGAATGCTGACAGTATGTTTTATGCATTAAACATGAGAAGGGAAAATGAAGGGTTTTATAATTATTGAGTGTCAAGTATGTGCTAGGTAGGTTAATGTTTCTTTTAATTCTTGTAACACACCTATAAAAATACCATTGGGCTCATTTCACATTTTAGCAGTGTGAGCTTCAGTGATGTTAAGGATTTGCCCCAAGTTAGTGGGTGGCAAGGCCAGAATTTGAGCCAAGGTCTCTCTACATACCCTTTGCTTGTGGATTCTCATCATTACATTTTTTGGTTACCAGTGGCCCAGGGGAGCACCTGGCAAAGAACTGCCTGTTTTGCTTTTAGAACTCGGAACCACCTTGGAGATTCTCTAGCACAAATTCTTACATGCAGGAGTTAAGAATCTGAGGCCAGGGCTTCTAAGCAACTTGTCTAATGTCCTGCAATTGGGTAGGAGCAAAAGTTGGAATCAGAGCCTGTGTTTTCTATCAGCACTATTTCCACTTAACCACTCCATGCATGATTCTGCCCATGTTCCAGTCACGAGAAAGGCTTTGGTTGAGCTTCAGCTGTTCGTGTCTCCGTAAGGAGTGGTCCTGATGCGGGGGTTCTTGTTCACGGAGCTGAAGAATGACCTTCGTGAACAGTCAAGGTAGGAGAGCAAGGTATAGGCTTTTACTTAGAGTAAAAGAACAGAGCTCCTGGCGTGACAAGAGAGCCCCGGGGTGGTACGTTGTCTAGGGGATTTTATAGGCAGTTGAGAGACAACGGGCTAGGGATGTACACCTGTTAAGTGGTTCCAAATACTTTTGAAGAAATACTAAGTTTCTTCTTACACTTCCTGGTTATTTACAAGAACTTTACTGATCTGATTTCCTCCCAGGAGAGCAGCTTCCTGGTCTGGGAGCATATCACTCAAGGCTGTCTGCTTTGCTCTGAAGGTGGGCTGAGTCATTGTTTTACTTTTTAACTAATTGGATTTCAAGATGGAATCCTTCCTGCCTTTTTTACTATGTTGTTTTGGGTTTGCAATAGTTTTGGGCTTGTTTGCTACATTGCCCAAGTTGCAACAAATCATTTGTTTAGGGCTGGAGGAAGGAAGGCAGCACTTGGGTAAAGTTAGAAAAATAAGTTGGGCTCCCTAGCAGACCAAAGCAAATCTCACAATGGTTACCTTGTTTTTTTCCAGAGGCCCTCACCCTACTCTGTCTAAGCCCATGGTCCCTGTCTCACTCCTACCAGCAGGCCTGTTTCTGGGGCCTCTCCAGGGGTGGGGAATCCTTTTTCTCGTTTCCTAGCCGCATACAAGGAACAATGAGGGCCTTGTTGAGGATGGTGATGATCCTTTAGGAACTTTTGACTGAAGACACAGAAATGCATCTTCCAGGAAGTACATGTATAACCAGAGACTAAAGCATAAACTAAAAACCACTTCTTCCTCTACATATCAGTGCCGAATACCTGGTGGGTCAGGGGGTTGGGTTGAAATGCAAGCCCATTTTGAGAATTATGTATATGATATTTGCTAATCATTTTTCTTGCCTGCAAGATGATTTAATTTAGGCGCAGGGTTTTTGTTGATAGGCACTGACAAGTGATATTTTTCACAAATGTCATTTCATCTAGACCACACAACTGTTAGGATGAACAGGAATACAGTTTTACCTGCTTTTAAGGCTCCGTCAAGTACCGTTACTTGGAACTCAAAGACCCATTCAGCATTTAAAAACTAATAGGAATCCTGAAATCGGAAGCATTCTCCTTGATTCTTATCCACACATAGTAACTGCCTTCCTGCCACAGCTTGTGCATTAAGAGGTAAGGGAAATATAAAATGCAGTTTTTTTCTCCTGCAATGTATTTATAATAAAATGGGCAAACATGTCTGGAAATCTACACCATAACTAAGTAAGTGGCAAATGAGTGGTGTGCACAGTGAGAGCAGAGGAGAAATGTCACTTTGAGCTTTGGTGTAGTAAGCAGAAGCTTTCTGAAGACGCGGACGTGAGCCGCATCTGAAGTTCACATAGAATGTTAGGGCGCCACTGAGACAGCGAGTGTGTTCGCCACAGTCTGAAGAAAAAGTGTGGAACTCAAAAGGGCCTTAGCGAGTTGGAAAAAATGTAAGAAACTGACAAAGCAGAGTCACAGAAGGTAGGGCCTCTTCCTCTACACCAGGTGGCCAGAAAGGGAAAGTGTGGTTCATTTGCTTTTTCAGCAAATCTTTGTTAAGTACCTACTATGTGCAGGGGATACATTGGAAAGCAGAAACAGATATATCCTGATGGAGATATTGGGGGGACCACATGCTCTTTTCTGGGTTCTGTACATAGCTAAGTCTATTATTTTAAATTCTGGATAGTGAAGGGTTGAAAGATTGAACTTCCTATAGGCAGAAAAAGGTGGGAGGAGAGTGGTGCTTTTGGACAGAGAAAAGACAAGGGATCAGAGTGAGCAGAGCAGCTAACAATGAGTCAGCTGTCTGGCCCTGTATTATTATTGTTGTTATTATTATTGTTTTAAATGCTTAACACTGGCCTTGCCTAAAGAAAGTGTCACTAGGTAAGCAAGTGGTCAGTTAAATAAAGGTAAATAATTTTTGTCATTCTCAGCATCCAACAATTTTGTTCTTCCATGGATTAAGACCGCACAAAGAAAAAGAAAAGAAGACAGGATCCTGGCCTTTCTATCCTAGTCCTGACTCATTAGCCTTCCACTTTCAGCCCCTCTTCCTCTATGCCTTCTCTAAGAAATGAAATACAGAGATCCGTTAGATGCCCTCTGTTAAAAGGCATGTACCCACTCAGATCCTCTGCACTTCATTGTGCTGTGATTTCAAGCGGTCACTTTTCTTTCCTGAATTTGGCCAGCACGACACCCTCAGTATCAGTGCCTTCCTGACTTTCCCCGAAGTGCTGCTTTGTGGTAACAGTAGATGCCATATTTATGCATAAGAATTGAGGCTGGAACCCATTGTCTATGCAGACAGGGGAATTCACAGAACGGTTACTGTGGGAACTGATTGTTCGCAATTTGGTGGAAAACAGCCTTGCCGACTTGTGTGTATGCAAGATAATTTAGCTCTGAAGTACAGGGCATAATGACCAAGTCCTTCTCCATTAGTGAAGGCCGTATCACAGCAGCTGACTCCATGAGTTCAGAAAGTGCTACTGGGGGCAGTTTTTAACCTTTAAGAAGCTGTTATATAAGCCTTGTCAATGTGCTGTTTTCCATTTTGCTGTAGAGACACATGGAGCCACCCATCCCTTCACTGTGGGGTTTAGGGTTTGGGAGGAATTTTGTCAGACACTCAGTATGCTCCTTTTCTACCTTTATGACCAATGCATTTTAGGTGTAGGGCACATCTCATTGCTAAATAATAATAAAGGATAAAAGTTTGTCACTAGCAGTCTGAAAAAGCAACCTCTGTAGAACAATCAGTTTTTCTTCCTGTGATAAATACATCATTTGTTGTAGATGGTACTTAAAATTTTTAAATAATAAAATATTTTGACATTTGAAAAATCTCTGTTGCCATTTTTCCAGAGAGTTTATGCCTTTTAGCTAAGGAATCAAGGGAAGCCAGGTCAAATGCCAGCTTTGTCATGAATGACCTCTGTGACCTTGGGCAGGTTCCTCATATGAATGCAGCTGCTCGGAGTCCTTGGCTGAGCCTGAGCAGTTTGGGCTGGGCCTCTGACAGCCTGAGCCTGCCTTTCCCTGGGTCTCTTCTCATGACGTAATGTTCATGAGGACCTCTGTCCCTTTCTCAGGCAAGAGAGAAAGGAAGAGCATCTCTGTAGAAGTACAAGGGTGACACAAGAAAAGATTAAGACAGTGAAGGAATAGGTAATTTGGATTGCTTTAGACCCCCTAGTGCAAGATAAACTAGAGTCAGAAGTTGAAGAAACAATGTTTTGGGGGAGTTTTGATGCGTCTCCCAGTGTGGGCAGCACTGCTTCAGGGCTCAGCTGGCATGGGCAGCACAGAAGCAGGCCCACGGCTATTCTCTCTCATTAACCACATGCAGTAGTTTGCATGTGAGGAGAAGCCAGACCAAAGTCTTTCCAGTTCTGTGAGGTTGACTGCTCTTTATGGGAGGTGCTAGGAAAGGTGGTTCAAGGAAGGGATCTTTAGCCCGTACCTGGGCATGGAGTATCCAAAAAGATGACCCTTTCTGGGGAAAAATGCTGGACTCCGTCAGCCCCGGCTAGACTCCTCGGCTATAAAGTGTCATGCCTACAGTCCCAATTCTTGGCATGCCATCAGAGAAGTACATTTTTATAGTGGAGAAAATGGTATGGAAATGTGATCAGCCTCTTGTTAAGGATGAGGTCAGAAGATGGGAGGTATTCTTGGGGAGTTCTCTTTCAGCCTGAACAAGAACCTTTAAACTTTGGCTGAAATGTGCCACCTGAGAGGAGGCAAGGAAGGAAATAAAAGAAGGATGTTGACAGTTTGCATGGCTTTTCACTGCACTCCGTCCATTCACTCTGGTAGACCATGCCTGCGTGCTGTGATAGAGAGCTTGGCTGTATTTAGCAGTTACTCAGAAATATGGGAAACTGTAGGACTGTGTAGGTTAAGTTTCTTAGGCCTAACCAACTGTCAGGGAATGATTGCTTTCTACCTATGTGTGTCATTGTTCTTATTGAAAGCCATGGTCTACTGGTTTTCAAACTGTGTTCCACAGAACCCTAAGTGTCCTCAGTGCCTTCTTAGGGGACACCTCAGTGGAGCTTGAAAGAGGGAAAGGCAGTGGTGGTGTGAGGGAGGCCGAGGGGATGGGGTTCCCTGTCTCCTGTCTGCCTACGCTTTAACCAGAGTGGCTCTGCTTTGAACAGTGGGCCACTGCTTATGACTTCATCAAAACAAAGCACCCCTTGTTTAGCCATGGCCACTGTGATAGAGGCTGTGGCGAGAAGGAAGTAGTTAGTTCACAAGCGCCTCAAAAACTTATTGCCAGAAAAGCCCTAATGCAGGGTTTTTGGGGCAGGCTTAGGATTCAGTGACAACATGAGTGGCCTTCTGGTTCTCTGGGCTTATCATGGGCTTCAGGAGGAAAGCAAGAACACCAAACCATTTGGAATAGTCATGAAGACCCTTGCCAGGGTTGAGGAGACAGTACAGTCAGTGAGTTCACATTCCAGAGCATCGCTCAGGTCATCTGTACAGGCCACCAAGATGCAGGGAGAGCCCTCCAGTCCTGAAGGGTGAGGGTTTCTGTACCAAGAGCCAGGGGTGTTTTGAAACAGAAAGTCTGCCTTTCTGTCATTGATGGACAGAGGATGGCCATTTCCTAGAAGACTGCAAGCTTAGGGAACTGTAATTAGTGATTCAGCAGCAAAGTGTACGTTAGAACATGGGAACTGCATACCTGCCTCACCATCTCCCAATTCCCCAAATTTCCAATGTATTTAAGTAATAGAGCCTTCTCCCCAACTCCCTCACGTATCTGAGGGCTGATGGAGCCTTTGAAGAAAGGGTACTGAAGGCAACTCACAGTTGGTCAGGCCAAAAACTTAGAATCTTCCTTGACTAACATAAAATTCCCAACCCATTCATTTATTTTGTTGTGTCTGTCCTCAGTGTGCATTCAGAGTCCCACCAGTTCTCACCAGTTCCTTAACTAAAACTCTGGTAGCAGTCTCCCTTCCCTCTCATCTGGATTCCTGACTCACATCCCCTCTTCTACCATCTCTTCTCAGTAGAGAAGCCAGAATGAGTCTATTAAAATGTTGCTCATTGTATTTCCTGCTCCCAAACCCATTTCACTCAGAGTATAAACCAAAGTCTTCATGATGGCCTTTAGGGCCCCTTTACTGGATCCCATCTTCCATAATTTCTTTGACTCATCTCCTCTTACTCTCTCTAGCCATTCTGGCCCCCTTGCTGTTCCTTGAACATTTTGGACTCACTTCAGTCCTAGGGGCTTTGCTCTGTCTGTTCCTACTGCTTGAACTGTTCTTCCTGCAGATGTCCATAGGGTTAATTTATTCATCTCCCTCAAGCTTTTGTTCAAATGATATTTTCTCAGTGAAGTCTTTCCTGACTACACTATTCAAATTGTTCTGAGCTCCTATCAGATGCACTTGCTACTCCTCCTTATTTGGTTCCATGTTTTCTTTTTTCCAAAGTATGTTTTTGTGTTCTATATGGTTCACGCATCTATTATGTTTATTTTGTATCTTTTCCCAGTGGAATGTAAGCTCCATGAGGACAGGGATCCTTCTCACTGTGCAGCCAAAGTGCGTAAACTCTTGCCTTACTCATGTTAGGTGCAAGCTTCTTAATGCAGATTTCTTAAATGATGAATAAGTGAGAGAATTGGTCTAGATTCCTTCCAGGGTCTCTTCTACTTTAATATGATATGATTCTGCTATAAAAATAAGAAGCATTTCTCAACAACCTTTGTTTTCTAGTAAGAAAAAAATACTAGATTTGGGGAATTACATAACCAATTGCATCCCTTCTAATTTGACAAAGGCTCTTGTGACAGGTAGTCACTATTATGTGCCTACCGATGGCTTTTAATGTCTCTACCATTGCATTTTAATGACACCCCATAGGAAGAGGAAAGGAGAAAAAGAAGGCAGCTGATGAGGACAATTCCCTTGTCCTAAGGAAAGGAGCTCTTGTCGATACACAGGACATACGGTAAGGGAGCTTCCGAGCAGTTACAGCTGATGTGAGTGTTCTCATCTGTGTTGGCCAACATTGCTAAATTGTAAATCGATAAACTGGCATTCAGGCACCAAACTCAGTCTCATTTGTGTTTTAATGAATGTGAGTTAGTTTCTCAGACCTGAGTGGTACATGAAACATGGTGACCTCAATCTTTTGAGATTCTGCTTAACTCTTGTTGATGCTAAATGCTATTAATAACAACTTCCATTTCCATCTATTGGCTTTATCAAGTTTGGGAGAATTGGATGATTTATTATATCTATATTCACTGCAATTATTAGTAAGAACATTTTTAGTGCATAAAAATATGAATTTAAAAAAAATCATATAGTTGCAATGGTTGTTTGAACCTGTTTTATAGTTTCTACCAGCTTCTCTCAACCTAACTTCAATTGCCCAAACTTGTTCCTCTATCTTTTATCTGCCTATGAAAACATCTTCAGGAAACTCACTTGAAAGTGCACAGGAGAGGCAGAACACATGGGCTATTCTTTTTTTTTTCTTCCAGCATTATTGAGGTATAACTAACAATAAAAAATTATATATATTTAAGGTGTACAAGTAATTTGATATACATATTCATTGTGGAATAATCACCATAATCAAGCTAATTAACAATGCATCACATCACACAGTTACTATATTTGTGTGTGTGTGTGTGTGTGTGATCAGAATACTTAAGGTCTACCCTCTTTGCAAATTTCAAGTATACAGTGTATTGTTAACTGTATTCACATTGCTGTACATTAGATATTCATCTTGCATAACTGAAACTTTGTACCTCTTGACCAACATCTCCTATTTCCTCTCACCCAATCTCCTGGCAACCACCAATCTACTCAATGCTTCTGTGAGTTTGACTATTTCAGAATCTACATGTAAGTGAGATCATGCAGTGTTTGTCTTTCTGTGACTGGCTTTTTAAGCTTAGTATAATGTCTTTGGTTCATCCTGTTGTCACAAATGGCAGGATTTCCTGTGGCTGAATATTTTTTATGGCTGAATAATATTACATTATATGTATACACCATATTGTCTGTATTTACTCATTTGTTGATGGGACACATAGGTTGTTTTCATATCTTGGCTACTGTAAATAATGTGTAATGAATATGGTAGTAGAGCTATCTCTTTGAGATCCTGACCTCATTTCCTTTGGATATATACCCCAAAGTGGGACTGCCAGATCATAGGTATTCTATTTTTAATTTTTTGAAGGATGTCCTTATTGTTTTCCTTCATGCCTCTACTGATTCATATTCCCACCAACAGTGTACAAGGGTCCCTTTTCTCCTCATTCTCACCAGAGTTTGTTATCTTTTCTCTTTACGATAACAGTATTCTAATAGATGTGAGGTGATATCTCACTGCAGTTTTGATTTGCATTTCCCTGATTAGTGAAGTAGAGCTTCTTTTCATATTCCTGTTGGTTATTAGTGTATCTTCTTTGGAGAAATGTCTACTTGTGTCCTTTGTCCATTTTTTTAAATTGGGTTATTCTTTTTTTGCTATTAAGTTGAATGAGTCCTTATATACTTGGGATACTAACCCCTTATCAGTTACATAGTTTGCAAATATTTTCTCCCATTCTGTAGGTTGCCTTTTCACACTGTTGGTTGTTTCCTTTATGGTGTAGAAAGAATTGATTCAATCGCACTTGTCTATTTCTGCTTTTGCTGTCTGGGCCTTTGCTGTCATATCTAAAAAATCACTGACATGGGCTATTCTTTGTGTCAATATCTGGAAAGCAGAATAAGTCAAGCTTCATAATAATCAAGTTTGTCTTTGAAATCATATGTCACTCAATAAATGTACAGGTAACCACATTATGGACAACCAGTGGAGCAGAGGGCAATGCTCACATTCAAGAAATCAAAACCAGAAGGCAGGCATCTAGTGTTTCTGGGCACAATGTGTGGATCAGGTCCCATGAAATTGAATACTATTGCTTCTTACTTTTCAGGCTGGAGGGGAGAGACAAAAACAGCAGAAGTGAGTATTAGCCATTCCTCCAAGTCCTGGACAGTTTCTTTCTCTGTTCAGTATGCTCTTTGCTCAGGCACTGATTTCTGGGAAATCGGTTTCATCCCTCACCCAGCTACCTCAGGATAATGGTCTTTTCATCTGAGGATTGGGTGAATGACTGCAATGACCCAGTTTGTTGTAAGGTAATGTGCGTGACTGTATTGTGTATTGTTACACTGCATTAGAGTATGGTGATGGTTCTATTTATGCACAAGGGACATTTTCTGGAATCTCTGCTGTGTGGTTTGAGAATATTACTATGCTGCATATGGACTTGCCTCAAGTACTGCAGTTAAAAAAAGAAAATACAAATTTCCATTAAAATATAATAACTACAAAGTGGAACGGTGCAGTTCTGAACCTTGCTTTCTTTTATTTCCTGTAAGAATTGCTCAGAGGCACTGAAAACGTAAATTGTAGGGATAACCAAGTTTTATTGAATGCAGTCTCTTTTGGTAGATATGGGTCAAACCAATCCTCTTAACCTCATCTGGTCAGACTGAAAAGGTCTTCATTCTTCTTATTGTGTATTTCAGCTATTTGAAGGTTATGTGGATAGAATACACAGACTTAGTATTTGAAAGAATACTTTCATATCTTGAAAGAATTTTAGGAGCTCCAAGCATATTGGAAAGGTCAGTAATGATATAAAATCCCTCATCTGCTAGATTATTAGTGAGACTTATTTTGTGCATCCTCTTTTATTGGGCCCTTTCTCTGTTGGGTCAGCTTCAAACAAGTGATTTGATATCTGGTTTTTTGGTTGCAGGATTTAGATTATAGGTTTAAATTGTTCATTGGTGCCCTCTAGATTTGAGTACACAGCATCTTCACATATTTGCACAGAGAAATTGTCCCCCAAAGGCTCTCAACCAGTGGTGGTGTTTTTATTATATCTTTCTTCTTTACCCCGACATCTGCCTTGCAGGTTGGACAAGTCTTTGTGGCATAGGAAAAACTAAATGGAGAACTTTGGGAGAAATAAAAAACAAGAGAGTTTTTAGAGCACTAGGCAAATAGCACACAAAGCTATGCAAATACTTGGAAACGAGCTTTTGAGTCTGAGATCTGAAGCCCAGCAATGATTGCAGTTTGTCCTGGAACTCACTTTTCCCCACTGGTGGCTTCAGTCCAGTGGTCCCACCTGCCCTGGGAGGATAAAAAGTGCCCCTGGGCTTTTAGTTGAGATATGTCCTCCTGCCCTCTTTCTCCTGGTTTCTGAAGTTGAAGGTTTTCTGAATGTTCTGGTCTTTTGGGTCCTGCTGGGTGAAGCTGGGAAGCTTGTGATGTCATTGGGGCTCAAAGAGAAGTGGTATTCTCCAGGGGGCTTGGCTTTGGGCAAGCCTGGTGTCTTAGGTGTACAGCCTATGTCTACACATCTCAGTGAAAGAGGAGGAAGAGGTTATGCTGAGGTTTGGAAGACTGGGGGGCAGATATATAGGAATTTGGGGAAGAAAGGTAGAATTTGTATTCTTCTCTAGTGACACCAGTAAGAAATTATCATCTTGGCCTACTGTTCCTGATAATATAGACCCCCACTGCCATTTGGGCTGACCTGACCCAGAGCATAATTCTAAATCTTTATCCTGAGGCTGTGCTTTTCCTTCATTTATTCACTTGCTCATTTGTTCACTCATTTTTCCATTCCATTCATTCCATTTATGCATCATTCCATTCACTCATTCAAGAAACATTCATTCAACACCTATGTGCTAGGCCTTGAGCTGGATGGACACATTTGATAAAGTGAAAAAACCATAGTTGCCCCTCACATTCTAATAGGAGAGACACAGACAGATAGGTGATTATAGCATAGAGTGCCATTGTGCTAAAGGTAAGCACAGTGCTAGATGGGCACACAGAAGTAGTGTATCCCCATAGGCTTGGGAACAGGGCCTCAGCTGAGTCTTAGTGGATGAGGAAGCGTTAGTTTGGTGAAGAAGGAAAAGAGCCCTCTGGGTGGTGGGACAGTGTTCCACTATCAGGTTGAAGATGTATTTTCAAAACATTCCTTCTATATCTTCAGAATGACTAGAAGAAGCCTGTATTGTCTGGGCTCAAGTTTCTTACATGTTCAGTGAACTTACATGACAATTTTCAGTCTTTTTGCTCCAGTGACTGTTCAGTTCTCAGGAAAGTGCATGGAAGCCACTACTCAGCTAAAGACCAAGATGGGTGAGCTATCTGGAGAGACACCTTTCTAGAGCCTCTGCTTTTCTTTTTAAGGAATACACAAGCTTTATGATGAAATCGTTCTGGTTAAAATAATCCTTGTGAGCTGATGAATATTGGGATTTCCTGCTAGTATTTGTATTCACTGGTGAGACCTAAGGCCAGAAGATGACTGTGTACCAAGGTGACTGAAAGGTAATGTTCTGGAGCAATGTTCTGACAAAGTGGAGTCAAACCTACGGACCTGGCATTTTTCTTTGATCCTTTCAGATTGAACCAACAGTGACTCACAACATGCAGTGTCCTACCATTTATCTTGTTTTCCAAGTATACGATTCTTCCTTCTGCTCAGCCTCAAACTTGCATTTTCATTTCTGGCTTTCCCAAGATGACTGACAGGGCTGGAGGTATTCCTTACACCACAAACAGCAGATGCTCTTTCTGACAGAGACATTGCCAAAGGTAAACAGGCCTTTTCCAATATTGCACTAAAAGTATATGGGTATTTTTTCCTCTTTCTTGAAGTGAGAAGAAAACTGGGGCCTGAGGTTTAAGCACTGCCAACACCAATCAAGTCTAGAATCTCAGCAGTGAGAGTACTGTTCTCCTCCCTACACCTGAAACTTGTGTTCTGGTGATGTTTGGTGGTAAACACTGAGTGACAAGAGATGGCAGCTGGGTGACTTGTGCCCAATTGTCTGCTCTGGAAAATCAGAGGTCTTGATTTTTAGATAAGGATGTCTGACTTACATCAAATCATGAGGCAACTATTCCAATCAGAGAAACCTTTTTAATGGGGTAGGGGTAGGGAATGAGAGGCACTGTAGTGGTTTGGAGAAGGAAATTGAATCAACAGTGAGGGAATCTAGACTAACATGGAGACTGACCCATGAGCTTGACCCCATTCCTGCTGAACTCAAGTGACTGAAGCTCTCAGCTGCAGGTGGGAATGGTACAATGGGGACATTAGTGTGAAGCATGCTTATTGGTATCAAACAGATCTGGAGTTCAGATCTGGGTCTCCCACTCATCAGCTGTGTGGGTTTAGGTTGGTTAACTTCTCTGATTGTCCATTTCCTCTTATATAAAATGGAGATAATTAATTTCAGGATGAGTAGTAAACATGAATGAATTAATATTGAGATAAAAAAAGGAATGTACAAAACTGACTAGTACGATGTTTGGCACTGAATAAAGGATACCTAAAATAATAGGAAAGATTAGTGAGAATGTGAGATATTAGGGTAAGATAGGGCTGAAGTACAGGTGACCCCTAGGACAAAGGA
Source organism: Smutsia gigantea (assembly GCA_032199065.1). Classification (NCBI taxonomy): domain Eukaryota; kingdom Metazoa; phylum Chordata; class Mammalia; order Pholidota; family Manidae; genus Smutsia; species Smutsia gigantea. Next base: position 295,444 of record JAVSCE010005923.1, on the reverse strand, counting down.
GACCTTTTGTAAGGCAACTGAGTACGCCACTGACCTTCTCCATTTCAAAGTCAACATTAATAGCAATAAAAACAACTTTAACAGTAATTTGGGTTATAGTAGAACTCTGATATTATTGAATGGTATGATTCTGACTCAGCAATACTCAAATGCTTTTTGACATCCATTCCTCCTTTTTACCCTCTTTGGGAGCTTGAAGCTTAATTAGCACTGCCTTCCTTCCAAGTCTTGGGGTCTGAAACCCTCTTATTAGCAACACAGAGGAAGTAGCTGAAGAAGTGAAGAGCTAGTTAGATGGTCTGCAGGACAGGCCTTGGACTCAATTCACCACCCAGCTATATACCTGTGGATCTCCAGGCCATGTATGCATGCAGCCAGGTGTACGTCAGGGATAAGAGGTCACAGAGCACAGAGAGATCCTCACCGTCTTGGAGTATGGCTCTCCTAGGAAGCACCTAAAAGGAAGTTGCTACTCCTCAGATTAAATGATAAGAGCATGATCATTTCTTTGAGAAAATATCCTAGATGTTGCACATACTAAGGTTTTCCTTTTGTCTGATCTTTTAAGCTTGCAGTGTCTTTAATCACACTATACTTCACGCCAAGTGTTCTTTCAATGCTCTCAGCTTTTTAAACTGCCCAGCTTGGTAGATAAGTTACTTTATTTTCATCTTAGAAATCCATACCGAGAAATTTGCATTAGTTATCTTTTTTTTTTTAAGCTTTGAGTTATTTTGCTAGGTAAGCATTTATGTTCTTGGTGCAGAGAACCAATTTCATTTACATGTTAATAGAGTTAGGTCTGGGTGACATTGTAATAAGATCTTATTTAGGTAAACACAGGCTTCTGCAGCTCTGTTAGAATGCACTGGGTGCAGAGCTAAAACAAAATAGGGCCAGCTATGTAATTAGGTGCTTCTAGTTATATACTCAAAGTTCTAGAAAACTTTTCCATTCCTGTCCTCTCTGAGGAGACAGGCTTAAAAAACCCTGTTCTATCACAACAAATATACTCCTTTGCACTGGGTTCTCTGATTCCTATGTACTTTCAGAAGAAGACTGATGATGAAAGCATTATAAATAGGAAAACCCCACCCTAATATTACCTGATCTTACTACTACTGTTTCAGTGGTAATTCGGTTCTATTCAGAGAATATTTCTTAAGAGATTTGTGGCATTTCTGGCTGTTTTGGAGAATTTAAAAAAGCATCACAGGACTTAATTGTTCCCCTCAAGAAGATTCTAATTTACTGGAAATATCTGGCATCAACAAAATAAATTAGAAAGCTTAATTGCATAATTAAATGTAGAAAAAAAAATTTTTAAGTGCTTTATAGGATAAACATATTAGAAGCGTAGTTCTCAGTCCCAGTATTACTACATATTTGTGTCAATCAGTTGTGAGATTTGTTGCAGGAAATATATTAGTAATAATAACTGAAGATCTAAATTTGTGAGTTTTTTAAATATAAATTAATGTGGTTTCAATGTAATCCCTGAAAACATCACCTGTTTGCATTGCTGAACTGCTTTCTTGAAGGAGAGAAAATCAGGGAGGATGACTCTAAAGAGCTGTAACTACAGTACAGCTTCCTGCTTAGGAGTTTGGGCCCTGGAGCCAGGTCATTTGAGCTCAAATCCAGTTCCTTACTTTGGCCTAACATGGGTGAGTCCTGGTTTGCTATGAGCATTCAAGGAAATAATCCCTCTGCAGCCGCCTTACTTTACCATGAGGCTAGATAAATGTCAGCTAGTGTCATTATTAATTATAGTGCTAGGTACACGAGCTCTTGTTCAGAGAGAACAGGAAGGGAGTAAACAATGTTGGCTGCAGTTAAGAAAGAAGGCCTAAAAACAAGATCAGTGCAGAGGAGGGTGCAAGTTTAGAAGATGGATTTATTCCATTTTTCGGCTGCGTGTGCCCCAGCTGCTCATTGTGCTCGCCCCCATGCTATGCCTCACTTCCTATTTCCCCCATTACTGGAAAGCCTATTTTAGATTGTTTTATTAGTTGCCCTTAGAGTTTGGCTTGATCTTTATGTGATCGGATTATCTGGCTTTGGGAAGGTGTGTAATGCCTTGATTCTCTCTCTTTTTTTTTTTCTTTCTTCTTCCCACACTTAAGGAGAAAAATGTCTGACTCCTATCTATGATTCCTATTCCTGTACCCATGCAGACTGGCCCCTGAGTCAGGACTTCACCCTGACCTTCATCCAGTTGCCCGATCCTGGAGAGGCTGGTGGACATGCCAGCCAACAAGTGCCTGATTTTCCAAGAAGAGTAACCCCTTCCTTCTCCTGCATGCCTGTGTCCCCACTGAGGCCCCTCCTGGGACAAACCCAGGCCACCAGCCCTGCCACCCTAGGCCGGGCTGTGAGGATTGGCCTGGTCCAGCCTGGGGACTCTCGGCTGTTAGCCACAGGGCTGCTGAGAGCCTGGGAATAAAGCTTCCTGGTGCCCTGCCCCCACCCCCCAAAAAACAGACAAAAAAACCTTTGTACTATTTTCAAAGCTTTTGTTTATTTGTTCTCGGTCAGCCCACCTCCTATTTCCTTCAGTGATTCTTCATATCATCATTTCCCTTAAGCCCATTACTTGCACTCATTCTTTTTTAAAAAAATAATTTAGTTATTTTACAAATATTTTAAAAATGCATAAAAGAGTAACAATTGAGCTCCACAAATATATATTTGTATTCAATAATTTTGCCATCTTCGCTTTATCTCTATCCCTTTTGGCTTTTTCTTTGGTGAATTATTTTAAAGCAAATTTCAAATAGTTATTTCACTGCTATGTGCTTAGGAATGCATCTCTAAAAATTATGGACATTTTGTTACATATCTACAACGCTGTTATCACATCTAATGAAATAAAAAAATAATTCTTTGGTATCCTCTACTACCCAGACATTTATCAAAATTCTTTTTAAAGGTGGTTTGTTTCAGATAGAACTCACACAGGCCCACAAAGTTTGTTGAATTATGTCTTAAATTTCCTTTAATCTAGATGGATCTCCTTCCCATCCTGCCCTCCTCCCTCCTTACCCCTCCTATCTCCCCAATTTTTATAAACCATAACATTGACTTATCGGAAGAAGACAGTCATCTTCAGGCATGACCTGTATTTTGTACTTACCTGTTTCTTTCTTGGTGAAAGTTTGATCCCTTCACTGACATTGAGTCTTCATATAAGAGCAGAGAATGTTTTCCCATTTATTTAAGTGTACTTTTAAATCCCTCCTCAGTAATGCCTAAAATTTTTCCTTATGTAGGTCTTATGTAGTTTTTGCAGAGTATGCCCAGGTAGTTTATCTTTTTAAGCTGGAGCCTTGTCTTCCTTTTTGTAGGTAGCATTTTAGTGTTTGTATATATAGAAGCTATTGATTTCCATATGTAAATTTTATGTTCGGTTTATTTACCACATTCTCTGATTTTTATAGGAGTTTCTTGATTCTCTTGAGTTTTCTTAATATACAGACCTATTGTATTAACCCACATGCCTTGCATAGTTCATGTTTAAAAATTATTCTGTGCTAGATAAAGCTGATAGATGTCCCTGCTCTGAAGGAGCACAATTTGGTGAAATTGTGAGACCAAAGGGAAAACCTTCCAAGCTTAAGATGTGAAATATGGCTTAAAGGAAAAGGTCCATGAATGAGGTTATTTAGAGAGCTGGTAGCTTTGAACTTTCAGGAAAACCTTCCTGAATGTGTAAAATGACATGATGGCCTAGGTGAGAATGGTTATCCCTCAGAGCTCTAACATTTTATTTTAAGTACTATTCCAGCTTGTTATTTTCAGGAAGCTCTTTCAAATAATATAAGGTAGTTTGGAGTTAGCCTTGGCGCAATGGACTGAAAACTTAAAGAAAACCAGAAACAGAATCATTAGCCCAAATATCTTCCCTGGACACACAGATTCATGAATTCTCACCACATGCTATGACCTTAGTTTCACGCCAGCTCTCCTCCGCTTTTGAGTCCCCACTCATTCTGTTCCTACCATCCACAATGTTCTTCCTTTCCCCTCTTTTTTCCCATACCACTCTCCCTCCCTCCAAGGCCGTGATCACATCCTACTTCCCTATTTGTATTTCTCCCTTTTTTTGGCCTCTGCTCATTCGGATTGTGATCATTACCATGCTTCCATGCTTGATCGTTCCCTAAACATTTAATGTGACATACATTTACTTTTACAATGCAATTTTTAAAGCTCATAGAAGACTGAGGTATGGGCCTTTAAAATATTCAAATTCTCATCAGGAACTAGCACTGTGTTGGGCTCATGGTGGTTCTTATAAAATCCTTGCAGACTGATTAATCTAACCTGCCAGTGTTAGAAAAGGGTGAACACTGAGCGAGGGCAGTCAGTGTTGTGGGGAAATTTCCAGCAGTTTCCTCTTGGAGAAACTTCAAGTTTCAGACCAAGCTTAAGCCCTTTGTTTAAATCTGCCACAGATGCTTTTTGGATAGTTTTTAATTTTCAGGTTGTTAGCACTGATTGATTATTGTTTGCTCAGGGGGGTTGGAAAAGATCAGTGTGGACCTGTGATCCTTCCTCTTGAAACCACATGAAGCTAACCATCGCTTATTGGGTATAGCACCTCTTGAATAAAGCCTGCCGCTGGCACTAAAGCTGCTTCAGCCGCGATTGGACAGATTCCTTTGCCCAGAATGAGCTGCCCCAATCCTGATAGCTTCCTGCTGAGTTGCTCTGACTGGGCTGCTGTTTCTCAGCAATCCACAGCTTTGCCACACCACTTGAAGCTCTGCACCAGGTCATCCTTGAAGAGTCACAGGCAAGCTCGTCTGTGTGACACACTCTGCATCTACTGGCAGATGGAGTCACCAGAGGCATCCCTTTTGGAGGCCTGCCAGGGAGCCAGAACGAGAAGAACATCGGCTGCAACTTGGCTGGGCAGGAGCTGAGGATGACAGATGTGCCGGGCTGAGGAGCTCTCTGCTGCAGGGGAGGGCAGGCTGTTGGATGTTGGCTGAGGGCTCATTCCGCTGTCAGGAAACCCTCGACTTCTCTCAGCCGGGGGTCTGAGTGTGTCCCTTTCCAAAATTTATTTAAGCAGTTATTACTAGATGCAATGCCATGTTCTCCCAAAGACTCTTGGGCAGAAGGTTTTTATTCATTCTTTTCATGAGCACTTTGTAGAATGTGACTCTTACTCCTAATTCAAGAAATATTTAAGAGGCTGGGCTGCTGGGATTGTAGCTGTGAAGAAGATAGACATGGCACGTGTTCTCTGAGATTATAATGAAAATTTCTCTCATGTTCTGGAGCTTTCAAAATTTCATTTTTGCATTTAAATCACTGACTCATCTGGAATTAATTTTGACATAAAGAATGAAAAAGGGATGTCATTTTTATCATTTTCTAGATGGTGACCCAGTTGTCCATTTTCTGAATACACCCTCCCTCTCCCTCCACGTGTAGGATGCCCTTTTTCTGTGGCAGAGTTCTTCCCTTGTGGCATGGTGGTGATTTGCTCTAAACAGAAAATCTTACTATTATTTCAGTGGCAGAAAATTATGTGGTTTCCTGAATCTCAGAACAAAAAATTTTATGCTAAAACAATCCCACACCCCATTGACATCTATACAATAACTTCAATAATTAATATTTAGCTATTATGTGACATAACAAAGGTGAATTTCATTAATTAATTTATCTAGAATATGGCTATCTAGCTATACTGAGTCATCTTTCATAGACAGCCATTAGATATATAATCTTAATCCTCATGACAAATCATTTATAGGAGTTTCAGGATATAAATAATTTAATTTTTAGGGTAGAAAGACACTAATGAAGTCAATGTAAATGAAGAACTTCTCACTCCCATGTGCTAGAGCATTTTAGAGGAAACCTCAGCTGGACATGCACCGACTATGTAACTCAAGGACTCGCTATTGACTCTCATTTCACCATACTCTGTTGCTCAGAGGGAATCCTAATTGATCTTCTTAAATACAAGTTAATGACTTATTAAGTCAAAGCAGGAGTATCCGTGAAATTCTTCAAAAATTCAGTTCTTGCCATTTGATGGCTATAACATAAAATATGGCTGTACTAAATCCAGTATGTATTTGTGTCTGCTTCTGGACTCACTATCCTGTTTTATTATCTGTCTGCTTACTTATACATCAGTATCATACTCTTCTAATCCTATAACTTGATAGTATGCTTTACTATCAGACAGAGCTAGTCACCACTCAATACTTCTCTTTTTCCAGAATTTTCTGTTTTATTCTAACATATTTTTCCAGATGAACTTTAGAAATACCTTTGTTCAGTAATTTAAAAATATCTATTGATATTTTATTGCAATTTCATGATATCTATAATTACATTCTAGTGAATTAATTTCATTTTGATATTGAGTCTTCTAGGACAAGAACAATTAATCTTCTGTTTATTCACATTTTATTTTTGGTACCTCCACAGAATGTAACAGCTTCATATAATATAATCTTGTAAATTTCTTGTAAGTTCATTTCTAGGCCTTTAATTCTGTTAGCTGCCATTTAAACAGGATCTTTTCTAACTGGTTACTTTTTTGTATACAGATTAACCATTAGTTTTTGTATATTGATTTTGTATCAAGTTAGCTGAATTGTGCTATTGTTTTATAATTTTCAGTAGATTTCCCTAAGTTTTCCAGTTATATAATTACATAGTTTTAAAAATTGATTTATCACATGTAGCAATTAACACAGCAGGGAAGTATCTATGTATTAGAGATTTTTTTTTTTATCAAGAATGGATTTGAGATTTATCCTTCTTTTTGTCTATGAAAATAATGATATTTTTCTCTTTGGACTTACTAATATGGTGATTTATATCAAGAGACTTCTTCTATTGAATAGTCTTACTTCTTTGAGTTAACTACACTGAGAAATGGTGATTTATTCTTTCAATGAGCTGTGTATTCTATTTGCGGGTGTTTCATTTAAGATAACTGCATTGATATTTCATAAGTAACATTGCCCTGCAGTTTCTTTTTTGTGTGTGTATATTACCTTCAGTATCAATATTATACTAATTTCTTAAAAGAATATTCTGAAATAGTTTGAAGAACACTATAATTACATATATAGAAGATTGATGCAGTGACTCCTGAAACATCTAGATATCTAATGGTTCTCTAATGTCGACTATCAATTTTTTTTGTATTAATCTTCTACTTGGCTTAAAGTCAGCTTCTGGTAGTTTTTTATTTCAAGAAAAAGTAGCTTTTCTTCTTTGGTTTTTGCACATTTGGATTTTTTTTCTGTTGCCATTATATATAAGTGATTGTTATCTGGTGTGGCAGAGATTGCTGGCTACTCACTAAAGTCTGTTATTTCTTCCTCTTGGTTACATGCTTCACTGTATTTCCCAGAATGCCTTGAAGTTAGGTGGCTATGTGCCCAAGTTCTAGACAAAAGAATATTAATGGTACTGATGTTTACCAATTTTAGGCCTAGTTTTTGAACTCTCCACTTACTGTGAACTGGGTGCTGTTCTGGGACTTGGTATAAGGCAGTCCAAAGAGACCAACTTACTGCTCTCTTGGGGTTTATTTATATTGAGACTGAAAGAACAGGGTGTGAAGAGAAGGAAAATCTGGGTAGAAAAAAATAGCATGATTGAAACTCAGGAGTGTAAACTATAGGCAACATTTAGGAGAGAGCATGTAGACTGGTGTGATCAGAATGTAATATGAGTGGTGATGGTGTGGAGTGGGGAGAAAAGACACTGATGAGGTGAGGAAGGGCCAGATAATGCAAGGCCAGGCTAAGGGTTTGAGTGTTAGAATGAAGTCTTTTTTTCAGATGTGTGGTGTCAATCAAGCCACTCTGATAGCCCTCCAGAGAATGGACTGGACTGGTGCTACGCAGGAACCTGGGTGACGGTCGGTCCTGGAAAGAAATGCTGTGGGTTGGAAGGTGCGGTTGAGAGGAGGGACTTTTAGGGAGGTAGAGGCAATAAACCTTTGTTACTGGTCAGATATGAGGGACAAAAGAAAAGGGCCTGAGGGTGAGTGGCAGGTTCTCTGTGTGGGTGAATAGTGGTGTCCTACAGGTGGACAGGTGTTCATGACAAGAGAGCAGGTTTTATCCACATTCTAATCTACAGCATTGAAAACATTTTAATTTGGTCAGTATCCATCAGTGGTTGCTTATCTCAGATTTAGGGGAAAATGCTTGATGACATCTCCAGTTGGTGTAAGGCTATTTCACCAGAAATAGTCAATTTGTATGAAATCAAAAAAATTTTTTTCTCTTGCCCTGTAGGCAAAATTGACATAAAAAGTATAGGTTCAAGTTGTTTAGTAAATATTTTCAAGTTATTATTATACCTTACTTTAATGAGGTTTCACACATCTGGTCACAAATGTTTGCATTATTTACCTACAAGCAGAACTGAATAAGCATGATTTTCTAAGTGGATAGTTTATTCACAGCTTTCTTTAGAATTTAAAAAGGTGTCAGAGTTGCCAATACAGAGTGTTTTCTTTATCCTATAAATGTCTTTTCACACTTTATACTACAGGCTGTTATCATTTTTATAGGAAGTGAAGAGTTAGGAATCTTAAGTCTAATAGCATAACAGCAACTGACATTTCAAAAAGGTACCTGTCAAACATAAATTAGGACACACATACAAATTTTAGTGTTTATAAATTTTAGGGAAGCAAGTTTTTAAAGTAGGGGAACTTGTCTGTGCTGGTTCCCTGGATTTGACTGGTAGATTAATAATTTGAGATTTTTATCTATTTGCATACCACTATGTTCAAAAACATACAAACAAAGATAAAGGGAGAATAAATTGCTTCTCATATATTTTGTTTCTGACCTTCTGTTGCTATCTTTCAAAACTCACATTCATTTAGAATTAATCCAAAGTGTGGTAACTGAAATAACAAAAGAAATTCACAATGCTAAAATTATACCAATATAAAAATTCTAATGTTCATAATACTTTGATGCAATGAGGCTTTTAAAAAATAAATCTCATGGTAAAAAATATGTACAATGTTTTCGATTAGTGTCTGTTTTTAAACGTAATTGTAAGTGCTCTACCAATTTGGGAACTTTGTGAACTAATTAAAATACTTGCAATTTCATTTAGAATTTTATACTTTTAATAAGATTCTTCACAGGTCTTGAGTTTAGAGATTTACTGAATTATATACTAGGCTAGCATTGTATTTTTTTCCCCCAAGTATAGTTACTTTTTTGAGAATTCCTCAAACTAAATGTTTACTTTTCCTAGCATAGTTCCATAATTTTTAGGTAATCCTTCATGTGTGCTAGGCAAAATAAATCTTCAATTTCACTAAAACACGATTCTGATTTTGGTTGGTGACATTCTCTCCTTGCCAGGTTTTTCATATTTAGGTCTATGGATTTTTTTCCATAATACCATCTGTTTGTTCTTCTATCTTCTCTGAAACTGCTAGCATTCTTAGGCCAATATGCAGGGAAGTGAGGCGTATTCCAGAAAAAGAATGTGTGCTCTAAGACATTTAAACCAAACTATATAGCTAAGGATGTCAAAAGATGATCTTATACTAGACAGTAGTGTTAAAGCAAACCTCCTTTTCCTCATTTTCGATGTCATTCTCCTAATTCTTTCTTTTATTCTGGATGTGTTACTTTAAAAAACTTTTTATTTCAAAATAGTTATAGATTTACATACAGCTGTTAGAAGTAACACTGAAAGATCCTGACTACACTTAATTCATTTTCCCCTAATGGTAACAACGTCCTGTTAAAGTCTAGTACAATATCACAACCAGGATATTAACATTGATGTAACCCACATCTTATTCAGTTATCCCCGGTTTTAAATGTACTAATTTGTGTGTGTATGTGATTATGTTTTTAGTTCTATACAATTTTATCACATGCCTCTCCAGTTGAGATACAGACCATTTCTTTCACCACAATCCTTTGTTCCCACTTGTAATGACGCCTCCCTCTCTTCTATCCCACCCCTTCAATCACTAGCACCGAATAACCACGAATCTGCTATCATTTCTAAAGTTTTGTGTTTTCCAAAATGTTGTGTAAGTGGAAACATGTAGTATGTAATGGGCTTTTTTCACTCATGCCAATACCATGGAGATTTACCCAGATTGGGGTATGTATCAGTAGTTAATTTCTTTTTATTATTGGGTAGCATCCTATGGTATGGATGTCCCACAGAGTGTCCATCCATTCACTCACTGAAGGAAACAAAGGTTGCTTCCAGTGTGGGGCTGTTACAATAAAACTGCAATGAATGTTTGTGTATAGGTTTTTAGGTCAATGTAATTTTCTCTGTGAAAAATCATGCAATTGCCATGTTGTGTGATAACTGGATGGTTAGTTTTATAAGATACTGCCAAAGTATTTGCCAGAGTGGTTATTCCTTTTTTCATGTACACCAGCAATGTATGATAACCCAGTTTTTCTGAATTTAATCAGTATTTGATATTGTTACTCTTTTATTTTAGCCATTGAGATTGGTATGATTGGTGATTTGTGCCTATTTGCTTTTTTGAATCATTGCTTTTATATACTTTTACCCTGTTTCTTTTTTACTTCATTGATTTCTGCTCTTATCTTTATTATTTCCTTTGTTCTGCTTGGTTTGGGTTTACTTTGCTCTTCTTTTCCTAGTTACTCGAGGTAGGCATTTATGTTATTGGTTTGAGACCTTGCTTCTTTACTAATGTAGGCATTTAGTGCTATAAATCTCCCTTTTGGTACTGTTTTAGCTGAATCCCACAAATCTTGATATGTTGTATTTTTATTCTTCTTTAGTTTTATATATATATTTTAAATTTCCTTTGAGATTTCTATCTAACTGATGAATTATTTGAAAGTCTGTTATTTAGTTTCCAGGTGTTAAGTTCCAGATGTCTTTCTGCTATTGATTTCTAGTTTGAGTCCATTATGGTCAGAGACTTTTATATAAATTCACTATTTTAACATATGTTGAAGTTTTCTTTATGGATGAAGATGTGGTTTATCTTGGTGAATGTTCCACAATTACTTGGAAAAAATGTATTCTCCTCTTGTTGGGTGAGGCATTCTTTATATGTCAGTTAGATCCTATTGGTTATGTTGTTTAGTTCTATATCCTTGCTGATTTTCTGTCTAGTTGTTCTATCATTTGCTAAGTGAGATGTGAAATCCCTAATCGCCATCTGAAATAATATACATTTTGTTTCTTTGCTTATTTATCTGTTCTCCTGCCCCTCTAGAATGTCACCTTCACCACAGCAGGAATTCTCTATTTCATTCACTTCTGAGTCATTCAGCAGGCACTATGCTAGACCCAGTAAACTTGGCTGTGGTAAAAGAAAGTTAAGACTTACCTCATCTTTGCCTGAGGGAATGTCTCTCCCTCATCTTAGTTGTAGGGCCCGGAACAAACCCCAGCTTTGGGGAGATGTTTAGTAACATCTGTGGAATGAATAGATGCATTTCCTGGATGATCTGTTCCCAGACGCTCAGAGGCCTATTGGGTGTGTTGTTTCCTGAAACAGCTCAGCTTTGACTTGGACCTTGCAAGGCTGGCATCCTCGCTTGGGAAACTGTCTGGAGAAGTGTCCACGGCAGGCGGCTTCCCTGAAAGGCACTAGCTGGCATTTGAGGTCTCTTTCTTTGCTTCGTAAAGTTTTCATGGCACAGCTGGGAATGTTCACAGAATTTTACCTAATGTCATCTAATTACATCAGAATTTTGCTCAACACCATGTGATTACATTTTAGAGGTTTACCATCTCATTTTTCAGCAGTTTGTGTGGTAGGGGTCAGTGGTTGTAGATTAACATTCTGGTCACTTTTATGTGCTGGAGAAAGCTTTCAGGGAGTTGAAAGAGCAATGGGCTTTTCCCTGTTAACAAAAAAAATATTTTACTGTTGGAAGATAATAAGAATGTCATGATTTCAGAGAAGATCAGCATATGATCAATATCAGGCATTCAAATCAGACATTGATTCAAATTCCAGCCCTGCTACTCAATAGTTATGTGACCATTAGCTAGTCAGGTAATCTCCCTTAGCTCAATTCCTGCCTCTAAAGAGTGGGGATAGAAGCTTTTTAGTTTGATGTAGTCCCACTTGTTTTTTATTTTGCTTTTGCTCTAGGTGTCATATCCAAAAATTCTCTACTAAGACCCATGTCAAGGAAATTTATTTCTGTGCTTTCTTGGTATTCTAGGAATTTCAGGGTTTCAGGTCTTATATTTAAGTCTTTAATCCATTGAGTTAAATTTTCAGAGTGAGTAATATATGGGCCCAGTTTCATTCTTTTACATATGAATATCTTATTATCCCAGCATCATTTATTGAAGAGACTGTCTTTTCTTTGTTGAGTATTCTTGTCATAAAGTAGTTGATCATACATGCTTGGGTTTATTTCTGGGCTCTCAGTTCTGTTCCATTGATCTATTTGTCTGTTTTTATGCCAGTGCCAAACTGTTTTGATGATTATAGTTTTAAAGTATAGCTTCAAATCACAAAGTGTGGGGCCCCCTGAAGGGAACCATCAACGAAGTAAAAAGACAACCTATGGAATAGGAAAAAAAATTTTTTTTAAATTTGTTATTAAGGTATTATTGATATACATTCTTATGAAGGTTTCACATGAAAAAACAATGTGGTTACTACATTTACCCATATTATCAAATCGCCACCCATACCACAAATGCAGTCACTGCCCATCAGTGTAGTAAGATGCCACTGATTCACTATTTGCCTTCTCTGTGCTACACTGTTTTCCCAGTGACCCCCCCACACCATGTGTACTAAACATAATACCTCTCAATCCCCTTATCCCTCACTCCCCACCCACCCTCCCACACCCCTTCGCTTTGATAACCACTAGTCCCTTTTTGGAGCCTCCGAGTCTGCTGCAATTTTGTTCCTTCAGTTTTGCTTCGTTGTTATATTCCACAAATGAGGGAAATCATTTGGTACTTGTCTTTCTCCACCTGGCTTATTTCACTGAGCATAATATCCTCCAGCTCCATCCATGTTGTTGAAAATGGTAGAATTTGTTTCTTTCTTATGGCTGAATAGTATTCCATTGTGTATATGTACCACCTCTTCTTTGTCCATTCAACTACTGAAGGACACTTAGGTTGCTTCCATATCTTGGCTATTGTAAAAAGTGTTGTGATAAGCATAGGGGTGCATCTGTCTTTTTGAATCTGAGAAGTTGTATTCCTTGGGTAAATTCCAAGGAGTGGGATTCCCGGGTCAAATGGTATTTCTGTTTTGAGAAACCTCCATATTGCTTTCTACAATGGTTAAACTAGCTTACATTCCCACCAGCAGTGTAAGAGGGTTCCCCTTTCTCCGCATTCTTGCCAGCATTTGTTGTTCTTAGTCTTTTGGATGTTGGCCATCATTACTGGTGTGAGGTGATATCCCATTGTGGTTTTAATTTGCATTTCCCTGATGATTAGTGATGTGGAGCATCTTTTCATGTGTCTGTTGGCCATCTGAATTTTTTCTTTGGAGAACTCTCTCTTCATATTCTCTGCCCATTTTTTAATCGGGTTATTTGTTTTTTGGGTGTTGAGGCGTGTAAGTTCTTTATATATTTTGGATGTTAACCCCTTGTTGGATATATCATTTACAAATATATTCTCCTATACTGTAGGATGCCTTTTTGTTCTGTTGATGGTGTCCTTTGCCATACAGAAAGTTTTTAGTTTGAGGTAGTCCCAAGAGTTAATTTTTGCTTTTGTTTCCTTGCTCGAGGAGATGCGTTCAGGAAGAAGTTGCTCATGCTTAAACTCAGGAGATTTTTGTCTATGTTGTCTTCTAAGAGTTTTATGGTTTCATGACTTACATTCAGGTCTTTGATCCATTTCGAGTTTACTTTTGTATATGGGGTTAAACAATAATCCAGTTTCATTCTCTTGCATGTAGCTGTCCAGTTTTACCAACACCAGCTGTTGAAGAAGCTGTCATTTCCCCATTGTATGTCCATGGCTCTTTTATCATATATTAATTGACCATATATGGTTGGGTTTATAACAAGGCTCTCTAGTCTGTTCCATTGGTCTATGGGTCTGTTCTTGTGCAGTACCAAATTGTCTTGATTACTGTGGCTTTGTAGTAGAGCTTGAAGTTGGGGAGCATAATCCCCCCAGCTTCATTCTTCCTTCTCAGGATTGCTTTGGCTATTTTGTGGTTCCATATGAATTTTAGAATGATTTTCTCTAGTTTGTTGAAGAATGCTATTGGTATTTTGGTAGGGATTGCACTGAATCTGTAGATTGCTTTAGGCAGGATGGCCATTTTGACAATATGAATTCTTCCTATCCATGAGCATGGGATATATTTCCATTTATTGGTATCTTCTTTAATTTCTCTCATAAGTGTCTTGTAGTTTTCAGACTATAGGTCTTTCACTTCCTTGGTTAGGTTTATTCCTAGGTATTTTATTCTTTCTAATGCAACTGTGAATGGAATTGTTTTCCTGATTTCTCTCTCTGCTAGTTCTTTGTTAGTGTATAGGAATGCCACAGATTTCTGCATATTAATTTTGTATCCCGTAACTTTGCTGAATTCTGATATTAGATCTATCTAGTAGTTTTGGAGTGGATTCTTTAGGGTGTTTTATGTACAATATCATGTCATCTGCAAACAGGGAGAGTTTGACTTCTTCCTTTCCAATCTGGATGCCTTTTAACTTTTGTGGTGTCTGATTGCCGTGGCTAGGACCTCCAGTACTATGTTGAATACAAGTGAGGAGAGTGGGCATCCCTGTCTTGTTCCCAATCTTAAAGGAAAAGCTTTCAGCTTCTCGCTGTTAAGTGTAATGTTGGCTGTGGGTTTATCATATATGGCCTTTATTATGTTGAGGTACTTGCCCTCTATACCCATTTTGTTGAGAGTTTTTATCACGAATGGATTTGAGTGGGAAAAAAATTGCCATCCATATATCTGATAAGAGGTTATTATCAAAAAGTGTATAAAGAACTCATACAACTCAGTAGCAAAAAAAACACACCCAATTTATAAAGTAGGCAAGGGACCTAAATAGACATTTCTATAAAGAAGATATCTGAGAGACCAGCAGGTACATAATACCTCTCAATCCCCTTATCCCTCACTCCCCACCCACCCTGTAGTTATTAGGGAAATGCAACATAAAACCACAATGAGATATCACCTTATGTCTGTTAGAATGGCCATAATCAAAAAGACAAAAGATAAATGCTGGCATTGAACCCTTGTGCACTGTTGGTCTGATTGTAAATTGGTGCAGCCACTATGGAATACAGTATGGAGGCTACTTAAAACATTAAAATAGGAGTACCATATGATACAGCAGTTCCACTTTTGGGACTATGTCCAAAGGTAGTGAAAACACTAACTTGGAAAGATATCTGCAACTTTATGTTCATAGCAGCATTATTAACAATAGCCAAGACATGGAAAAAACCTAAGTGTTCATTGATAGATGAATGGATAAAGAATGTATGGTATGTGTGTACACACACACACACACAATGGAATATTATTTGGCCATAAAAGTGAGTAAATCTTACCATTTTCAACAACATGGATGCACCTTGAAGACATTGTGTTAAGGGAAATGTGAGGTGGAGAAAGACAAATAGTTCATGGTCTCATTTATATGTGAAACCTAAAAATAACAAAAACCCCCGGAAAACTCACAAGAAAAGGGATAGACTTGTGGTTACCAGAGGCAGAAGTTGGGTGGAGGGCAGAATTAGAGGAAGGTTGTCAAAAGGTATATAGGCTTCCAGTTATAAGATATGTAAATACTAGAGATGTAGCATACAACGTGATGACTATAGCTAACACTGCCATTGGATTTAAGGGGAAGTTGTTAGAGTAATCCTAAGAACTCTCATCACAAGAAGAAATTTTTTTCCATTTTCCTTTCCTTCTTTCTTTTCTTTTTATTGTAGCTATATGAGAAGATGGATGTTAACAGCCTGTTGGAGTAATCATTTCACAATATATGTAAATACACCTTAAATGTATACAGTGATATATGTCAATTATTTCTCAATAAAACTGGAAATAATAAAGTGGGGATAATTATTTGATACATTACATAAGGATTGAATTAGATTAAAATGTCTAAAATGAAGCCAGTCATAAATTGGATTCTTAGTAAATATTAATTTTTCCTTCACATCTTATTTTGACATATGGAGATGAAGAACTCTCTCACCTCCAAGAACATTCACCCACTGTGTCCATGCTATAATTTGGCATTGCTCACAGTTAAATGTATTGTAGTACACAGAGAATGTGGCAAAGACAACAATTAATGGACATCCAAACACTTCTGAAGAGAATGAATGTACAAGGGAAATGAAGAAAGCAAACTAAATCTGAGCACACATCCTTGTGAATAAGAATAGATGGAATTCAAAAGTAGTTACAATAGACTATCCTTATTTTAATTTCCCATTTGTTTATTACAAGTACAATATGATCTCAGAACTGTGTCTGCTGATTACATTCAGTCTTCATTATCATATTTCAGGTGCCCTCAAAACAAGGTCTGTGAGTCCTCTCTATAGTTTTGCATCCTAGACCATACAAAATATACATTGGATAGTTTATAAGTAATATTGCTATTTGTTTTCATCTTTTTTAGTGCATAAGAACGACAATGCTCTTCTGGAACTTGAAATGAAGGAGAGAAATGTTGCCCTGTTAGGTGAAATAAAATGGGAAAACAAATGGGAAATACAGCATGGGGAATATAGTCAATATATAGTAACTTTGTATGATGGCACATGGTAACTACATTTATTATGGTGAGCATTTTGTAAGGTATATAATTGTTGAATCACTATTTTGTACACCTGAAAGTAATATAATATTGTATGTCAGCCATACTACACAGTAAAAAAAAGTTATTAATGCCTAATGGACCAGGACAAACATATGAAATTCTTTTAAAGCCAAGATTTCTCCTAGAAATCATGAGTTATTGAAGGCTAAGCTGTCCAAAGAAGTCATTACAATTTTGAATCATACAACACCCTTTATTTTGATTACATGGTTATGAATCAACACTCTGATTATAGTGTATCTTCCTCTGTGGCATTGACTGGGGGAGCCAATGGGTGTGGTCCCTGTGGGAATTTTATTTCTTATTTAAAAATAATAAGGGCTGCTCTTAATCTTGTAAACTTTGTAATTCTGCTATGCTTCTGACATTCAGACAAAATTCAGGTTCTGGGTCTTTTAAGGTCTTTAAGGTTAGGTTATTGACCAATGCAATGCACTTGGGAAGCTCGCTCTGGGAGGCCTCTAGTGAGCAGACATGCTAAGCTCACTCTGAGCTCTTCACTGATTCTTCTCTTCATTTTTGAAACATGCTCACAAGGCAACTTTGGAAACTCATTACATATTTGAAGAGACAATATGAGTATAAAAGATAACCAATTAAAAAGCATCTAAGAGTTTCAGATCTGGAAGTGACCTTATATTCTCTTATAAATGCCAAAGAAAATACTCTAAAGTATTAGGTTTGGAAGAATCTTAAGATACTGTCCAGTATCCCCTTTCCACTTAATTCAGGGATCTTCTTTATCTTTAGCAGGTTATCATTTAAGCCTCTGACTGAAGCTCATTATCTCATGAAGCAGCCTCTTGATTAAAAATATACTTGTTTAATTTATATATAATGTAATATACAGATCCAAAGTTATAATGAGATAAGTTTTGATAAATGTATATGCCTGTGTAGCCACCACTCCAAACAAAATATAGAACATTATCTCCTCATTTTTCAACTAGATGTGATCATGAAAAGATTATTTCTTTTTATTATTTATTATTTTTTTTACTAAGGTATTATTGATATACACTCTTATGAAGATTTCACATGAAAAAACAATGTGGCTACTACATTCACTCATATTATCGTGTCCCCCCCATACTCCATTGCAGTCACTGTCCATCAATGTAGTAAGATGCAAGAGAGTCATTATTTGACTTCTCTGTGCTACACTGTCTTCGCCATGATCCTCCCCACACCATATGTGCCAATCATAATACCCCTGAATCCCCTTCTCCCTCCGTCCCCACCCACCCTCACCTACCACTCCCCTTTGATAACCTCTAGTCCCATCTTGGACTCTGTGAGTCTGCTGCTGTTTTGGTCCTTCCCTTTCGCTTAATTGTTATACCCCAAAAATGAGGGAAATCATTTGGTTCTTGACTTTCTCTACCTGGCTTATTTCACTGAGCATAATATCCTCCAGCTCCATCCATGTTGTTGCAAATTGTAGGATTTGTTTCTTTCTTATGGCTGAGTAGTATTCCATTGTGTATATGTACCATCTTCTTTATCCATTCATCTACTGATGGACACTTAGGTTGCTTCCATAACTTGGCTATTGTAAATAGTGTTGCAGTAAACATAGGGGTGCATATGTCTTTTGGAATCTGAGAAATTATGTTATTTGGGTAAATTCCTAGGAGTGGAATTCCCAGGCCTAATTATTTCTATTTTTAGTTTTTTGAGGAACCTCCATATTCTTTCCAAAATGGTTGAACTAGCTTACATTCCCACCAGCAGTGTAAGAGGGTTTCCTTTCTCCACATCCCCACCAGCATTTGTTGTTCTTAGTCTTTTCGATACTGCCATCCTACCTGGTGTGAGGTGATATCTCATTATGGTTTTTATTTGCATTTCCCTGATAATTAGTGATGTGGAGCATATTTTCATGTTCAGTTGTCCATCTGAATTTCTTCTTTGGAGAATGGTCTGCTCACATTCTTCACCCATTTTTTAATGAGGTTATTTGATTTTTGGTTGTTGAGGCATATGAGTTCTTTATGCATTTTGGATGTTAACCCCTTGTCAGATATGTCATTTACAAATATATTCTCCCATACTGTAGGATGCCTTTTTGTTCTGTTGATGGTGTCGTTTGTTGTACAGAAGCTTATTAGTTTGTTGTAGTCCAATTTGTTCATTTTTGCTTCTGTTTCCCTTGCCCGAGGAGATGCGTTGAGGAAAAAGTTGCTCATGTTTATATTCAAGAGATTTTTGCCTATGTTTTCTTCCAAGAGTTTTATGGTTTCATGTCTTACATTCAGGTCTTTGATCCATTTCAAGTTTACTTTTGTGTATGGGCTTAGACAATAATCCAGCTTCAATCTCTTGCATGTAGCTGTCCAGTTTTGCCAACACCAGCTGTTGAAGAAGCTGTCATTTCCCCATTGTATGTCCATGGCTCCTTTATCGTATATTAATTGAACATATATGCTTGGGTTTATATCTGGGTTCTCTAGTCTGTTCCATTGGTCTATGGGTCTGTTCTGTGCCGGTACCAAATTGTCTTGATTACTGTGGCTTTGTGGCAGAGCTTAAAGTCGGGGACCATAATCTCCCTAGCTTTATTCTTTCTCAGGATTGCTTTGGCTAGTCAGGGTCTTTTTTGGTTCCATATGAATTTTAGAACTATTTTCCCTAGTTCGTTGAAGAATGCTGTCAGTATTTTGATAGGGATTGCATTGAATCTGTTGATTGCTTTAGGCAGGATGGCCATTTTGACAATATGAATTCTTCCTATCCATGAGCATGGGATGTATTTCCATTTATTGGTATCTTCTTTAATTTCTTTCATGAGTGTCTTGTAGTTTATTTAGAGTATAGGTATTTCACTTCCTTCATTAGGCTTATTCCTAGGTATTTTATTCTTTCTGATGCAATAGTGAATGGAATAGTTTTCCTGATTTCTCTTTCTGCTAGTTCATCATTAGTGTATAGGAATGCAACAGATTTCTGTGTATTAATTTTGTATCCTGCAACTTCGCTGAATTCAGATATTAGACCTAGTAGTTTTAGAGTGGATTCTTTAGGGCTTTTTATGTGCCATATCATGTCATCTGCAAACAGTGACAGTTTAACTTCTTTACCAATCTGGATGCCTTTAATTTCATTGTGTTGTCTTTCCATGGCTAGGACCTCCAAAATTATGTTGAATAAAAGTGGAGAGAGTGGGCATCCTTGTCTTGTTCCCCATCTTAAAGGAAAGGCTTTCAGCTTCTCACTATTAAGTATGATGTTGGCTGTGGGTTTGTCATATACGGCACTTCTTATGTTGAGGTACTTGTCTCCTATACACATTGATTGAACGTTTTTATCATGAATGGATGTTGAATTTTGTCGAATGCTTTTTCAGCATCTATGGAGAGGATCATGTGGTTTTTATCCTTCTTTTCTTGATGTGGTGGATGATGTTGATAGATTTTCTAATATTGTACCATCCTTGCATTCCTGGAATAAATCCTACTTGATCATGATGGATGATCTTTTTGATGTATTTTTGAATTCGGTTTGCTAATATTTTGTTGAGTATTTTTGCATCTATGTTCATCAGGGATATTGGTCTGTAATTTTCTTTTTTTGTGGTGTCTTTGCCTGATTTTGGTATTAGGGTGATGCTGGCTTCATAGAATGAGATTGGAAGTATTCCTGCCTCTTCTACTTTTTGGAAGACTTAAGGAGGATGGGTATTAGGTCTTTACTAGATATTTGATGAAATTCAGTAGTGAAACCATCTGGTCCAGGTATTTTGTTCTTAAGTAGTTTTTTGATTACCTATTCAATTTCATTGATAGTAATTGGTCTGTTCAGATTTTCTGTTTCTTTCTGGGTCAGCCTTGGAAGGTTGTATTTTTCTAGTTAGTTGTCCATTTCTTCTGGGTTATCCAGTTTGTTAGCATATAATTTTTCATAGTATTCTCTAATCATTCTTTTATTTCTGTGGTATAAATAGTGATTTTTCCTTTCTCATTTCTGATTCTTTTTATGTATATAGACTCTCTTTTTTTCTTGATAAGTCTGGCTAGGGGTTTATCTATTTTTTTAATTTTCTCGAAGAACCAGCTCCTGCCTTCATTGATTCTTTCTATTGTTTTATTCTTCTCAAATTTTAAATTTATGCTTTAATCTTTATTATGTCCCTCCTTTTACTGACTTTGGACCTCATTTGTTCTTCCTTTTCTAGTTTCATTAATTGTGAGTTTAGACTGTTCATATGGGATTGTTCTTCTTTCCTGAGGTAAGCCTGTATTGCATCATACTTTCCTCTTAGCATGACCTTTGCTGCATCCCACAGATTTTGCGGTGTTGAATTATTGTTGTCATTTGTCTCCATATATTGCTTGATATGTGTTTTGATTTGTTCACTGATCCATTCCTTATTTAGGAATATGTTGTTAAGTCTCCATGTGTTTGTTGGCTTTTCATTTTCTTTGCGTAATGTATTTCTAGTTTCATGCCGTTGTGGTCTGAGAAATTGGTTGGTACAATTTCAATCATTTTGAATTTACCGAGGCTCTTTTTGTGGCCTAGTATATGATCTGTTCTTGAAAATGTTCCATGTGCACTTGAAAAGAATGTGTATCCTGCTGCTTTTGGGTGTAGAGTTCTGTAGATGTCTGTTATGTCCATCTGTTCTGATGTGTTGTTCAATGCCTCTGTCTCCTTACTTATTTTCTGTCCAGTAGATCTGTCCTTTGGAGTGAATGGTATGTTGAAGTCTTCTAGAATGAATGCATTGCATTCTATTTCCCCTTTTAATTCTGTTAGTATTTGTTTCACATATGTTGGTGCTCCTGTGTTGGATGCATAGATATTTATAATGGCTATGTCCTCTTGCTGGATTGACCCCTTTATCATTATGTAGTGCCCTTCTTTGTCTCTTGTGACTTCCTTTTTTTGAAGTCTGTTGTCTGAATCAAGTACTACAACTTCTCCTTTTTTCTCCATATTAGTTGCATGAAATATCTTTTTCCATCTCTTCACTTTTAGGCTGTGTATGTCTTTGGGTTTGATGTGAGTCTCTTGTAGGCAGCATATAGCTGGGTCTTGTTTTTTTATCCATTCAGTGATTCTTTCCTTTTGATTGTTGCATTCAGACCATTGACATTTAGAGTGATTATCTATGTACTTATTGGTATTGCAGGCCTTAGATTCATGGTTCCCAAGGCTCAAGGGTAACTTCCTTACTATCTAATAGTTTAACTTAACTCACTTAGTATTCTATTACAAACACAATCTTAAGGTTCTTTTTTTTCTCTCCTTCTTTTTCTTCCTCCTCCATTCTTTATATATTAGGTATCATATTCTATACTCCTTGTCTATTCCTTGACTGACTTTGTGTGTAGCTGATTTAATTTTGCATTTGCTTAGTAATTAACTGTTCTACTTTCTTTACTGTGGTTTTATTGTCTCTGGTGACAGCTATTAGCCTTAGGAACACTTCTATCTATAGCAGTACCTCCAAAATACACTGTAGAGATGGTTTGTGGGAGGCAAATTCTCTCAGCTTTTGCTTATCTGGAAATTGTTTAATCCCTCCTTCAAATTTAAATGATAATCTTGCCGGATAGAGTATTCTTGGTTTGAGGCCCTTCTGCCTCATTGCCTTAAACATATCATGCCACTGCCTTCTGGCCTGTAAGGTTTCTGCTGGAAGTCTGATGATAGCCTGAAGGGTTTTCCTTTGTATGTGATCTTATTTCTCTCCCTTGCTGCTTTTAATAGTCTGCCCTTATCCTTGATCTTTGCCATTTTAATTATTATATGTTTTGGTGTTGTCTTCTTTGGGTCCCTTGTGTTGGGAGATTTGTGCACCTCCGTAGCCTGAGAGACTATCTCCTTCCACAGATTGGGGAAGTTTTCAGCAATTACCTCCTCAAAGGCACTTTCTATCCCCTTTTCTCTCTCTTCTCCTTCTCGTACCCCTATAATACGAATATTGTTCCATTTGGATTGGTCACACAGTTCTCTCAATATTCTTTCATTCCTAGAGATCTTTTTTTCTCTCTGTGGTACAGCTTCTTTGTATTCCTCTTCTCTAATTTCTATTTCATTTATTGTCTCCTTCACCATATCTAACCTGCTTTTCAAACCCTCCATTGTTTTCCTTAATGATTGGATCTCTGTCCTAAATTCGTTCCTGAGTTCTTGAATATTTTTCTGTGTCTCCGTAAGCATGTTTATGATTTTTATTTTGAAATCTCTTTCAGGAAGATTGATTAGTTCAGTTTCACTTGTTCCTTTTTCTGTTGTTTGTGGGAATTTGGTTTGAACCAGGTTCCTTTGATGTTTCAAATTTGTATGTGGTGCCCTCTAGTGCCCAGAAGCTCTACCTTCTGGAGCTGCTCAGCCCCTGCCCCTGGATGTCAGGAGTCACAGGGGAGTGGTGCTGGTGCCTGGGGGGAGGAAAGAGCTGTTTCCTGCTTCCTGACTGCTATGCCTGTCTCCACTGCCAGAACCAGTGGGCCATACACACAGATGTAAGTCTCTATAATTTGCATTTGTATCTGCTCTGGGTGGGGCTTCTCTCTGGCTGGCTTGATGCCAGGGCAGTGGTTGCCAGTTTGAGAGCCAGGTGTGGGTTGGCAGGGTTGAAAGCATAGCATGCTGTGTATCAAGGTGGGGTCCTTGGATCTGCATAGCCAGCCAAGGTGGATGGAGCACCTGAAGATCCTGAAAGTTCCCAGCCTGCTGGACAGAGTGCACCTGGACAATTTTTTCTACCTGTCCTTTCTCCTGAACAGTAAGCCCTGTGTAATCCTTGCCCTTTTGAAGCCCTCTCACTGTTAGGAAGTCTCTCAGACTGCCTGCCCAGAGCAGCCAGATATGGATCCCTATTTTCCACAAGCAGCTGGAATCTCAGTCTCTCCAGGTATTCCACCTGTCTTAGCTTTCCAACACAGCTAATCACCAGAGTACTATGCAATGTAGGTTTGTGCTCCCAGAGCAGATCTCCAGGGCTAGGTTTTCAGCAGTCCCAGGCCTCTATTCCCTTCCCACTCCATTTCTCTTTCTCCTGCTAGCGAGCTGGCGTAGGGGAAGGGCTTGGGTCCCACCTGGTCATGGCTTTGGTACGTTACCCTGTTCTATGAGGTCTGTTCTTTTCTCCAGGTGTGTGTAGTCTGGTGCAGCCTTCTTTCCTGTTGCTCTTTCTGGATTAGTTGTATTAATTTTATTTTCATATTGTATGTGGTTTTAGGGGGACGCCTGTGTCCCACCTCTCATGCCGCCATCTTTATTCTGATTTGAAAGATCATTTGTTATAGTGAAGCACAACCTGACTGGAGCTTCATGGTGGACCTAATTCTTTCCTCTGGACTATGCACATTCAGTCTAATTTCTCTTTTCCTTGGCAGTCCTTCAAATATTTGAGAACTGAATATTAGAATATAAACTCTTCAGAATATAATAAGCATCACATGTTCCAACATGACTCCAGAGTGTAAGTCAATGTACTTACTTTTTAGGAAGTCTGGCAATGTGGAGTCTACAGCTTTCTATATATTAATTGGGTGGTCTTGGGAAAATTTCTATGCCTCCATTAACTTCAGTGTCCTTACTTGTAAAATAAGACAATACCTACTCTGTGGGATTGTTGAAGGAAAGAATATGATATAATGTATCAAAAATGCTTAACATATTTCTTGGTCCTTAGGTATACAGTGGAAAGTAGCAAATATTACTTTAGGTAAAATAGATATAGCATTGTTGAGAAATCATTGGGTAAAACTTGTTTCTAATCCTGTCTCCTTTTTTACAGGGATTAAGGAATATAAATAGTGAAAACAAAACGGAATTTAGAATCATATTGTTTGGGTTTTATTCCTGGCTCATCTATTTATTAGCCTGTGACCCTTAACAAAACACTTAACTTTCCTGTCCCAATCCTACATGTCTAGAGAAAGAACAATAGTATTATTATTATTTTATGTGTTCTATACACTAGCTTGCACCATAGTGTCGTTGAGCTGTTCAAGATTAAAACACAGCGTGAATTAAAGTTCTTTTTAAACTATAAGTTTCTATAGTAAGGTAAGAGGGAATAAAATGATGGTGTTCACAGAGAGGTAAGGTAGGAAATATCAACCTAAAAGTACCTCAGGCTGAATAAGCTGGATATGTCTTTTTGGAATTACAGGTACCACTCATGTGTTGATGTACCCAGAGTGCAAGGTTTAAGTTGGTTATCAGTTCCCAAGGGTTCCTTCTGAAACACTGTCTGCATTAGAGCATATTTATTCTCAAGTAACTCAGTGGAAGATGATATCTAGGTTGTAGATGAATATGCATACACCATACTCTTCTTATAGTCCCTTGGTTATCCAGGCTCTGCATCTACTGGACAAGAAATGCTGGCTGCATTCAGTCTTTTTTTATTGGTGATTATTTGCTCCAGGTGAACCTACCCACCAGCTCTTCTTTGCTAACTCCACCTAGTGGATAGGAATTCTAGGCAGTACTCAGTGTCCATGAAGCATTTGTGGATTTTCTTTCTGAACTCAAAACAAGGATTTTAATTGTCTGATAGTCTGTCCCATGTTCTCAATATCCTCACTGATTTTTAAGTACAAATGATGCAGCATTAACATTAATTCTCAAGTGACAGAGGCTTAAGTATATCCCTCCTTAAATGCAGCAACCCAGTTTTTCTTGGCACCTCATTCCCCTCCTGTTCCAATCTCTGCTGCTGTTTGGGGGAAAGCCCCAGTACTAATGTACAACTAATGTCAATACTTAATGGAAACAGACTATATGTTTCCTCCCTAATATCAGGAACAAGAGTATTTGCTCTCACTACAATTCAACATTGTTCTAGATATTCTAGACAGTGCAATATGGCATGAAAATGAAATAAGAGATACCCAAGTTGGAAAAGAACACATAAAACTGTCTTTATTTACAGATTACATGATTGTTTATGTAGAAAATCCAATAAAATGTACAAAAAGTTTGTGGAAATAATGATACCAGTTAGCAAGGTTGTAAGATATGAGATCAATATACTAAAATCAAGTGCATTTCTCTATACTAGCAATGATGTATTCTATATATTAATCATAAAGGGAAAAACGGATAAATTGAACTCTATTAAAATTAAGATTTTCGGTTTGTGACAAGATGCCATTAAGAAAGTGTAAATAAAACCTACAGAATGGAAGAACATTTTTGCTGTGCACATATCTGATAAAAGACTCATACTTAGAATATATGAAGGGCTGGTATAAATTTTTTAAAAAGGCAAAAACTTTAAAAACAGCTAACAACAAAAACTCAGACAGAAAATTCCTATTGGCCAAAAAACATGAAAAGATGCTTGACTCCATTTGTCATCGGGGAAATACAAATTAAAACTACTATTGCACACCACTATAGGACCACCAGCATAATAAGATGATGAAGATGGTAAACACCAAGAGATAGAGAACGTTCCAAAAAGTTAGAACCCTCCTGTTTTGCACTGGGAGTGTAAATCAGTACTTGTACTTTGGAAATTTGTTTGGAAAAGTGAAATGATGTGTACGCTACAACCCAGAAATACCCAACAGAGAAGACTGCTTTTGTCCACAAAAATTATATAATTTACAAAATGTACATGATTGTTCATAGCAGCACAATTCAGAGTCAAAACCTGGAAACTACCTAAATGTAATTACATAAGGGAAGACTAATTAGCAGTGGGAATGATATGTATTACTTGCAGCAGTATGAATGAATCTCACAAACATAATATTCAGTAAAAGAAACTAGCACAGGGAAATGCGTACTTACATTTTTTTTAATGCAAGTTCAAAAGGAAAAATTGTTATTAGAAGTCAAGGGCATAATTAAACTTGTGGAAGTTGCGATGACTTGATTAGTTTAAGTGCCATTAGTTCAGTTTGTGAAAATTCATCCACATATAAAATTACATACACTTTTCTACACGCATATTATACTTCAAAATAAGTAGAAAAAAGAGATGAAATATGCATTTCCAGACCTGAGATAGGTTGTTGCCAAGCAGACCTAAAGTAAAAGAGATCCATCTTTCCATGAGTTCTCCATGTGGAAGAAAATGATACCTGATAGAAACTTGAAAATGCAAGAGGGAATGAAGCTTAGCAGTATAAAATATAAGGACTGGGAAAAAATAAATAAAAGTGTTTTTATAGATGACAGCATTGAAAATCTACAGACACACTGATATACTTAATAGGTGAATTTAGCAAGATCATTTAATGTCAGGTCAATATACAAAAATCAATTTTTTATAGCCCTGTAAACAACATTTAGAAAATGAAATTTAAAGACACTAAAATTTAAAATAGTATCAATAACACCAAATACCTAGCAATGAATCTATGAGAGTATTTGCAAAACCTTTACAAAGAAAATGTATAACATTTTTGAGAGAAATTAAAGATCTAAAATACATGGAAGAATATACCTTGCTCATAGATTGGAGCACTGTATGTTGTGATGTTAATCTTCTTAAACTGACCTATAGATCCAACTCAATCCCTACCAAAATCCTACTGATTTATGGTTTTGGTTTTTTGAAATTGAGAAGTTGATTCTAAAATTTTTATGAAAACGCAAAAGGCCAAGAATAGTAAAGCAATCTTGAAGAAATTGAACAAAATGGAAAAACTTGCATTATCAATGATCGAGGCTTGTTTTAAAGCTATGTAATTAATTAAGTAATTAAGAGTGTGGTATTGGCACAAAGACAGAGAAATAAACCAATGAAAAAGAACAGAAGCCTGGAAACACCCCTAGATTTATGTGTTCACATGATTTATAACAAAGGTTATTCTGCAGGGCTCCATGGAAAGGATGACTTAGCAACAAATGGTTTACTTTCTGGTATAACAAATCCAACCAATTATTTAAGATCTAGTTCAAATGACATATTTTCTAGGGCAACCTCCAAAGACTAATTGATGGTTTTATTTTTAAACACATTGGTGTACAGATTATACTGAATTCTCTTATTCTTGCTTACCCTTAGAAATGATGTCTAGTTTTTTCATTGATTTATCTTTTCAAAAGATTGTGTTTCAAGACCAGAGTCTTTGTTTTCTACCTAAAAAATAAGATCATCCTTGGAATCTTAAATTGTTTTAGTTATACAATAGATGCCAAATAATGCTGTTCTTGTGAAGGAAGGAAGGAAGGAAGAAAGGAAGGAAGGAAGGAAATAGTCTCTCTAGAAAAGTGTTTCTATTCTACATTTTTCAGTTTATATATTGACTGCAAATAGAGCTAAATGTTGGAGGGTAATTAGACTAGGAAGAGAAAGCAGTAGGAATTGGGTGTCTCTATATTAGTGATATAGAAGAAAATAAAAGCAAGAAGTCATAACCTCATCAATGAACATTTAGTGCTCTCAGTTACCCAACTGACTGGTTGGTTTACTCTTTTTATTCATAATTTCAGGCAGTTTTATTGTTTATTACATATAAGCAAGTGTTGGTGTTCATATTTTGAGATGATGTGGTTGATATTTGTATTATTTACTTTGGTGAATATTTTCTTTGTTTTTATTAAAATTCATTTCTTAATAGATTTAATGATTTAAATGATTAAATAAATAGATAGATTAAATTATTTAAAAAATTGACTGTCTTGCTAGAGGGTTTTACGGCAGCAAACCAGTTTATTGTCAGGAGGTGAACAGTAGAAGCCTTCACCCTTGATGTCATTGCTTGAACTGATCCTGTTGTGTCCATTTCTCCCTGTTGGCCCCTGAACCTGCAGAGATGATTTGAAATATGTTTGTGAGCGACCCCCTCATCTCATGCCCCATTTCTATAGAGCACATGGATTTATTCCAGTTATCCAATTCAACAAAATTTCCTAATCTGAACTCATTCAGGAGATCTATTAGAGAATATTTATGTAATAAAAATTGCATTAAAAAAAAAGACAGTATCGTAACTAATTCTTCAGAGCTCATTCATTGTGTTAAAGGCCTTTGGGCACTTGATTTACTAAAATAATTAACCTATTAATCATTTGTATGCAATTGGGTTTATTTTTCATAGACTCAGGAAAGGGTGGGGCTGGATGTAACTATGGAAGTTAAAGAGTCAGACCAACTTGTCTTATAGGTAAAGGGTGTGGGACCCAGAGAGATCAATGAGAGCTAGTTACTGGCAGAGTTGATAGAAGAACCAGCTTTTCCGACTCTTGTTTGAGGGTTCTGTCTGTTATACCTCAGGGCATACCTAGTGTATTCTGCTAACTAAAGTAACACCTTGTGGCATACCCACCATAGCCCTAACTACCATCTAGTTAGCAAACCTTTATAATTAGAGAAAGCATGGAAACTTCAGCCCACTGTGAGCAGTACCCTGAATTTCAAATGTTTGTGTGTTTTTTACTATAGTTCTTACTAAGCCATCTGAAGTTTCAGGTGTTCTTTTGCTGGATGGAAAAGGAGTTAACCAGATACAGAACCATCTTTATAGAAATTTCTGCATTTTATAAAGGCTTTCAGATTAATTTGTAATCTATATAGTTACATTGCTGTATCACAATTAACACTGGTATTAGCAACAGTATCTTCTCTGTGCTGAGGGTCAAGGCCATGCTGTGCTAACTAGCTCTTCTCAGCTATTCCCCCAGCAATTTCATTCATTCAATAAATATTTAAGATTTATTATGTGCCACATCCAGTGCTTGCAGTTGGGGATATGAAGCAACTTGTAAGAACTGATCACTCCCCTCAATGAGCCTGATAGACAGTTGAACACTAAAACCCTATTGAGGAATTACGACAGAGGAAGAACATGGAACCATGAGAACATAGGGCAGGAGGACCCAACAGCTCTGGGAAGTGATGGTTAAGCTGAGACCTGAAGGATCTCTACGAATAGCCAGCTGTAGGGACAGGGAGAGATCACTCTAAGCAGAGGGAACAGCGTGGGAAGACTGGAGACAAGAGAGACCTCAGCAGGAGCAGTAATGGCTGGAACACAGGGGAACCAGGGGAGGTGTGACTCGAGAGCAGGCAGACAGCTTGATTCTAGAGACTCAAGAGGGCATTGAAGACTTTATCTTAAGGCAACTATAATCCAATGAAAGATTCATACGTCTTTTGGGGACACTTGACTTATTATATTATGCTCATTGTTTTATAGGAGTGGCTCCCTGAAAGACTCTGCACTGCTTGAGGAAAAAGCTGTATCTTTTCCATCTTTGCACACTGAGGGTCCAACAGCATGCCTGACATAGACCAAGTGTGTAGTGAATCATTGAAGGCTGAATGAATGATACAGTTTGTAATAAATAATTATCACCACCCTCCCTGGCTCCAGCCTCTGAAATCATGCAGGCTTACTTTGCACAGTATTTATGTTAGAGTTAAATGATTTTTACAGAGTAGGGAGGATGGATTTCTGAGATGTTCTGGAACTATATTCATAGGATATAGTCTTTACTACATCCTAAAGAGAAAAGTACAAGAAGTTAAAGTTGGCTCAAAGGTCATTGGGAAAATGTCTGTCAGCTATGAGTGCATATCTTTATTGTTTGTTCCTCACAGCATTTTAGTTTTGGGTCTAGATAACAGCCAGAAGTACTTTTTATTTAAAGCATTTGCTGACAAAACCCCTGCAGAATGTGGGTCATTCTTTAAGAGAAATGTAGATATTCTAAAGACCACACCCATAGGTGACCCCACTGTTGCAGCCCCCTCTGGTGATCACTAAGCACTGTTCAGGGTGTCCAAATTCAGGCACACTGGCTTGGGGTCAATCCTAAATCATCTGACTGTTATTTAGGGAGATCTGTTGGGGTTCAGCATAAAGTCACCATACTATTTGGTGTCTTTGTAATTTCCCTTTTGTTGTTCTTAATCAGGGTAAAAATCCAGAATCTCATAAAAGTTATTTTTGACAATGGTGGGTGCCATTGTGATTTGTTTGATAATTATTTTTTAGTCATTAAATGAAGTATTTTACTGATTTCTGGCCTTTTTCTCAGGATAGGTAGTAGCAGGCCCCCATTCCTTATTTATTGCCATGGAAACCAAATCTAGGCTAACTGCTGCTTCAGAAACGTTTATTGCTCTGTGGGTTTCTTGGTGAAGGCTCTTTGCTGATACTGATGCTGGGGTTCTTGTTCATGAAGCCGAAGAATGAGCTTAGCAAACAGCCAAGGTAGGAGAGCAAGGTATAGGCTTTTATTTAGAAATAAAGTGAAAGGACAGAGCTCCTGACTCATGCCAGGAGGGGACAAGAGAGTCCGGTGTGGTGCGTTGTCTAGGGGGTTTTATAAGGCAGATGAATGAGGATTTTTCGAGAACATGAAAAATAGTTTAGGGGTGCAGACCTGCTAAGTGGTGCCTGAACACCCAGAATTAACTTAACACAAGGAATTTCTTGCCCCTGATCTCTCTCTCTGGAATACTGGCATCTTGGTCTAGGAGCATATCAAAAGGCGGCCTGCCCAGCCCCCAAGGTGGGCTGAGGTATTGTCTGTTTGCTAAGGAGTAAGTTAAGAATCCTGCTTCCCAAACTTCCTGGGTGTTAAAATGCAGTCTTATCTTTAAGGTAAAATCTTTCTTGCCTTTTACTATGTTGTTTACAGCTGGGTCTGCATGCTAAATTAGTTGCCCAGTTTGTAAAATCACTTCATCATATTTGAAAGAGGAAAGACAGCACATAGGCCTGGGCCTTTTAGCATGCTAAAGTGAATCTTACAAGTGATTAGCATAATAACAACATGGGCTACTCTTCTTTATCCGGGGAACACCAACTGATCTTACTGAAGAATGACCCTAGAGCTTAATGTTTAACACAGAGTTTTGGTAGGGGGTTTCCTTGCATGTAGTTACATTGCTCTGACTTCAAATATTCTGCCTGGCTTTTTCTTGAGGCCCTCCCCCTACTCTGACTACACCCACAGTCCCTGTCTCAATACTGCAAATCTCTTTGATCTCTTTTCATTAACACTCGGATATGTGTGTGTGTGTGTGTGTGTGTGTGTGTGTGTGTGTGTGTGTGTGTGTGTGTGTTTTGTGTGCATCTTCATTTCAATTAGTAGTTACTTTGATCTGAATCCATTTCTAAAAAATACTACATGAATTAATTCCAACCAGAGCAGGCCCCTGTGACCATGTTGCTGCTTGTGTATATGTGTGTGTATGATTGAAGGAATAATACAAGTGGAAGCTGCCATGATTTCCTCCGGAGGTGTACAATGTTAGGTTTGGGCATCTTTCCTGAATAAGGCTACTGTGTTTGTTCTACGACTGGTCTTGATTGTGTGTGTATGCAGGAAGGTGTATACATATTAGATTATTTGTCTCCTCTGATAATACATATGATGAAATACATTCTTTTGTGTAGTTAACACTATAGTTATTTTTATCTCTTCTTGATTGTGGGGAGCAAACACATTATGGATTGGGCTTTGCTACTATATTTCACTGGTATCTCATAAAATATGAAAATGCAAATCACACCTACATTGCCCTAGCATTACCAAGTGAGATGCTCCTTTGAGTGAGCGGGCACTTATATTTCAGGCTGAAATTGGGTCTCAGTGGTAAACAAAAACAAAAGAAAGTGATGTTATGCTGTCTATGAGTCTGTAGAAGCAATATCTAGTACAATGTGGTATGAAGAATTTCTAGCATGCTATAGATTAAACCCATAGTGCCTGTCTTGCCCTGTGAACTGACTGGGCTGTTGTACATAGAGTCCACTGCCAGTGACCCTCTGCTGACTGACTACAGGACAATGGCCATTTGTACTGCCAAG
Source organism: Smutsia gigantea (assembly GCA_032199065.1). NCBI lineage: Eukaryota > Metazoa > Chordata > Mammalia > Pholidota > Manidae > Smutsia > Smutsia gigantea. The sequence goes on along the minus strand of JAVSCE010005923.1, from coordinate 262,860 downwards.
ATAATGGAGACCAGTGTCATATAAAGCTGTCTTGCAATGCAGATGCTTCATAAATATTGCAGGTAGAGAAGAATAGTGAAGACATATATCTAGTGTTGAACTTGCTTTTCTTCTTTGTTGGCAGTTTATTCTTCTGAAAGGGGAAAAGTGGATGTGGCTTTCTAGAGGTTTCCCTTCAGTCTCCTTTCATACCTCCTTAATGTTCTGGCCTCGTTTCTAGCACTGTGCCCAAGTCCTGGGTCAGGCAGTTGTCTTTTATTTCTCTGTGATTTCTCCCTCATTAACAGGATCCACTCTCAAAGTTTCGACTCCCATCCCTCTGCAGCCTGCATTCTTTCCTAAGTGCTGACCCCTCATTCAGCTTCCTGCTGAATATGGCCTTTCAGGTTCATCTTTTCTCACTGTATCATAAATTGAGCTTATACTTTGGTCTCATTTGTGACTATTTTTCTCTTCTTTTCTTTCCTCAAACTACTGTTCATTCATTACTAATATTACTTCCTTAGTAATCCTACCTTCTGTCCCCAATTATATGACAATAGTGTAGAACTTCATAATCTCCCATTTTACATTTGCCCTAGTTTAACAACCAAACTTTCCAGTACCAGCCTCTTGTTTCACCAGCACATTCTGAAAGTTGCTACCAAATTCCTTGCTTTAAAGATGATTTCTGATTAGGCTGTCTTTTTGTTCAAGAACATACAATGGCTCTCCATTGCTTCTTAGCCAAATACCCACCATGCATCATTCTCAGATTTAATATATTTTCCAGACATATTTTATGATACTACCTGAAAATCTTCAAAGTGTTTACTGGACTGGAAAACTTTTTTGTATCCAAATATATTTCTGTGTCAAACAAGAAGCTTTTAACTTGAGTATTAGCTTGTCTGTCTCACTCACTAGAACCTAAGTTCTAGGGACAGGTGCTGTGTCTGTTTCTATCATCATTTCCTTTTACCTAGTATAGTACTTGGCACATAGCACAGTAGGTAAATTTTGATTGGTGAACATACTATGTGACTTCTTCCACAGAACTTTATGAATATAATTCTTATACCTGAATACTTATTTGTGCAACTTTGCCTATTGTAATACCTTCTACACTTCAATTCCCTTTCAAATATTACCCCTTCTATTGACTGCTTCCTCATCTCTTTCCCTTCCTATTCTACCTGTGTTCCTGTGTTCACTGTCATGGCTGAGTCTGTTCCTTCCCTCTCTAGTGGTTGCCTGAAGCTCCTGTATGACACCTGACATACAATGATGTCGTGGTTTGCCTATTTGTACATTATTAGCTGTAGCTCCAACTGGCAATGGATGTTTTATGCTGACTCTGTTTGGTTCCATTGTTCTCACTTATTTGGACAAATGTGTAGAAAGCATGTTATTACATTTGTAGACGACATGAAGCTGAGACAGGAGCCAATGCCTTGGTATTCAAGAAAGGCTTAAAAGGCAGGAAAAGTAGACCAAATCTCAAGATGAAAATAAATAAAGTTGTGCTTTATGCATAAAGGTGTGATAATTGAACAGGGCTTTGAATTAATTGAAGCATGCTAGGAGCATGGAAGGTCCATAGGTTCTGGACCATTGGGTGGGTTATTCTCAGTAGGCTCATGTGAATTTATGTGAGTGTGAGTAAATGAATTCTCTTTACTAGTCCACATATTAAAAAAAATTTACCAATTAATTTCTCTTATAAAGGAAATACTTGTTCATTTTTAGAAAATTCAGTAAATCAAAAATAGGGAAGAAAAGGAAAGAACCTATAATATTGCCCCAGGAGAGAATTTCTATTAATATTTTAGTTGCTGCATTAGAAAGTAAGGAGGTTGGGTGGGGAGAGTTGCAGTTTTAAGAGGGTGATTGGGGAAAACCTTTCCAAGGAAGTGATAAATAAGCAGAAACCTGCAGGATAAGGAGTGGCCATACAGTTTGAAAACTGGGGGTTAAACTTCCCAGATGGGGAGAACAATAAGTACAAATGCAGTGAAACAGGAAATGTGTTGCCTAAGGAGTGGGAAGGAAATGAGTGTGGCTGGAATGTGTGAGCAAGTAAAGAATTACAAGTGAGGTTGGTGGGGGAAGGTAGGACATGCAAAGCATGGAAGCATGGAGCCTGTGTCTGCATTTCATTCCTAGTACACTGGGGAACCATGGAGGGGTTTTCAAATACTAAGGAGAACACAGTCTGGGTTATATAACAACATGGTTTCTGAAAGATGACTGGCTGCCATGTGGAGAATGGACCGAGGTGGAGAGTGGGGTCTGAGTGGAAGCAGAGACTAGTTGAAAGGCTAACACATCAGTCGGGCCAGAGCTGGTGGTGGCTTGGACTAGTAGTGGGAGAGGGAGAAAGTTTGGACTTTTTAAAAAAAGAGAGAAGTAATAGTTCTCTGTGAGTCTTTGTAGGGTGTGATGAAAAAATGATATAAAGATGACTGACAATTTTATATAGAAAAACATAGTATCTGTTGATTATTTTCATATTTAGTACAGTTACCATAAAGTAAAATCCTTGTACCTCTCATTACAGAGTGTGGATACAGTCATTCTTTTTTTTTAAATTAAATTTAATTTAATTTTTAATATAATTTATTTTATTACCATTAATCTACAATTACATGTGCAATATTACGGTTATTAAACTACCCCTTCATCAGGTCCCCCCCACCAACCCCGTTACAGTCACTGTCCATCAGCGTAGTGAGATGCTATAGAATCACTACTTGTCTTCTCTGAGTTGTACTGCCCTCCCCGTGCCCCCCCAACATTACATCTGCTAATCGTAATGCCCCTTTTTCCCTCTTATCCCTCCCTTCCCGCCCATTTTCCCCAGTCCCTTTCCCTTTGGTAACTATTAGTCCGTTCTTGGGTTCTGTGAGTCTGCTGCTGTTTTGTTCCTTCAGTATTTTTTCTTTGTTCTTATACTCCACATATGAGTGAAATCATTTGATACTTGTCTTTTTCGGCTTGGCTTATTTCACTGAGCATAATACCCTCTAGCTCCATCCATGTTGTTGCAAATGGTAGGATTTGTTTTCTTCTTATGGCTGAATAATATTCCATTGTGTATATGTACCACATCTTCTTTATCCATCCATCTACTGATGGACACTTAGGTTGCTTCCATTTCTTGGCTATTGTAAATAGTGCTGCAATAAACATAGGGGTGCATCTGTCCTTTTCAAATTGGGCTGCTGCATTCTTAGGGTAAATTCCTAGGAGTGGAATTCCTGGGTCAAATGGTATTTCTATTTTGAGTTTTTTGAGGAACCTCCATACTGCTTTCCACAATGGTTGAACTAATTTGCATTCCCACCAGCAGTGTAGGAGGGTTCCCTTTTCTCCACATCCTCGCCAACATTTGTTGTTGTTTGTGTTTTGGATGTTGGCCATCCTCACTGGTGTGAGGTGATATCTCATTGTGGTTTTAATCTGCATTTCTCTGATCATTAGTGATGTGGAGCATCTTTTCATGTGCCTGTTGGCCATCTGAATTTCTTCTTTGGAGAAGTGTCTATTCATGTCCTCTGCCCAATTCTTAACTGGATTATTTGCTTTCTGTTTGTTAAGGTGCGTGAGTTCTTTATATATTTTGGATGTCAACCCTTTATCAGATACGTCACTTATGAATATATTCTCCCATACTGTAGGATGTCTTTTTGTTCTACTGATGGTGTCCTTTGCTGTACAGAAGGTGTTCAGCTTGATATAGTCCCACTTGTTCATTTTTGCTTTTGTTTCCCTTGTCCAGGGAGATATGTTCATGAAGAAGTTGCTCATGTTTATGTCCAAGAGATTTTTGCCTATGTTTTTTTCTAAGAGTTTTATGATTTCATGACTTACATTCAGGTCTTTGATCCACCTTGAGTTTACCTTTGTGTATGGGGCTAGACAGTAGTCCAGTTTCATTCTCTTACATGTAGCTGTCCAGTTTTTCCAACACCAGCTGCTGAAGAGGCTGTCATCTCCCCATTGTATATCCAAGGCTCCTTTGTCAAATATTAATTGACTGTATATGTTTGGGTTAATGTTTGGATTTTCTATTCTGTTCCACTGGTCTGTGGGTCTGTTTTTGTGCCAATACCAAATTGTCTTGATTACTGTGGCTTTTTAGTAGAGCTTGAAGTCAGGGAGTGTAATTCCCCCTGTTTTATTCCTCCTTCTCAGGATTGCTTTGGCTATTCGGGGTCTTTTGTGGTTCCATATGAATTTTAGAATTATTTGTTCCAGTTCATTGAAGAAAGCTGTTGGTAGTTTGATAGGGATTGCATTGAATCTGTAGATTGCTTTAGGTAGTATAGCCATTTTGACAATATTTATTCTTCCTAGCCAAGAGCATGGGATGCATTTCCATTTGTTAGTGTCCTCTTTAATTTCTCTTAGGAGTGTCTTGTAGTTTTCAGAGTACAGGTCTTTCACTTCCTTCGTTAGGTTTATTCCTAGGTATTTTATTCTTTTTGATGCAATTGTGAATGGAATTGTTTTTCTGATTTCTCTTTCTGTCAGTTCATCATTAATGTATAGGAAAGCAACAGATTTCTGTGTGTTAATTTTGTATCCTGCAACTTTGCTGAATTCAGATATTAGTTCTAGTAGTTTTGGAATGGAATCTTTAGGGTTTTTTATGTACAGTATCATGTCATCTGCAAATAGTGACAATTTGACTTCTTCTTTACCAATCTGGATGCCTTGTATGTCTTTTTTTTGTCTGATTGCTGTGGCTAGGACCTCCAGTACTATGTTGAATAACAGTGGAGAGAGTGGGCATCCCTGTCTTGTTCCCGATCTTAGTTGAAAAGCTTTCAGCGTCTCGCCGTTAAGTATGATGTTAGCTGTGGGGTTTGTCATATATAGCCTTTATGATGTTGAGGTACTTGCCCTCTATACCCATTTTGTTGAGAGTTTTAATCAGGAATGGATGCTGAATTTTGTCAAATGCTTTTTCAGCATCTATGGAGATGATCATGTGGTTTTTGTTCTTCTTTTGTTGATGTGGTGGATGATGTTGATGGATTTTCGAATGTTGTACCATCCTTGCATCCCTGGGATGAATCCCACTTGATCATGGTGTATGATCCTCTTGATGTATTTTTGAATTCGGTTTGCTAATATTTTGTTGAGTATTTTTGCATCTACGTTCATCAGGGATACTGGTCTGTAATTTTCTTTTTTGGTGAGGTCTTTGCCCGGTTATGGTATTAGAGTGATGCTGGCTTCATAGAATGAGTTTGGAAGTATTCCCTCCTCTTCTATTTTTTGGAAAACTTTAAGGAGAATTGGTGTTATTTCTTCTCTATATGTCTGGTAGAATTCAGAGGTGAATCCATCAGGCCCGGGGGTTTTGTTCTTGGTAGTTTTTTGATTACCAATTGATTTCGTCACTGGTGATTGGTCTGTTTAGTTTTTCTGTTTCTTGCTTGGTCAGTCTTGGAAGGTTGTATTTTTCTAAGAAGTTGTCCATTTCTTCTATGTTTTCCAGCTTGTTAGCATATAGATTCTCATAATATTCTCTTATGATTCTTTGTATTTCTGTGGGGTCCGTCGTGATTTTTCCTTTCTCATTTCTGATTGTGTTTATGTGTGTAGATTCTCTTTTTCTCTTAATGAGTCTGGCTAGGGTTTATCTATTTTGTTTATTTTTTCAAAGAACCAGCTCTTGGTTTTATTGATTTTTTCTATTGCTTTATTCTTCTCAATTTTATTTATTTCTTCTCTAATCCTTATTATGTCCCTCCTTCTGGTGACTTTGGGCCTCATTTGTTCTTCTTTTTCCAATTTCAGTAATTGTGTCTTTAGACTATTCATTTCGGAATGTTCTTCCTTTAAATAGGCCTGGATTGCAATATACTTTCCTCTTAGAACTGCCTTTGCTGCGTCCCACAGAAGTTGTGGCTTTGTGTTGTTGTTGTCATTAGTCTCCATATATTCTTTGATTTCTGTTTTGATTTGGTCGTTAACCCATTGATTAGTTAGGAGAGTGTTGTTAAGTCTCCATGTATTTGTGAGCCTTTTTGATTTCTTTCTAAAATTTATTTCTAGTTTTATACCTTGGTGATCTGAGAAGTTGGTTGGCAGGATTTCAATATTTTTGAAATTACTGAGGTTCTTGTGGCCTAGTATGTGGTCTATTCTGGAAAATGTTCCATGTGCACTTGAGAAGAATGTGTATCCTGTTGCTTTTGGGTGTAGAGTTCTGTAGATGTCTGTTAGGTCCATCTGTTCTAGTGTGTTGTTCAGTGCCTCTGTGTCTTTACTTATTTTCTGTCTGGTTGATCTGTCCTCTGGAGTGAGTGGTGTGTTGAAGTCTCCTAGGATGAATGCATTGCTGTCTATTTCCTCCTTTAATTCTGTTAGTATTTGTCTCACATATGCTGGCGCTCCTGTGTTGGGTGCATATATATTTATACTGGTTATATCTTCTTGTTGGACTGACCCCTTTATCATTATGTAATGTCCTTCTTTATCTTTTGCTACTTTCTTCGTTTTGAAGTCTATTTTGTCTGATACAAGTACTGCAACACCTGCTTTTTTCTCTTTGTTGTTTGCATGAAATATCTTTTTCCATCCCTTCACTTTTAGTCTGTGTATATCTTTGGATTTGAGGTGAGTTTCTTGTAGGCAGCATATAGATGGGTCTTGCTTTTTTATCCATTCTGTTACTCTGTGTCTTTTGATTGGTGCATTCAGTCCATTTACATTTAGGGTGATTATTGATAGGTATGTACTTATTGCCATTGCTGGCTTTAGATTCGTGGTTACCAAGGGTTCAAGGGTTGCTTCTTTACTATCTAACAATCTAACTTAACTTTCTTGTTAAGTTATTGTAAACACAGTCTGATGTTTCTTTATTTCTCTCCCTTCTTATTCCTCCTCCTCCATTCTTTCTATAATAGGTGTTTTATTCTTTGCCTTTAGTTAGTATTTGGATGGTCTGCTTTCTTTGCCAAGATTTTATTTTCTCTGGTGACATCTTTTTAGCCTTAGGTGTGCTTCCATCTAGAGCAGTCCATTTAAGATATCCTGTAGTGGTGGTTTATGAGAGGCAAACTCTCTCAACTTTCGTTTGTCTGGAAATTGTTTAATCCCTCCATCATATTTAAATGATAATCGTGCTGGATACAATATTCTTGGTTCGAGGCCCTTCTGTTTCATTACGTTAAATATATCATGCCATTCTCTTCTGGCCTGTAAGGTTTCTGTTGAGAAGTCTGATGATAGTCTGATGGGTTTTCCTTTGTAGGTGATCTTTTTTCTCTCTCTAGCTGCCTTTAATACCCTGTCTTTATCTTTGATCTTTGCCATCTTAATTATTATGTGTCTTGGTGTTGTCTTCCTTGGGTCCCTTGTGTTGGGAGATCTATGAGCTTCGGTGGACTGCGAGACTACTTCCTTCCCCAGCGAGGGAAAGTTTTCAGCAATTATTTCTTCAAAGACACTTTCTATCCCTTTTTCTCTCTCTTCTTCCTCTGGTACTCCTATAATGCGAATATTGTTCCGTTTGGATTGGTCACACAGTTCTCTTAATATTCTTTCATTCCTAGAAATCCTTTTATCTCTCTCTGCCTCAGCTGCTCTGTACTCCTGTTCTCTGTTTTCTATTCCATTAACAGTCTCTTGCATCTCATCCATTCTGCTGTTAAGCCCGTCGATCGCTTGTCTGATTTCTGCATTGTCTTTCCTCAGTTCCCTCACTTCCTCCCTCAGCTCTTGCACATTTCTCTGTAGGTCCATCAGCATGGTTATGACTTTTATTCTGAATTCTTTTTCAGGAAGACTGTGCATTTCCATCCCTTCAGACTCCCTCTCTGGGGTTGTCTGGTTGATTTTGGTCTGAACCATATTCCTCTGTCTTTTCATGGCTATAGAATTGGTCACTGATAGTTGCCACATATGTCAGCTGGGCTCTTTAAGACTTTAAAAAGAGAAGAAAAAAAAAGAGAAAAAGAAAAGAAGAAAGAAAGAAATAAAGAAAAAAAGAAAGAAAAGAAAAAACAAAAAACAAAGCAAAACAAAAAAACAAAAAAAATGCCCACTGGACATAGATTCTGTGGGAATGCTGTAGGTGGCGCTATTGCCCCACTATTCCACAGCTGTGACTGCATCACTCCGCAGGGCCCTTTATCGCTCTGGCAGGAGTGGGAACGAATAGGAGGCTGTTGATCTCAGTGAGAAGTGGAAGTATGGCTACGCTTTCTCAGTCGCCAGCTAAGGCTTCTGAAACTCCCCCGGACTCCCAGCCTGCTGGGCTGAGTGTGCTGGGGAGATCCGGCTTCTCCGCTGGGCTCCTGTCTCTTTAAGACCACTGAAGAAAGTGCGCGCTTTTTTTTTTCCTTCCTGGGAGCCGGCTGCAGGCCCCCTGGTGCGTTCCCTGCTCAGATCCTGCCCCTCTGTGTCTCCAATCTCTGCTGCCCTGCGCAATGTGGGTCAGCGCTCCCCGCGCAGATCACTGGGGCTGGCTACTTCGCGGGGTGTACTTCCACTCCCTTCCGGCTCTGAATCCTCTCCTCCCGCCGGTGCGCTGGAGTGGGGGAGTGCCCGGGTCCCACCAGGTCCCGGCTCCATATCTTACCTGCCTCTTGGGGTGCCGAGTCCTCTCGGGTGTAGCTACACGCTGTGCGCTTTCCTGTGTATTCTCGTCTCTCTTGTAGGAATAGATGTATTTGCTGTGTTTTCGTAGATAAATATAGTGTTGGGAGGAGATTTCTGCCGCCCTGCTCACACCGCCATCTTCCCGGAAGTCTCTCTGGATGATCTTTTTGATGTATTTTTGAATTCAGCTTGCTTATATTTTGTTGAGTAAATTTCCATCTATGTTCATCAGGGATATTGGTCTATAATTTTCTTTTTTTGTGGTGTCTTTGCTGATTTTGGTATTAGAGTGATGGTAGCCTCATAGAATGAGTTTGGAAGTATTCCCTCCTCTTCTACCTTTTGGAAAACTTTAAGGAGGATGGTTATTAGGTCTTCAGTAAATATTTGGTAAAATTCAGCAGTGTAGCCATCTAGTTCAGGAGTTTTGTTCTTCAGTAGTTTTTTAATTACCAGTTTAATTTCATTGCTGGTAATTGGTCTGTTCAGATTTTCTGCTACTTTCTGGGTCAGCCTTGGAAGGTTGTATTTTTTAGAAAGTTGTCCATTTCTTCTAGGTTATCCAACTTGTTAGCATATTATTTTTATAGTATTCTCTAATTATTCTTTGTATTTCTGTGGTGTCCATAGTGATTTTTCCTTTCTCATTTCTGATTATGTGTGTAGACTCTCTTTTTTTCTTGATAAATCTGGCTAGGGGTTTATCTGTTTTGTTAATTTTCTCGAAGAACCAGCTCTGCTTTCATCTGTTCTTTATATTGTTTTGTTCTTCTTGATTTTATTTATCTCTGCTCTGATCTTTATTGTGTCCCTCCTCCTACTGACTTTGGGCCTTATTTGTTCTTCTTTTTCTACTCTCAATTTTAAGTTTAGACTGTTCATATGGGATTATTCCTCTTTCCTGAGGTAAACGTGTATTGCAGTATACTTCCCTCTTAGCACAGCCTTCGCTGCGTCCCACAGATTTTGCAGTGTTGAGTTATCATTTTCCTTTGTCTCCATATATTGCCTGATCTCTGTTTTTATTTGGTCATTCATCCATTGATTACTTCAGAGCATGTTGTTAAGCCTCCATGTGTCTGTGGGCTTTTTTGTTTTCTTTGCATGATTTATTTCTGGTTTCATACCTCTGTGGTCTGAGAAGCTGTTTGGTACAATTTCAATCCTTTTGAATTTACTGAGGCTCATTTTGTGGCCTAGTATATGATCTGTTTTTGAAAATGTTCCATGTGCACCACTTGAGAAGAATATGTATCCTGCTGCTTTTTGGTGGAGTGCTCTGTAGATGTCTGTTAGGTCCATCTGTTCTAGTGTGTTGTTCAATGCCTCTGTGTCTTTACTTATTTTCTGTCTGGTTGATCTGTCCTTTGGAGTGAGTGGTGTGTTGAAGTCTCCTAAAATGAATGCATTGCATTCTAATTCCCCCTTTAATTCTGTTAGTATTTGTTTCACATATGTAGGTGCTCCTATGTTGGGTGCATAGATATTTATAATGATTATATCTTCTTGTTGGAATGATCCCTTTATCACTATTGAATGTCCTTCTTTGTCTCTTGTTACTTTCTTTGTTTTGAATTCTGTTTTGTCTGATATAAGTACTGCAACCCCTGCCTTTTCTCCCTGTTAGTTGCATGAAATATCTTTTTCCATCTCTTCACTTTTAGTCTGTGTAAGTCTTTGGGTTTGAAGTGAGTCTCTTTTAGGCAGCATATAGATTGGTCCTGTTTTTTTATCCATTCTGTAACTCATGTCTTTTGATTAGTGCATTCCAACCATTTACATTTAGGGTGATTATTGATAGATACGTACTTACTGCCACTACAGGCTTTGTATTTGTGGCTACCAAAGGTTCAAGGGTAGCTTCTTTACTATCTAACCATCTAACTTAACTCACTTAGTATGCTGTTTCAAACACAATCTAAAGGTTCTCCCCCCCCCCCCACCTTCCTTCTTTTTCTTCTTCCTCCACTCTTTATATGCTAGGTGTCATATTCTGTACTCTTTTTGTATCCCTTGATTGACTTTGTGGGTAGTTGATTTAATTTTACATTCGTTTGGTAATTGATTGGTCTACTTCCTTTACCATGGTTTTATTTTCTCTGGTGACAGCTATTTAGCCTTCCTTCTATAGCAGTCCTGCTAAAATACACTGTAGTGATGGTGTGTGGGAGGTTAATTCTCTCTCTCAACTTTTGCTTATGTGGAAATTGTTTAATCCCTGCTTTAAATTTAAATGATAATCATGCCAGGTAGGGTATTCTTGGTTTGAGGCCCTTCTGTTTCATTGCATTAAATATATCATGCCACTCCCCTCTGGCCTGTAAGGTTTCTTCTGAGAAGTCTGATGATAGCCTGATGGGTTTTCCTTTGTATGTGATCTTTTTTCTCTCACTGGCTGCTTTTAATACTCTGTCCTTGTCCTTGATCTTTGTCATTTTAATTATCATATGTCTTGGTGTTGTCTTCCTTGGGTCCTTGTGTTGGGTGATCTGTGCACTTCTATGGCCTGAGAGACTCCTTCCCCAGATTGCAGAAGTTTTCAGCAATTACGTCCTCAGAGACACTTTTTATCCCTTTTTCTCTCTTCTTCTTCTGGACACCTATAATGCAAATATTGTTCCATTTGGATTGGTCACACAGTTCTCTTAATATTCTTTCATTCCTAGAGATCCTTTTTTCCTCTCTGTGCCTCAGCTTCTTTGTATTCCTGTTCTCTAATTTCTATTTCATTTGCCATTTCCTGTACTTCATCTAATCTGCTTTTAAATCCCTCCATTGTATGTTTCACTTAGGATATTATATTTTCCCAAGTTTCTGTATCTTTCTTGAAGTCCTTCCTGAGGTCTTGAATATTTTTCTGTAGCTCTGTGAGCATGTTTGTAATTTTTATTTTGAAATCTTTATCAGGGAGATTGGTGATTTCAGTTTCACTTAGCCCTCTTTCTGGTGTCTGTGGGATTTTTTTTTTGTACCAGGTTCTTTGACCATTTTATATTTGTAATAATTTCTATGGAGTAATAACTTTCTGTGGTTTTTAGGCACCCTCTAGTGTCCAGAAGCTCTGCTTTCTAGAGCTGCCCAGCACCTGGAGTGATGGCAGGGGTTGCAGGTAAGCAGTGCCAGTGCCTCCTGGGAGGAAAGAACTCTTTCCTCCTTCCCTGCTGTAGTGCCTGCCTCCTCTGCCAGGGCCAGTGGGCTGAGCACGCAGGGAGGAGCCTCTGTGTTATGCTCCTGTAGCTGCCATAGGTTGGGCCGCCCTCTGGCCACCCTGGCGCAGTGGCAGGGGCAGCAGATTTATGAACCAATGCCAGCTGGGAGGAAGGAGTGACAGGCTGCGTATTGTGGTGGGGTACCTCAGTGCATATTTCCAGCCACAGCGATGGAGCACCTGAAGCTCCTGAAATTTCCCAGTCTGCTGTGCTGAGTGTACCAGGACGATTTTGTCCACCTGTCCTTTCCCCTGACCAGCAAGCTCTATGTAATCATTTCCCCTTTAGTGGCCCTCTTGCTGTTGGGAAGTCTTTGAAAGTGCCTGCCTTTCTTTTGTCCCAGAGCAGCTGGTTGTGGGAACCTGTGTTCCACAAGTGGCTGGAATCTCAGTCTCTCTGAGTATTCCTCCTGTCTTTGCTTTCCAACCCTACTAATCTCCAGAGCACCATGTAATGTAGGTTCGTGTTCCCAGAGCAGATCTCCAGGGCTCTGTATTCTGCAGTCCTTAGGCTTCTACCCCCTTCTACCCCCTTCCCACTCCCTTTCTCTTCCTCCCACCGGTGAGCTGGGTTTGGGGGAGGGCTTGGATCCAGCCAGATTGCAGCTTTGCTACTTTACCCTTTTCTGTTAGGTCTTCTCTTTTCCTCAGATGTAAGCAGTCTATTGCAGTCTTCTTTCTGGTTGCTCTTTCAGGATAGTTGTACTTGCTGTATTTTCATATTATATGTGGCTTTGGGAAGAGGTTTCTTTCTCACTTCTCATCCTGCCATCTTTAAGCCACCTCCAAAATGTCATTTTAATTACTGGGAAACAATACCTAATGGGAAAGCAAATTTACCAAAACTTCCTAGCCCCCTGAAAATGTGCTGCCCTTAGAACTTAAAATCACATGGACAGTGTCTTCTTAATTTAGGTGTAGAATTTATCTCTTGTTCTTTTAATACTCTTGAGAGTAAAACTATTGTCAGATTTAGATTTGAGGTCGACCTATACATTTAAAGTTGCAGAATGAATGATGTTGACTGTTGGATACTTAATAAACACATATTCTTTGTTTCCAGTAAAGCTCTTGGTGCTTGGATGGAGCCAGGCTAGAGATAGAAGCAGCTGTAGCCTGCTACACAACATAAGGGCAACCACATCAAAACAAGAAAACATCTTTGGAAATTTGGCTCTTACAGTTGTTGAATCTGGAGAATGTGTTTTGATATGAAAAATGTAGAAAGTCACTGTCTCCTAATTTTTCATTTTACTCCTATCTACTTAAAAATACCACTTTATTATATTATTACTACTTTACAAAGATATTTTACTGTAATGAAAGTAAAAACTTTTTACAACCCAAAAGGCATTGAAATTCTGTAAGCACTGCAAATCTCCATGCATTCTGGTTTTAAACAAGTCTTAAAATTTTTAACTTTGATTTTGGAAGGTAGCAATGAAAGTAAATTTAAAAACTTTGCCTAGACAATAAATTCTCTGATAACTGATGGAATGATTAGAGACTACTGTAAGTAAATGAAGAAGGGGCAAAAGATGGTAGGTATCCCAGGATGTCATCAAGCTTGCCATCAGCCCTAAAATAATCTGCACTTGAATGAATATTTTCCTACCTTGTGGATTATTAGTAAATATTCTTGGTTAACTTGTGGCTCTGTAGTAACAGAATATGAATCATTAGCTTAATTGAGAGAAATTCTTAAAGGATACTTGATGCTATATTTTGGAACTTGTATCATTTGATATTCAATACAGTTGCAAGAACTGACCCAAAGACAAATACAACAATTCAAAGCTTTCTTAAATCATTCACACCCAATGGGGTCTCTGCATTTTCTGCAAGGTATTTTTAAACTGTTTAGATTATCTTTTGTCGATGTCAATATTCAGTCTCTGTGCAGAAAAATAAGCTACAACATGAAGGTATGAGAAAATCTTTTGTCTTTATGAATGTTCTTTTATGTGATTCTAGCAAGATGTTTTTAATATAAACATGGAAACTGGGGTAGATTTCCTATTCTTGTAAGAAATGTACTTTCCTAGCTGCTATTCATTTGAAATAGACATCATTTAAGAAAGACTTGAGTTGTTCATGTTTTTGTGGAGTGTTCACTGACAAAAACATGGAATTTGTCTGAAAATAGGAAGGACATATTGACAACAGAAAAAGATTAAAGTTACCTGCTTTACTGATAACCCCTATCTAAGAAAACGAGTAAAAATTCCACTTGTAATGCTGTAAAGAGACTGTCTTACCCTGGGTTCTTCCCAAAAGCAGATCCTGAAATGTGGGTTTGCATTCAGGTAATTCACTTGGGAAATGGCCTCAGGCAGGGCTCAGGAGTGGAGAACTGGGGATTGTGAACAAGGGAGACCGGAGAAGGCAGTAGAAGGATGTGATATTGTGTGATGTTAAGGACTGGTGTTCAGTCCCTTTGAGAAACCTTCTGGTATTTATCTCAGAATTGGCCACCCAAGGGACCAAAGAAAGAAGTATGTGTCCACTGCTTCCACTTTCCACTGGCCGATGATTAACTTGTTTGGTGTTAATGCCTCTGCACTGTCTGGAGGCCAGGCTCCTAGAGGCACAGCAGCCTGTTGCATCTGAAAGGCAGAAAGCAAGAGACAACAGACCTTGCCGATCTGTCCTTCACAGAACTATACACTGTCTTCGTGGCATGAGTCTGAGGTGACGCCAGGGGGAAAAGAGGCAATGCCCAAGAAGTGTCTAATATAGAAAAATACAGAATCAGGTGGCATGACTTTGATGTCAGTTGTACTGGGGCAGATAGAGAAAGGACCACAAACATGAAAATGTATTGGGCTCTTTAAAAAAAAAAGATAAAAATAAAGCTAGCTTAATTTGTAATAGTCGGAGGAGCCAATCAAGAAGTAGAAACATAAATTTGAAGAATTCACTTATTCAGGTATAAAAATGAATGAAATCTTACCATTTGTAACAACATGGATGGTCCTAGAGCGTACTATGCTAAGTGAAATAAGGTAGACAAAGAAAGACAAATACCATCTGATTTCACTTATATGTGGAATTTAAGAAGCAAACAAAATATAAACAGACTCATAAACTTGGAGAACAAACTGGTGATCGCTATAGGGGAGTGGGGGAGAAGGTGAAATGGGTGAAGGGGATCAAGAGGTACAAAGTTGCAATTATAAAATATGTCATGGGAACAAAAAATACAGCATAGGGAATATAGTCAATAATATAGTAATATCTTGGTGTGGTAACAGTTGATAATGTGAGCAGTTATCATGGTGAACATTTTGTGATGTATGTAATTGTCAAATCATAATGTTTTACACCTGAAACCAATATAATGTATATCAGCTGTACATAAAAAATTTTTTTAATTTGAAGACTTCATAAAATCACCCACTTAACAAGTATTTAGTAAGCCAGGTATTATGTTTTGTGGTGGGGGTGTAAATTACTCATCCCAGCCCTCAGGGAATTTAGCGGAGGGCATAGATACCTCCCAAGCAGTTTCACTAAAGTGTGATGAGTAATACTTTGAGAGAAATAGAAGATGTAGTTAGTCCACATACGGGGCTCCTATGTGTGGGACCCGCATTTGGGGTGTGGGAGGGCAGGGAACACTTCTTTGAAGTGACCTAAGTTAGAATTTTAAAAGGGAGGGACTGCAGGAGCTTGAGGTAGAAGGAAGAGTGTATTCAGAAGGCGGCCTGGGGAGCCAAGAGCGCAGCTGGAGTTTAGAATGGGGGTGGACTAGATGGGGGGAGATGCAGCTGGTTAGTAAAGACTGTAAATCATTAGGAATTTAGATATTTCTCCTGAACACTGGAAGGCCATGGAAGGGTTTTAAGCACTGGGGTGACAGCAGATTTGTCATTTTTGCTCCACAGCTGGAGAGTGAGTTGCACTCAGTTAAGACTGGAGGTAGGGAACCTGGTTAGGAGGGTTTTGCATACAGTACAGTTAAGCAAAAGATGCTGGTGGCCTGGGTGAGGCGGCGACAGTTGGGTGTGGAGAAGAAGGGAGTGAAAGGATGCTAACGGTACTCGGGAGGTGGGATCCACAGAACTGGTGGTTATCTTTGTGCAGTGAGGGTGAGGGGTGAGGGGCGAGAGAGGTGTCAAGAAAGTTGTATAGGTTGGTTCTGACACCAACTGAGTTAATGTGGACTTCAGTTCTGAAATGAGGAACATGTGAGGAGGAGCAGATTTTGTGGAGAAGAATGGTGGGCGACTTGGGACACGTTGAAACAAAGGTGTTAGGAGACATCCAGTAGAGGTGTGGGGAGGCTCTCTGAGGAGAGATCTGGAAGGGAGGCTCAGAACTGAGGCAGCAGGATGTGAATGGAAGCTTACGAGAGTGAATGTGACTGCCTAGAGTGAACGCAGAGAACCCAGTGTATTATGACTGAGTAGATGAAGAAAAGCCCCATTAGAGGCCAAAGAGGTAGGAGGAAGCCCCAAGAGTGGGTCATGAAAGCCATAGAAGCATTTTCAAGAAGCAGGATCAGTAGCAGAGTCAGATTCTGCTGAGAGGACTTGAGGAGCTTCCTTGGAGGGTCTTGGCAAAGACCTACCTGTTTTACTTTTGGTGAGAATGGAGTAGTGTTGTTGAGGGAAGCTAAGAAAGTGACCATAATCAAATGTGATTTTTGAAGACATTAGCTCGAGAGGTAAGTCTGGGGGAGGACTTTTAGAAATGGGAGAGGTTTGGGCATTTTCAAAAGCTGATGGGGTTAGGGGAGCGAGAGATTAGGGACAAGAGATGCAAAAATCAGTATATCCAGGTCTCTGAGGTGAAGCATGAGAAAAAATCAAGAGCACAGACGATACTAGCTTTAGCAGGAAGATCCCTGTCTAAGGAGAGGATGAGGAGAGGCTAAGTGAAGTGAAGATAAACAGGTGCTGTGGTAAGAGGAGCTTTCTCACCTTATCCTCTTCAACTAGGTGCTGGTGGAGGGAGATGAGGCAGGATAAGAAATGGGAGACAGAGCCGATTGCCAGTCCTTGTGAGAACTGGTGATGGTGACATGTAGGTGTGCTGTTTCTCCAGCAGCCTGGAGAAGACAGAGGGTTCTGCTGTTTCCAGGGTGAGAACTTGTCAGACTGTTGAAGTGTAAGGGCAAGAATTTAAGGCTTTTGACAAAGAAATGTTTGAAATAATGGTAAGGCACCTGAATTTAGCTAGGAAGGAACTGAAGGTGGGACAAACAGAGCAAAGTGACACCGAAAGGGGAAAAGGATGAGAAGTGTCTGAGATGAGATCCAGGACAGTGGGGTGGCTGAACTGGTGGTATCTGACAAAGTGCTTTTATAAATCTAATAAATTTATAGATGTAATAAACCTAAATTTTTACTCTAGTTTTGAAATCACAAGTCTCTCTCTCCCCTAACCCCCAAACCTCTCCCATTTGTAAAGGCCTCCAGCAGACTTTTACCTCTCTAGCCACTACCTCTCAGTGCTGATAGCAGATGGTGTTCAGAGAGTGTGTGAGTGTACTGTGTCAGTGGAGTGATAAGCTGTGGCCTTGGGTTTGGGAAGCTAAAGTAGAATTCAGGTGGGAGTTACTGAGGAAGATGCCAAAGCGGCCAAGATGATAGCCACTTTGTGTAGCAGAAGTTGGACCAGCCCGAGGGTTTCACTCCTTGGTGCCATTTAGATGTAAGAGTGGTGAGGTCCTTAAATGAAGCTTCTATTCGTTTACCATATAGCTCTGATGTTGCTAACCCCCCAGTAACATCAAGTGCTCACTGTGTATCAGGATATGATAAAGAATAAATATCATACTGGTTTTTAGAAAAAGCTCATTATGTATAGATGGTACTCCTCAGGGTATCTATCTTAGTAATTTTCAAACAGTTTTAACTATAGCTCATAGTTGAAATACAACTTATATCTCCAACCAGTACACAGTACTTGCATGTATGTACTTACACAATACATGTATGTGTGCAAGTATTGTGTATTTATGTATAGCTATAAAACTGAAACCAAAGTTTCATGAAATAGTGTTTTCCTTGTTAGATGTGATGCACGCCATTGTCTTTGCTATTGAGAAAATGACTGTCTTGAATCACTAAGTTGATTTCACAACCCACCAAAAGACAGTAACTTGCATTTCTTTAAGATGCTGCTTTATCTTATCTTAAAGATGTGTATTAGGTTTTCAAATCTGTGGGCGTGTAGGCATTAACTATTGAAGGTTTTGATGCCTGTGAGAATTATTTTTGTTGCAGGAAAGACAATTCCAAGGTCCACTTTAATTTCAGAAATAATTATTCAATTCATTAAGTTGACAGTCTATTAAAGAAACATCTGATTTCTTCTTTAGACATTTAAATTCAGATTAAAAATCTTTGTATGTCTTGTAAATGTTAGCAGTCTTTTTTTAGAAACGCTTTTGAATAAAACTTGTGTTTAAAAAGACTAAATTTCCTTAAATATTTTAAACTTCTTTTATAAATGTAGTGTACTCAACTCAATCCTTAATTATCTGACAAAGTGCTCTTATAAATCTAATAAATATCTAGACTTAATGAGTCTAAATATTTACTTAGTTTTGAAATCACAAGTCTAAATCACTTGTTTACCGACACTTTCCTGTTGAAGACACAAATTATTGTTTACATAGAAAATTTTCAGAAGTGTACTAAACAACTACTGGAAGTATTAAGTGAATTTTAGCAAGGTGACAGGATACAAGGTTAATATATGACAGTTGTAGTTTTATATACTTGCAGCAAACAATTGGAAAATGATCTTTTTTGGGGGGTAAAAATTCACTTACAGTAGCATAAAATAACGTGATACTTAGAAATATATTTGTCAAGACCACTGGAAACTAGAAAGTTTTGCTCAGAGACCTAAACAATGGAGAGATTTGCCACAATCAGGGACTGAAGACTTAACATTGTTAAGATGACAAATGAGGTCATGTGTTACTGGTTATTATTCTAGTGGACCCAGTTCTCTCAAACAAGTACAGAAAATAGCTAATATCAGAATTCTTGATACCGTTATTAAATACTGTGGTATTTATTCTCATTTTCCTTCTTAATTCAGAGTCCAGGTTGAGAGACACATTGAAGCCTATTTACTGTACTTTATCCATGACACATTATCCCAAAGAAGTGACCAGATATACCAGTGTTCCATTTCCTAATTATTTGGTCTACTCACTAAAGTTTTTATCTCTTAAGCCCAAAAGGTTATATCTTAAGATATGTCATTGATTCCTATTTAATTCTAAAGATCTTCAAAATTTATGGAATCCTGAGAATGAAACTGGATTATTGTTTAACCCCATACACAAAAGTAAACTCAAAATGGATCAAGGACCTGAATGTACGTCATGAAACCATAAAACTCTTAGAAGAAAACATAGGCAAAAATCTCCTGAATATAAGCATGAGCAACTTCTTCCTGAAGGCATCTCCTCGGGCAAGGGAAACAAAAGCAAAAATGAACTCATGAGACTACATCAAAATAAAAAGTTTCTGTACAGCAAAGGACATCATCAACAGAACAGAAAGGCATCCTACAGTATGGGAGAATATATTTGTAAATGACATATCCGACAAGGGGTTAACATCCAAAATATATAAAGAACGTACACGCTTCAACACCCAAAAAGCAAATAACCCAATTAAAAAATGGGCAGAGGATATGAAGAGACAGTTCTCCAAAGAAGAAATTTAGATGGCCAACAGACACATGAAAAGATGCTCCACATCACTAATCATCAGGGAAATGCAAATTAAAACCACAGTGAGATATCACCTCACACCAGTAAGGATGGCCAGCATCCAAAAGACTAAGAACAACAAATGCTGGCGAGGATGCAAAGAAAGGGGAACCCTCCTACACTGCTGGTGGGAATGTAAATTAGTTCAACCATTGTGGAAAGCAGTATGGAGGTTCCTCAAAAACTCAAAAAGAAATACCATTTGACCCAGGAATCCCACTCCTTGGAATTTGCAAAAGAATACAACTTCTCCAGATTCAAAAAGACATATGTACCCCTATGTTGTGCAGCATTTTTTACAGTAGCCAAGATATGGAAGCAACCTAAATTGTCCATCAGTAGATGAATGGTTAAAGAAGAGGTGCTATACACAATGGAATACTATTCAGCCATAAGAAAAGGAAACAAAATCCTACCATTTGCAACAACATGGATGGAGCACAGAGGGTATTATGCTCAGTGAAATAAGCCAGGTGGAGAAAGACAAGTGCCAAATGATTTCCCTCATTTGTGGAGTATAACAACAAAGCAAAACTGAAGGAACAAAATAGCAGCAGACTCAGAGACTCCAAGAAGGAGCTAGTGGTTACCAAAGGGGAGGGGTGTGGGAGGGCAGGTGGGGAGGGAGGGAGAAGGGGATTGAGGTGTATTATGTTTAATATACATGGTGTGGGGGATAACGGGGGAAACAGTGTAGCACAGAGAAGGCAAATAGTGAATCTGTGGCATCTTACTACACTGAAGGACAGTAACTGCATTGGGGTATGGGTGGGGACTTGATAATATGGGTAAATGTAGTAACCACATTGTTTTTTCATGTGAAACCTTCATAAGAGTGTATATCAATAATACCTTAATAAAAAAAATTAATGGAATCCTGCATTGTCATATTCTTAGGATCACTCAGAGATTTGATTGATACTATATCCCAGTTGAATTTTAGCTGTCTTTCATGGCATTTTCTGACTTTATTCACAAGTTCCAAAATGAGTCTGTTATCTTTATTTATACTTAATACTTAACCATTGCTGCTACCTGATGGCTCGTAACTGGAACATGAATACCAAGTAATGTTATTCAGTTTTTAAACTAGAAGTATAAAGACAAAAGTTCTTTACACACTAACTTTGTGACATTAGGCAAGTCACAGGTTCTTAGCTTCAATTTCATAGTCTGTGAAGTGGGAAATTCAGACTACATGAGGTTAAGATCCTGTAAGATCCTAGTATGTTTTTGACCTCTAAACTTTTAAGACTTTTTATGAGGATCAAACTGCTTAAGAGCCAAAATGCAATACAGAAATGTAAGATATATGACTGAAGCACCCGAGTTAATGTGCACCTAATTGTAACATTTCACATAATTGTGCTAAGTTTCACTATACTGCACCTTTTCCTCCACATATCTTCCTCACTGTTGTGAGGATCAGAAGATTAAAGTTGTGGTTTCATTTGAGGCCAAGTAGTTTAAGATAGTGTTTTCTAAACTCTCAAATGTAAGAAATGCATTTTACTTTGTGACACAGTACACATTTCCACATGTACATGCTAACACACACAGCTGAAACAAAAATGTGCGAAACAATACTCATCTTTACTCATGTGCTACTGGTATTTTTTAATTTGTTCTAGTTTTTTATTTTGTAAGACATTGGTCTCAATCCATTACACTGATATCAAAACCACTACCATCCACAGTTTGAAAAGCATGAGTCTGGGAGAACTGAGAGTCAAGGAGGGGCAGGCCTGGCCTCACTCCAGCTCTGCATTGCTTGTTTTGTTAGATGTTGTAGTGGTAGCAGTAATGGCTGCTGTTAGTATCTATTGGTCCAAACCTTGTGCTAACTGCTTATCATGTATCATCTTATTCCATCTTCACACTCTGTTGCTCTTCCCTCTTAATCAGTGTTCAAGGGGCAAACAACTGATGAGAAACAGAAAGTGGTTGGGATGGGGAGGGTGTATCAGTACTGTTGCCCTTGGAAGGACCCGCATGAATTACTAACTAGTAATTAGTGAGAGTCTTTTGCTGAGTAGTGAATATTGTCTGTGTATAGACTCTAAAGCCAGCCCTGGCCCTGAGAGCTGAGGTCAGACTGAGGAATGTGTCAACCCAGCCAAGTTACTGTCTTGAGTGGCCATATTTGAATGACCATTACTTCCCTAGCCAGCTTCAATGGAGGGCTCCAGGTCACGTGTTTTGAGTCTGTATGAAGAAATCCAGGTGAAACCCTGGTGTTTGACATAATGGGCCCACTCATCAAAAGCCTGAGGAAGTTTTGCCTATAGGCAAGAATGGGGCTGTTGGCAAGAAAAAAATGGTGCAAGTTTAAACTGTCTGTATTTAACAGTAGTTGTATCTTTCTGGGCCTTCCTTGTCTGTTACTTAACTGGCCTCTTTTCTTAATTCTAGTGATACTAATAACTAAGACACCAATTTTGCACGTGGTTTTCATTTTGATGTGTACATACATTATATGGGCTTTGGGTAAGAAATGTCACTTGCAAATTGGTAAGGTGACAAACTGATTCTTTTCCTCTCCTCTGCTACAGTAGATTTAGATTTAGGAGCGTAGCATAGATTTTTAGGTTCTTTAAAGGGGTCTGCTATCAATCTTTGTCAAGAGTTTAGTATTTTTTATTTTCCTGCGGTCTAATTTTATAATTTTATTGATCAAGTATTCCAAAGATTATGTCCCTAACTAGATATTTAACTGAAAACTGTCTAAAACTAAACAAAATTCTGTGGTATCACAATATCATTGCTTATCATGTATATTTTAGTAAACTACACAGTCATATTCCTTGTCTTTTAAAATAAGTCTTTGCTTTTCTTTTATTTGCAATGTAACTATGTCTGCATGTGTCTGGATTCTCCAGATATGTCTGCCTTTTGAGAAAGATGTGATCTTGTAGGCACATCTCCTTGGACAAACTCTGGACTGAAATATGCTGCCCATTGATTTTATTCTTCAGTCAAAGACACTTTAAAAAAATATATTTTACTCTAAATAAACATTATTTGAGTATTCTGAGGGTTAATTTAAATAAACATAATTTGTGTTGTTCTTTTTAAGTTTCTTTCTAGCTTACTTAACATCAAGTTGCATAGAGAATTTCTTTAACCAGACAGCAGCAGAGAAGTTTACTTTAGTAGTCTGACCCTTGTTGTCAAGAACTCTGAGTTCTGATTTCATATTTAGATGTAAGTTAAATCCCCTTCATAAAGATGATCTCTCTCTTCTCTCTTCCAAAGAGTAGGTTGTGAAGTGTGATGGTTGCTTATGAAAGAATATAATGAAAGTGCTTCATAGAGCTCTATTATTATACTAGTGCTGTTTGAACTTTCTCATCAACATTTTTCTCAGCTGCCACCTGTACAAGCTTTACCAATCCAGAACAAAAATCATTGCTCATATGAGAGCTTTGATCTGTATTTTAAAGTAATGCCAGGTAAATCCTCTAACCTCCAAATTAAACCAAAAAAAAGTTTTCAGGTTAAGAAAGTTAGAGGGCTTATAGAGGGAGACTATTAGATACTGTGCCATGGATTAAATATAAATAGTATATTTGAACTAGTTTATAGTTTATTAACTTTGCATAATCATTGTCTTTTAAAATGATGCTTTAAGAAAAGTCACATGAGGTCTATAACTATAAATTGAGCTATATCTTCAATGTCTTAAAAAACACCCCATTGTTAAATCCATTATTGTGAATTCTTTGACAAAAACAAAGGTTGTTTTGCAGCACAGCTAGTCAACCATATTATATTGTCATTTTAAAATTAGAAATTTTTAACATGTTTCCTTGAAGCACTCAAACTACATTCAAGAAACTAAAGAGACAGATGAAGAACTATTTAGTTTACTTATGCTTTTTGAATTTGTCATTTATGCTAGAATTTGCTTTGGGAGCATAGTCCTGGCTTTAAAGTACTAACTGTGGCCATTTCTTCCATAGCTACATATTTTGAAAGTACTTAAAAATATGTTACAGAAACATGTTTGGGTTAAAAGGACTGAGCAGTACTGCTCTATAAAAGGCCTTCTGATTCTGTACTTTTGTGTTGTAGCTGGTTCTATAATTGGTTCAAGACTTATATAAAGAGTTCCTAGATTTATTTTAAGCTTTAAAAAAACTGAAATTTACTTCAGGAAGTCTCAGCTTTTAGGGACTTGTGAATAAATAGAGTAGCTGAGCAATGTGAAAGCAAGAGCACAGTTTCTGGGTCAGAATCTGTCAGAACTGATGAGAAAGAGTCCCAGGAGTGTCTTGGAACAACACAGAATTCTTCCTCTTTTGTTGTCCAGAGGTTCTATGTATTGATGGGGAAATTTTGTCTCGACTGACTTGGTTGCTGGGTAGCTTACTTATTTAGTGACAAGGGGTTTTAATGTTGTTACTGTAGAACGTCTTTTCATTTTTAAAACATTTTGCTTCAACTTGGACACTTTCATTGCAATGAAATGAAAGTGAAAATCAGGAGCATTAGGTCATTTGGAGAGATTTGAGGCAGCAGGTATCAAATGGATTCCATCATAAGCAAATGTGAACTACAGAAAGTACAGCAGAAACTGTGGAAGCACATGGAACATTCCACTGGACTGATAGCACAAAAAGGTATAGGAGGATCTAATAAGATGAAAGCAAAAACATCGAAAATCTCAAAGCTGTAAGAGGGTAAAGGGAATGTTTCTTTCTCCATACAAGAAGATAATATATCAAGAAGAAACATGGCAAAACTTAATGTTTTTCATATATTTTATTTATCATCTTGAAGAGGGGAGTTTGCTTATGGGAGTGGGTTGCAGGTTCCAATTTAGTATCCAAAGATAATAGAATCAAAACACTCAGGTGGTTATGCGCACTGAACTGGGAACCAGTAACGGCTTTTGAGCATCCACAAAGCAGTTTGTAGCTCATGGCCATCTCACAAGTATCTGTAAGTTCTACTGAAGCAGTTGACACTGGCTATGATTCACTGTCGGGTTTGCTCCCAAATTCCTCTCTTCATACAAATCATCTGTTGTGGTCTGCCTGTTAATGAAAGATCTGGAGTGTGAGTATTGTCTATGCAGTGTTTTTGGTTTTGGACTTCAGTCTCTCTGAGAAGCAGATAAATACTAGGCCAGCATATGAGGCATGAGACAGTGCCATTCATCCCAAATTAGCCTCGCGTGTTTTTGATGGGCTGTTTGAATTAGCATTCTTACCTTATATTTTAATGTGGTTAATTAACAGGAGTTTTGTGAAGATGTCAGATACCATTCTTGTTCTAAAAAATCAGTCGACACAGAACAATTTAAAGCTCTTGTTACTTGATTAATTTCAACATTTATAACACATTCAGAAACAAAGGAAAATAATCCAAGAATGATTTGAGAATTCAGACATTGAGTAATAAACATTTGGTACTAATTAACAAGAAAGTTGATAGGGGTAGTTGCTCTGAAGGTATGTCTTTTGTTGCTTGTCTCCAAAGAGTGAGATGAAGATAAGCAACATAAACCGCAAACATTTACTAGATGCCTAGTCAGTGCTGTGCGCTATACATTGGTATCTCCGATGTCTACAGAATGTGGTGTCTGGGCACTGGGGGCACAATGAAGCGTAGGGCTTGGTTCCCACCCTCAAGAAGTGTACTGTCAAGTTGGCCTTCTGTATAGATGATACAGAGTTAACTGGAATGTTGTTCCTGTAAATAATGGGAATTTTGCATTAAAGTGCACTACTTATGATGGATGCAGTAATTTGCTTGATTTTGGTAATCATTTCACAATGTATATATGCATATCAAAGTATATTGTATACCTTAACTATGTTCAATTTTAATTTTTAGTTGTCAAGGATACCTTAAAAAACCTGGGGAAGAGGTACCACCATTTTTAAGTGTTTATAATAAATGGGAAAAAACTAAGTTGACAGTAAGATAGTTTACAGGGGCAAAATTGCTGAGATTTTAAACTGCATTTTTGTAAATGAAGTTGACCAAAAGGTAAAATGAATGCTGCGTGTATTTTCCTTGTTGCTAATCTTTCTTAAGTATTGAGCTTACTGCTTATTCCATTTTAGTCTCTAAATTGTGAGACCAGATAAAAATTAATGGAAATGTAAAATCTTTGCATTTTTAAAAAGGACTTAGAGTTACATTTCCTCTTATTTGATTGCATAAAAGATTTTGGAAACTTTTACTTTAGCTCTTAACTTGGTTCCATCAGTCTTTGCACTCCCATCAATGTTTGGGATTAAAAATAAAACCTAAAAATAAAATCAAGACACATTTTATGACTTGCGTATGAAAAACCTTTAGAATAACTTGGATTATGGCTGGTGAATCTGGATTTGAAGAGGAGCTCCCTCTACCCTTTCTTCCATAAGCTAAGCAGTACTTATGTTTACAGGAGACAAATCTATAACGTAGCCCTGCAGATTGTCTCATTTTGACATTTAGAAGATCGCTAGTTACAGTGGAAGGAGATGGTGTGTGTAACTTTGCCCACGCTTATCTCAGCCTTCTTTGAATATTTTAGAGAGATCTAATTTATATTTTGTGGGGGTTTTTTTTATGACAGCCTTGGTTTCATTTGCGCACATTAAATTTTCCTTTATTTGAATTTTTGAATTTTTTTGCAAGCTTAAACTAGGTAAATGCCATTCTTGTAGATATCTAGATTTGCTTTAAGGCTTGCATAATTTTATGTGTAAGAAGATTGAGTCATTCATTCAGAATTCTTTAAAACAGTAAATGTGTAAAGTCTCATTTTGGGATTTCTCTTATTAATTGTAGTGGATAGTGAACAATCCTGATAAGATTTTTTTTTTCAGTTAAGAAGGTAAATTTTAAGTCCCTCACTCTTGTTGAAAAATAAATTATTGAAAATCAAGCACAATGAATTATTTTATTGTCAGATCAGACTTAACTAAAATTTAGCTTTCTTGATCAAAGTATTTGGTTTATAGCATTATTCAAATTTTAAAACACAAAGAATTGGTCTAAAGGTTCAAAAATAGTTTTTAAGAACATGATATATAATAAAACCTGAAAATATTTTAAGTTTGTATATAAGATGCTATAGTTTTGCTTTTATATATGAAAATCAAAATCTGAAAATAACTTACCATTGACTTAAATCTCAGAGATTATCAGGGATATTTATGCTAAAATAACTAAACTACAAAGACATGAGCCAACAAGAATATCCTGACCCACAGCCAACATCATACTTAACAGTGAAAAACTGAAAGCTTTTCCTCTAAGGTCAGGAACAAGACAGAGATGCCCACTCTAACTACTTTTATTCAACACGGTACTGGAGGTCCTAGTTATGGCAATCACACAACACAAAGAAATAAAAGGCATCCAGAGGGTAAGGAAGAAGTTAAACTGTCACTGTCTGCAAATGACATGATTTTGTACATAGAAAACTCTAAAGAATCCACCAAAAAAACTACTAGAACTAACTGAATTCAGCAAAGTTGCAGGATGCAAAGTTAATACACAGGAATCTGTTGCATTCCTAGATACTAATGATGAACTAGCAGAAAGAGAAATCAGGAAAACAATTCCATTTACAATTGCATCAAAAAGAATAAAATACCTAGGAACAAACCTAACCAAGGAGGTAAAAGACCTATACCCTGAAAATTATAAGACACTCATGAGAGAAATTAAAAAAGACACCAATAAATGGAAATTCATCCCATGCTCATGGATAGGAAGAATTAATATTGTCAAAATGGCCATCCTGCCTAAAGCAATCTACAGATTCACTGCAATCCCTTTTAAAATACCAACGGCATTCTTCAATGAACTAGAACAAATAGTTCTAAAATTCGTATGGAACTACAAAAGACCCCGAATAGCCAAATCAGTCCTGAGAAGGAAGAACAACGGTGGGGGAATTACGCTCCCTGACTTCAAGCTCTACTTCAAAGCCATAGTCATCAAGACAATTTGATACTGGCCAAAGAACAGACTCATAGATCAGTGGAACAGAATAGAGAGCCCAGGTATAAACGCACACATATATGGTCAATTAATACATGATAAAAGGGCCATGGATATACAGTAGGGAAAGACAGCCTGTTCAACAACTGGTGCTGGTAAAACTGGACATCTACATGTGAGAGAATTAAACTGGATTATTGTCTAACCCCATACACAAAAGCAAACTCGAAATGGATCAAAAACTTGAATGTAAGTCACAAAACCATAAAACTCTTAGAAGAAAACATAAGCAAAAATCTTTTGAATATAAACATGAGCAACTTCTTCCTGAACACATCTCAGACAAGGGAAACAGAACCAAATATGAACAAATGGGACTACATGAAACTAAAAAGCTTCTGTACAGCAAAGGGCACCATCAGCAGAACAAAAAGCATCCTACAGTATGGGAGAATATATTCATAAACAACTTACCCAATAAGGGGTTAATATCCAAAAACATAAAGAGCTCACGTGCCTCAACACCCAAAAAACAAATAACCCAATTAAAAAATGGGCAGAGGACCAGAACAGACACTTTATAAAGAAGAAATTCGAGTGGCCAACAGGCACATGAAAAGATGCTCCACATCACTAATTATCAGGGAAATGCAAATTCAAACCATAATCAGGTATCACCTCACACCAGTTAGGATGGGCCAACATCCAACTGACAAGGAACAAATGACGGTGAGGATGCAGAGAAAGGGGAACCTTCCTACCTGTTGGTGGGAATGTAAATTAGTTCAACCATTGTGGAAAGCAATATGGAGTTTCCTCAAAAAACTAAAAATAGAAATACCATTTGACCCAGGAATTCCACTCCTACGAATTTACCCAAAGTAAACAAGATCCCAGATTCAAAAAGACATATGCACCCCTATGTTTATCACAGCACTATTTACAATAGCCAAGAAATGGAAGCAACCTAAGTGTCCATCAGTAGATGAATGGATAAAGAAGAGGTGGTACATATACACAATGGAATATTATTCAGCCATAGAAAGAAAGCAAATCCTACCATTCACAACAACATGGATGAAGCTAAAGGGTATTATGCTCAGTGAAATAAGCCGGGCAGAGAAAGACAAGTACCAAATGATTTCACTTAATTTGTGGAGTATAACAACAAAGCAAAACTGAAGGAGCAAAACAGCAGCAGACTCACAGACTCCAAGAAGAGACTAGCAGTTACGAAAGGGAAGGGGATAGGGAGGGTGGATTGGGAGGGAGGGAGGGAGAAGGGGATTAAGGGGCACTGTAATTATTAATCACAATATAGGTAGATCACAGGGAAGGCAGTACAGCATGGAGAAGACAAGTAATGACTCCATATCATCTTACTACACTGATAGACAGTGACTGCAATGGCAGGGGGAGGACTTGATAATATGGGTGAATGTTGAAACCACAATGTTGTCAATATGAAACTTTCATAAGATTGTATATCAATGATACTTGAAGAAAAATATCCTGGATATTTTACTGTATATCTTTTGTGAGTTCCCTCTCCTCTCTGGTTCCCCCTCCCTCTCATTCTTTGTATGTCGTGGGCCTGTGTGTTTCTCTTTCCTTCTTAATGTTATCAGGAGTCCATTCCTCCTTATTGCTGAGGAAGTATTCCATGGCATGGATGATAGGTGTACCACAGTTGGTTTAACCATTTACCTGTTGAAAGACATCTGTCATTTCCAGTTTAGGACTATTACTAAAAAACCTGCTATGAACATGTGTTACACATGTTTTTGAGTAAACTTAATTTTTTGTTTTTCTGGGATAAATGCCGAGTCAATTGCTGAGTTATACGATAAGTTTATATTTAACTTTTTAAGAAGTTGTCAAGACTTTTTCCCATAGTGGCTGTACCATTTTATATTATCGCCCACAAGGTATGAAAGGTACAGTTTCTTCACATTCTTCCAAGCATGTGATTTTGTTTCTCTTTTAAAATTTTCGCTGTTCTAACAGGTTGATAGTGATATTTCACTATGGTCTTAATTTGTGTTTTCCCTCATGGCTAGTGAAGTTGAACATTTCTTCATGTGCTTGTTTGCCATGCATATATCCCCTTTGGTGAGATGTACCTCATGCATTTTTACATTTTCTAAGTGGGTTGTTTGTTTTTATATTGTTAATTTATGAGATTCTTTATGTGCTCAAAGATTCCTATGTTAACCTCTAAAAGTTTGATACCTTTACATGTAACATTTCAATCTGTGATCCATTTTGAGTTAATTTTTATCTGTGAAATTTAGATCAAGGTTTAATTTTTTGCCTTTAGATAACCAGTTGTTCCAATACTATTTTTGAAAGCTTCTTCCTCCATTCAGTTACTTTGTACATTTGTCAAAAATCAGTTGGCCATACTTGTGTAGGGCTGTTTCTGGATTCGCTGTTCTGTTTCCCAGATCAGTATGTCTACCCTCTGCCAGTACTTCACAGTTTGGATTACTGTGTAGCTATATAACAAGTCTTGAAATTGCGTAGAATGATTCTTCTCCAAGTTTATTCTTTTTCAGAATTGTTCTGGCTCTTCTAATTCCTTTGCCTTTCCATATAAATTTTAGAATAATCTTGCCTATATCTGTAAAATGCTTGCAGGGACTTTGATAGGAGTTGTGTTAAATCTATATATCAACATGGGAAGAATTGACATCATTACCCCATAAGTCTTTCGATTCATGAACATGGATTGTCCATCATTTATTTACACCTTTGATTTCTTTAATCAGCTTTTTGTAGTTTTGAGCATGCAAGTCCTGTACATATTCTTTTAGATTGACACCTAAGTATTTATTTTTTTAAGCAATTATAAAAATGACGTAGTGTTTTTAATTTCAATTTCCATGTTTATTGGTGGTATATTGAAATATAGTAGGTCTTTTAAAATTAATTTTTGGTAAAATATACATAACATAAAATTCACCATTTTAGCCATTCTTAAGTATACATTTTTACATACCAGCCATCAACACCAGGAAAGTACCATTGATATAATACTACCATCTAATCCACATACCCTGTTTCAATATCACAGATTTTCCCAGTAATGTCATTTATAACACATGCACACACACACAACCCTACTTTCCTTTTTTGCTTCTTTTTTTTTTTCTGATCCAGAGTTCAAGCCCAGATCATGTTTTGCATTTATTGTAATGTCTCTTCAATTTCCCTTTATCTGGAACAGTGCCTTAATGCACCCTTATGTTTTATGTTTTGTTATATGATTTCTGGGAACCATGAATTAATTTTAATCAACATTATATCATGAGTTTAATAAAATGACAGTTTTTTTTTCCTTAAAAAAAGTGATGTTTTCACCAGGGCAATTAGTCAAGAAAACAAAATAGAAGACATCGAGATTAGAAAGGAAATAGTAAAACTATCTTCACTTGCAGAAACTGTCAGAACTAATATATGAGTTCGGCAAAATTGCTGGATAAAAAAAAATCACACAAAAGTCAGTTTTATTTCTGTATATTGGTAGTGAACAGTCTAAAAGTGAAATTAAACAATTTCATTTATAATAGCATCAAAAAGATTAGAATTGCTAGGAATAAATTTAACAGCAATATAAAACTTACATTCTGAAAAATACAGAACAATGTTGAAAGAAATTATAGAAGACCTAAATAAATGGAAAAAGCATCTTATATTCATGGCTCAAGACAATATTTGTTAAGAAGGCAGTATTCCTCAAGTTGATCTACAGATTAAGTGCAACCCCTATTAAATAACTGCTGGCTTTATAGAAATTAACAGTTGATCCTAAAATTCACATGGAAATTAAAGGAACCCAGAATAGCCAAAACAATCTTGAAAAAGAATAAAGTTAAGACTATTTGGTTCTGCATATAGACAATGGACTAGAATTAAGAGTCCAAACATAAACTCTCATGTTATAGTCAATTGATTTTCAAAGATGATACTGAAAAAATTTAATAGGAAAACAGTCT
This sequence comes from Smutsia gigantea, assembly GCA_032199065.1. Taxonomy (NCBI): domain Eukaryota; kingdom Metazoa; phylum Chordata; class Mammalia; order Pholidota; family Manidae; genus Smutsia; species Smutsia gigantea. The sequence continues at coordinate 231,365 of JAVSCE010005923.1, read as the reverse complement.
TTTCAACAAATGGTGCTGTGTCAACTGGATATCCTCACGCAAAAGAATGAAATTGGTTCCTTGTTTCACACTATATACAAAAATTAACTCCAAATGGGTTGGACCTAAATGTAAGAAGTAAAACCATAAAACACTTAGGAAAAAAAAATAGTAAATTTTCATGGTCTTTGTAGGCAGTGGTTTTTTAACTATAACACCAAAAGCATAAACAACAAAAATAAGCTAGACTTCATCTAAATAAAAAACTTGCGTACTTCCAAAGACACCATCAACAAAAGAAGAAGACAATCCATAAAATAGGAGAATGTAGTTTCAGATCATATATCTGATAAGGATTTAGTATCCACAATATATAAATAACTTTTACAACTCAGTAAGAAGCTCAGTTTAAAAATGGGCAAATGACTTGAGAGACATTTATTCAAAGAAGATATATAAATGGCCAGTAGCACAGGAAAAGAAACTCAACATTAGCCATTAGGGAGATGCAAATCAAAACCACAATAAGATACCACTTTATACCCACTAGGATGGCTCTAATCAAAAAGGCAGATAATAACAAGTGTTGATGAGGATGTGAAGAAATTGGAACTTCTGTGCACAGATGGTGGGAATGTGAAATGTTGCAGCCACTTTGGAAAACAGTCCAACAGTTCTTCAATATGTCCAACACAGATTTATCCTATGACCCCAGCAATTTGACTCCTAGGTATATGTACAAGAAAAATGAAAACAAAAACTTTTATGAACTTTCACAACAACATTATTCATAATAGTTTAAAACTAAATAACCCTTACATACATTGACTGCTGAAAGGATAAAAGAGAGACATCCATACAATAGTATATTATTTGGCAATAAGAAGGAATGAAATGCTAATACATGCTACAACATGGATGAATCTTGAAAATATTTTGCTAAGTGAATGGAGAAGAGAAGTAAATGACTGTAACATCTTACTATGCTGGTGGACAGTGACTGCCATGGGGACGTGTGTCAGAGGAGGAGGGACTTGATAATATGGGTGAATGTTGTAACCACAGTTTTGCTCATGTGAAATCTTCATATGATTGTATATCAATGATATCTTAAATTTTTTTTAATAAAAAAATATTTTGCTAAGTGAAAGAAATTGGTCACAAAAAACTGCATATTGTACTATTCCATAGAAACAGAAAGTAGATTGGTGTTCCTAGGGTTGAGGAAGTGGGAATGTGGAATGACTGCTTATAGGCATGTGGTTTCTTTCTGGAATGCTGAAATGCTCTAACATTGATTGCTGAGATGGTTGCACAACTCTGAATATACTAAAGTCCATTGATTTGTACACTTTAAATGGGTGACTTGTGTATGACATGAGAATTATATTTCAGTAAAGCTGCCATTAAATGGTATTTTGCAAATAAGCTAAGTTTAGATTTGTTTCTTGTTTTTCATTTTTACCAAAAATATTCCAGGTGAGATGACAACAATATTCCTTATAGAATAGAAAATGAAACAACAATATTCCTTGTAGAATACCAAAAATATTCTAGGTGAGACAACAACAATATTCCTTGTAGAATATGAAAAGCTCCCTGATGGCTTCCCAAAGCAATTTTTGAACCTCCCACCAAATGAAGAAACAGCTGGTTGAGCTCAGTTAATTTGTCATAACTAGTGTGCATTCTCTTGCCTAGCCCTTTACTATCCCATACCAGAAAGCTTCTTTTCACAGTTCTCTTCACCTTCCCCATCTCCTCTGCCAAAGTGATTAAAACATTTGTTACTGCCTCCTGTCCCTTTAAAATACTCTAAATCATATTTGACTTTGAACTTTTCAGAGTTGAATTTGGTCTCAGAGTTGAGTTCTGTCATGCATTTGTTCAAATTTTCAAATTCTTCCATTTTATCACAGTTTTGCTCAACTATATTTAGCTTCATTAACATTTCTGAGTCTGCCATTTATACAGCCATCTTCATGAGGAACTGGAAGCTATGTAACTTGTTTTCCTCTTTATGTAATAATGCTGTAGCGTTAAATAAGTTAAAAAATACATTGTTGTTTATCCTTTTCTGGACAGCCTAAAAGTTATACAGTCTCTTTAAGAATAGCAAATGAGTTAAATTACCCTAAGAAGGAGAAGTAAGGCTTTGATCTCCAGGTTCTTTTCCTTTGAAAGCACCTGTGATGTACAGTTCATCTCTTGTGAGTAAAAAGTTGAGGAAAAAAATCAAGCAGTTGTTGCCCATCAGAGTTTTCCTTGAAGATTAAAACATCATAGAGTTGAGAGCATATTTGTATCACTAGTGATCAAATGCTCATCTCAAAAAAAAGTTTGCAGGATTGCCTTTGGTTTTTACTTTATGAAATTAAATTGAGACACATCAGAGAAAGGAAAGATGGAGGCAGTTCTTGCTGGCACACATATCCAAGACTGCTCGATGAGCTGGCGGATTCCCTGGAGGAGATGGCAGACAGTCTAGAACCCAAAAATGGGTGATCTTCAAGTTCTCCTCAAGTCAAGAGGCCTATTGTGCTGTGTGGATTTAGCTGTGTGATTTTGTCTACAAGCACTGGTGATATTTATCAGGCAGGCAATACAAGATGGTTACAAAATAGTTTTGTGAGAATTTGGGATACATTTTTTTACTTTAATAAATAATAACAGATTTGTTTTTGTGTTTTACGTACAAATTGGTTTTAAGCACGCTAAGAATTAGAGTCTGTCTTTATTGGAGTTGTAACTAATGATCTTAAAGCTTCAGACTATTAGGCCCAGAACACAGAATTGTATTTTGTCTATAATGATAATAAGTGGTTTCTGAAGTTATTCATACAATAAACCCTTCGAAAGGGTGATTGGATTTTCTGGCTCTAATTTAAGGTCTGGCTAGAATACATTCCAAAACTGTATTTAAATATTTAAAAGCATCTTATGAAATTGTGAACGCAGGTAACTTGGGTGGAGGTTTGGTGAGGCGAGGAGAGTCTTGGGAGAAAGGGCGACGACAGAGGGGCTGACATCACTCTATATTTGAGCTTTTACAACAAGCCATTACTTTTATGATTTAAAAAGGTATAAAATAAAAAAATTACTGTGCTTCTTGAGTGTTCAATGATTTTATTGTTGACAAATTCCCAGAAAATTTGTTGCTAGTTCAAGTCATTTGAAATTAATCAGGTTCTTAAAAATGGATAACGTATCTTTCCTTTGTTTCTCTTGCTGTATGTCTTGTCGATCTGTATTCCCTTTTTATAAAGCACTGGCATTTGTAGATGTTTGGCATCTTTGGGTAGGCAGAATTCCAAGTTCACATTCCAAGTCTGAGTTACAATTTGGGGTTTCCTAGGTGGGGAAAGACATTTCAGTGCTGGTTTTTTTTATCTCTGTGATGTTTCAATGCCTTTTTTTAATAGTCAAAGTGTTTAATGGGAGAATTAAAGAATTGGGGGCAATTGAGGAAATTATATTTTCATAAATTAATAAGTTTCAGTTAAATCTCAGCATAATCTGGGGAAGTGGCGGATAGAATCATTACCGTAGTTGGAATATAAACAACGATGACCGTAACATTTCCAAAGTATTTGAACTCTGAGACCTGCTGTATTTGCATCTCCACATGACTTGGATACATTAACATTGAAGAGAATAAGGAAAAAAATTTTACTTTTTGTAATTACATATGATGTTAAAAAGTCAATTTCTTGTTGATGTCTACTTTATATTATGCATTTGGCTACTTTGATCCAGAACAAATCCCTCAAAAAGCATTTGGAGTTAAAAGAACTATTGGACTTGATTGATTTTTATGCTTTAAGCCTCTCTAAAAATGCTATAAACTAGTTAGAAGTCTTATGAAAATTAGATTTATATGTTAAATAGATTTGGTGACATCACAAGCCAGTTTGGAATTCAGTGGTTGAAACTTGTATGTTGTAGTGTTTCCCAAAAATTCAGTATGCATATAATTTTAAAGCTTTTCCTGTTATCTTGGTAGAAAGGAAGTACGTATTTTGATAAACAATACAAAATTCCTAAGAGGAGGGATACACTTTAAAATAGTCAATATAAACTATACATAATGGTGGGTCTTTTTCCTAATCTTCTATTTTTATTTTTATATGTCATGATAGAAAAGCATAAAAATCAGAGAGTGGCATTTCGTTCTAGATAAAATGATGGCATATCAAATTTTAAACATTTTTACTTGCTAGAGTCTTCCATTCTTTCAAATTTAAAAGTATATCCTATAATATTTTAGGATAAGGATTTAAACTGTTATACATCATTGTATATACTTAAATAGACATTTTAAAATTCCAATTTTAAAAATCCAAAGTTTTAGTTTTTGTGCAATTTTGCCAGTGTTCTTGTTTCTCCCATTTGCTGTTCTCACTGATCATTACTAGTTTTCTATTTGCATTAATTAGACTCTGCCTTTTTCCTGTTAGTATCTTTTACAGCCAGGTGATGGAGATAGTTGTCTGTGTTGCAATTTGCATACATTAAATGTCCAAAAATGACAACATAAACCAGGTTTCTGCCTTTTCTAATACTCTCCAGTTACTGTGGTAAGGGTTGTGGTAACCTAGCAAAATGTTAAATATTTTAATATTTTAAAGTATGTGGATTTTCTACTTAAGTTGGATAAAGTAATTGTAAGAAGCAACACATATTTTGAAGTATGTCCAGCTAGGAATACCAAAACTCTTTCTGGTCGTTTACAACAGAGAACATTTAATGCAGGGAATTGGTGATCAGGCAGTGGTTTTGCTAAGAGTCAGGCAAAGAGAGGTGGCTCGGGGATTAGCAAGAGCAGGAAGCCACTGCTGTGCTGGGGCTGAAGAGAATGGGGGGCCCAGAGCCAGGGCTACCAGTAGAAGCCGGAACTTGGACAGCTTCAAGGGCAGCTGGATCTGCTTCCAAAAAGCACAGCCAAGGAAGAGAGGAGAGGTTTTGGGGAGAAACAACCTAATCTCCCCCAGCTCAACTTCCTCCAGCTCAGCAGAGTGCGAGAAGGTGGGGCAGGAAGCTGGAGAGCAGGAAGGCACTGGGGTTGAAAGAGCAGTATTGAGGAGATCCCTTCTGTTTCCTTCTTCACCTTCGTCTTTCCTGAATATTCCTGTATTGAGTGAAAATCCCAAACTGCACTGGCTTTCAGTTCTGTGGGTGTGAGCACCCTCTGGCTGGCGTCCTTGGAGTTCCCTTTCTCCTCATCCCTCTGTGTCCTTCAAGGCTGGACGCTGAATGGACGAATGTTGTCTTCTCTGATGATATCACCTCTTTTTGGTAATAGTATGCAGTTAGCTTGCAGAGCTCTAAATAGGCCTATAGTGCTGTCAGTTTTGGAATGCCGTCACCCACTCTTCATAAGATGATTGAGGTCAGCTAGCCTATTAGATGAATCCATAAAATGGGATCTTTCTTTCTCTTTTAGACCTTAGAAGAAGAGTGTTAACTTCTGTCTCGTCTGAAACTGATTTTGGATGATTTACTGTGATTAATTAGTGAATATCCAGTGGAGGAAACAACATCAGTAGAGGAAGAATAAACATTTAATGTTTGTTCTTTCATTACAAAATAAAAAGGAATGCAATTAAACTTAAGTATGCAGAAACAGAGCCTTGTATGGAGTAGCTATCAATAAAATGTTAATTGCGAATCTATTGTGAGAAGTTATGATTTTTGTGATTTGACTTTGAGAAAGTTTGTATCTGAAAGACTGTGAGAAATCTATGACAATCTTTGATTTGTAGAAAAAGAAACTAACATTACCACTCTTCATTTTCGGAAGATCCAAATTTAGCAAAGAAGTCAAATGCCTAAATCAACCTGAAAAGCAATTTTAAAATTATGAAACCCTTAATGCTAATTATAGAAAATCCAAATAATGATGAGTGTGTGTGTGTGTGTGTGTGCACATGCGTACATGCATTCCACAATGTCAGTGTCTCCTGTAATGCTATCCCCAGAGATAGATTTGTACTTTCAGCAAATATTGTTGGTGCCCCTAATGTGTGTCAAGCATTGTACTTTTCTAGTGGAAAGGGAAACAGGCAATAGGTAAATGCATGTGTCAAGTGGTATTAAGTCCATGAAGGAAGAGAGGGGAACAGAAAGAGTGGCTACTATATACAGGAACAGGTAAGGGCCTCTGAGAAACTGACATTTAAAATGATCTGATGAAGCAAGAGGGCGCGCTGTGTGGCACTCTGGGGGAACGCAGGGATAGTTGTAGGCAAAGGGAGTAGTTAGAGATAAGTACTCTTAACAGATTGATTATATTTGTCCAGATTTTTCTATGCATATACATATACTAGGCTTTTAATAAAAACTGTTTATTCTGTACCTACCTTTTTTCACTTAATCATCTTCCTTTGTTTTTTAATAGCTGTACAACATTTAATTACATGGATGCACCTTAACGTATTTAACCAGTTCTCCATTGATTGACATTTTGCTTGCTTCCAGTTTTTCAGTATTACGGAGTACAGCTGTCAACAGCTTTAAACATACAGACGCTGGTGTGTGTGTTTTCTAAATAGTGGTTCTTTTAAAAGAACTGCTTTAAAAGGCTTAAAATGCTGATGCTTAGATTCTGTTCAGACCAGTTTTTAAATCAGCATCTCTGGGGGTAGGACCCGGGCTTTGGTGTTTTTTAAAAACTCCTCAGATGATTTCACTGTGTGGTCAGGGTAGAGGACCACAGCTGAACAGTGATTGTTAGAAGTGGCCTTGCTGCTTCAGTGATAAAAGACATTGTCCATTTTAGGAGATACTGTTTAATCATCATTCTCTGTATTAGTTAGAATCAGGAACAACAGCCAGTAATGGAAACCTAAAAGAAGTTGGCTTAACCAAAATAGTTTTTTTTTTTTCTGTAAAAGTCTATACACAGGGAGGCCAGGGCTGGATGGCAGTTTTGTTCCACAGAGTTCTCAGGTACCCAGCTTCCTTCTTGTTTTTGTTTTTGCTGAACTTAGGAAAAGCTCTTAACCTCAAGCTCTGAGATAGAGGTTAGCACTCCTGCCCTGACACCTGTGTTCCAGGCAACAGAATGAAGGAAGGTTGAAAAATCAAAAAGAGGCAAAGGGCATTAGCCCGCTATCCTTTTTTCAGGTTTCCTGGAAACTGCCATCAAACTGCCACTTGTACTTGTGTCCTCTTGGTCAGAATTTGGTCACAAGGCCACACAACTGCAAGGAAGTCTGGAAACACGTTCCTCTGGGTGACCAGTGTGTCCATGCTGAAAACCACAAAAAAGGAGAACTGAGAGTGGCAGCCACTAGCAGTCTCTGCTGTGTCCTGTGTGACAGCTCAGAGCCCACCCTCCTGCCCGCAGAGCATGAGGGCCCCCTGCCCTGAGCTGGGCAGCTCGCATCGGCAGAGGCTTCACTGCAGAGGTGAAGTGCAGCATGTTGTCTTTGGGAGAGGCAAGCTACATTTAAATCAGACTATGGAAAGGTGCTAGAGTTGTAAACTTTTGTCATTATGAGAAGATAGTAAAGGTGTTGAAGGCCAGGCTTTTAACTGCATGCAGTTCTTGGGTATTTGAGCTCTCATTTGGGGACATTCACTACCTTTCAGCAAGGCTCTTCAGAGTTATTGATTAACATACTCATGTTAGTCTTAATGTTTCACACCCTCATTTGAATGTACTGCTCAAAGAGGACATCTTAATACATAATTTTTGTATTTCAAATAAAGTTATTTTTTAATTAGGAGATGAAGAGTAGCTTGGTATGTGAACTTTTTTAATCAGTACTTTTTGTTGCAGTGGATGAAGGTCGCAGTAAGGAACCTGACCGGTTGCAGGTGTTCCATAAGAAAGCCATCATGCCTTACGGTGTTTACAAGAAGCAGCAGAAGGACCCCAGCGAGGAGGCCACCGTGCTGCAGTATGCAAGCCTGGTGGGGCAGGCATGTTCCGAGCGGATGCTGCTATTCAGAAACTGAAAGGGCTCAGTTCACCTCCCTGCCCATCCCTCCTGTGCTGTACTGATCAGAAGGGCCACAGTACTTCATTACCCTGGGAAATTCCATACTGTCCACAAATTAGACTGCTTTATTTTGACTATTATATGGCTTTTCTGAAATATTCTGTGGCAATGTATTTGTAAAGATTTTAAAACTATGTTACAACCTAGCCTCATAATTGGGATTTATCATTTGGAAGCTTGTTTTACGAATAAGATGGTAAACTTCCCTTGTTAATATTTTGGGAATTTAAATTTGTAAGTGAATCTTAAGTAATTTACATCAAAGTTGTGTTTTTCTGTTAGAGAAATTAAAACAGACTGTTTTCCTCTGCTCCATTAAAAACATTAGTTTATGCTAAAACACTTTCCGTGTGGGGAAGCAGGTGGGCAGTCTATTTCATCACTTAGAAAATGTCTTCTCAAGAGAAAAAAACTGTGTTATTACTCAGTGTTCAATATTAAATTGCTGCCAAATATTTTGTAGTTTAATAGGACACTCAAAAAAAGAAAATACAAACATTAAAAAAGGATGTCATGGTAACATTGGAGGTCTGTTTAACTGGGATAGTCCTATCCATGGCTGTCATCTTGGCGTGATTATTTTTCCTAGAATAATTACTACAGATGCTCCCTTTTACTCTCAAAAGTATCCCAGTTTGTACAATAAAATATATGATTACCCTAGTTATATATTTGCTCTATTTCTAAGAATCTAAGGGGTATTTTTAGAAAAATGTTGGTTCCTGCCTTGACCTAAACCCCACCAAAAGTAAACGCACACTAATCTTTCATTCTACAGAGCTCAGAGGACACTTGTCTTTGGTTATTAGATAAAAGTTAGTAACACCTGACTATTTTTAAAGTTATGCTACAAATCATATCTAATGAAGTAGGAATCATTTCCACTTCTTTTCAAGGGCAAGAGGTGAAACGATCCATTTCTTGCCCTTTGGTTTGGGAGTCAGAGGAGATGCTACATATAGTCATTTGAAGCAGAAGCTACCACCTTCTTTCCCTCTCACTTGCTTTTGTTTGGTCCCTCACCCATCCAGATGTCCCACCATCAAGGTGGCAGGCACTGTTCTGGGAGGAGGAGAAGAGACGTGGCTGTTGCTAGGTGCAGTTGAGTGCGTTGGGGACAGCGTGCAGGACAGGAGGATGTGCTTTCTCAGTGGGTCCCCATCTGCTGCTGCCAGCTGCTTGGCTACTGAGTCCTCTGCAGTCCCCATTTTGCCCATTTTTCTGTTTTCTTTTGGTTGATGTTTTTAAAAACCGTAGTATAAAACAGTAATTTGAATCCCACTACTGATTTTAAACTTTTCTCCTAAATGCACTGAATATAGATAAAACATTAGAAAATAACTTCAACTAGCTAGAATACAAGGAGTGATTTTAAAATATCAGATGTCTAGAAATTCAACATCCAAAAAAAAAGTGTATTTATTCATTCAGAGGGTGTATTTGTGTGTGTGTGTTACACCTGCCACGTGCTGCTACTTTGCTGAGGATAGAGTAGTGAGCAAAACCATTTTCTCTGATCACATGGATTTTGCTTTCTTCTGTAATTTTGTCCTTCAAAATAGTCTCCCTTGAACATTTTGATAGACTTTTATTTGGACCCTCCCTCAGAATCTTTAGAAATTTTTTTTCTTTCTCTAAATGAAGGCAGTTTAATTATTTTATGATTACAAAAATGATAAGCAATTAAAACTTAAAAGTGTAAATAAGAAAGCAAAGACTATTTGAAATCCTACCATACCTGAGAAAGAATTGTTATATATATGTGCACACACATTATATAATTTCAATATAAATAGATATGTTCTACATGCTGTTTTGTTCCCTCATTCATAAGTTGTGGACATACCTGAGTTTCAAAAACAATTTCAAAATAACATTCAGAAGAGTTGTGCATAATCTCTGTATTCTATCAGGTCAGTCAGGTAGAGTCCATATTTGATGCCCTTGGCATTGAATGCCTGTGTTCATATCAGCTGCATTATCCCCTTTTTCATCTTAGTGATTAGCATGTAGAATGGTATTCAGAAAGATCAGAACTCTTGAGTATCATATGAAGAGAAACTTTAATCTTAAATCTTAACCACATCTCTGGTTTCTTCCTGCAGAATTAAGTTTAGGGCTCCTTCAGAAGAACGTGATTAATCACTCCTATCTGAGAACCGTGGTGCTGGCTCTGAGGGGGGCATTCTGGGCTGGCTTCAGTGACGCTCCAGAGACATTTGGGCATGAAGAGTCTTCTACCTGGTTACTATATTCATGCACTGTTCATTCAAGAATAGTCAGTATGTAGATCCTAATGAGCAGAGAGTCTCAAAAGACAATTTTTTTGTTTTTCTTGAGCCCTAGCTCAGTGAACATTGATTGTGGGCTAGAAAAGGACAGTTAAGGAAAATCACCCAGCTTTGTCAGTTACAAGCAGTCTATCTGAGAATCTGATTTTGTGTTAAGGCTTTCATCTAAAGAAAGACACATGAGAACCTTTCCGAGACAGTTTATATCTTTTCAAGGCTGGAAGCTATGCATTTGCAGTCTTAGTGTTGTAGTCCTCTGATTTCAGGTGAATTCACATCTACCTCCCTGTCTTGGGAGCAAAAAGCTAATAGTCCCCATGCTACCATCTTTATTTAAATTATTTCAGTCCTGTGAGATTTTTGTTACCTTACTCTTTTTAATGTGATCTGAGCACTTTTTCTAAAAGATAGAGGGTATTATCAGATAAATATTTTATTAAAATTATTTAGGTAAGAAATTATTACTGTTTATGTTTGCTTTCAAATGACTTGTCCTATTTTTTATCCATTTTGCACAATACGAGTTGTGTGTGCATTCCTAATACATTGGATCTTAACGTAAATGAACATTTTCAGATTTCTGAAAAGTATATGGTTTGATTTTATATGCTTTATATTATTTCAGGGTGAGTAAAGATGAGAAAGAATATAATGACCTGTTATCTAAAATGTATCTATTGTTAACTAACTTCAAAGAAACAAAGGAAATGAAATGGGAAATTGGGAAATAGTAGAAGTTATTCAAATGTGTATTCTTTTCCAAAAGAAAACCAATGATTATAAGGCAAAACAAGTTTGATTGCATGTGATATTTTTTTGCTGTTGTATATGCTTTTTGAACAGTCCATTTGATAAAGCTTGAACAGAAAAAAATAAAGCTGTTTCTATCTGTATTGGCTCTTGATGGTCAATATTTGAAAGACATGTTTTCATCTTTTAAATTACTTAGTACGTTTTACCTGTAGTGAATATGCAGGAAACAGGTAAAACATTTGCTGTATGAATCATAATACTTTATTTTCAGTTATTGGAATTCCAGATCATTTGGTTACCTAAATCAAAGCATGATGGATTTCTTTCTCAGGAATAAATAGAAGTAAAACAAATCTCACTTTAGGTCCGGATTTTCACTAGATAAAGAAAAAGACATTCTTTTACCCAGAGGGATTTGAAATAAAGTTTAAGTAGCAAGCTTGAGTCTCATTTCTCTTAAAAAAGCTTAGTTTACAGAGAAATTTTCATAAATATAAAGTGTGCTTAAATCATTCATAATAGTCCACAGTGTACTTATGGGCTACATTTACAAGTGTTTTGTCTTTTTACAGTAAAGAGGATTCCTGGTAGGTTTATGATAAAATGAATCCTATTTTCCAAAGGATTTAAATATTACTTATAATTCCCACTGATATTTTTTTCCAAAATGAAAATAGCTTTCTTGTTTTTCTTCTTTGAAATAGGCAGTGCTCACCAGAGAACATTAAACAATGTAGAAAAGTATACCAAAGAAAATAAAAATCACTTATATACCCATCACTGACTACCGCTATTCATGTTTTGGGGTGTATCCTTTCATGCTTTTTCTACCTGTATATATGTAGATGTTTTATTTTTAAATAAAAATGGAATCATGCCGTGTATACAGTTTCATAATTTTCTCAATATATTTGAACATCTTAATATCATGAACATGAAATGAATATAATCTTCATAATGGCTTAATATTTTACTGTGTCTATTATCTTTTGAGTAGGGTCTTAAAAGACTAATCCCTCCTTATTGAATAGGAGCTGTAATTGTCTGGCATTAATAGTTTCTATCAGTTCTTTGTAACACTTGGTAACATTGTTCTTATTCCTCATCTTCCATACTCCTTTCACTGGACAGTAGTAATTTTTGTCCTTGAAGTTTCAGAAAATGTGTGGCATTATTTAAGTTTGGTTCATATATACTATATTGGTTTCAGGTGCACAGCATAGTGATTCGACAGTTTTATTCATTACAAAATGCTTACCCCAATAAGTGTAGTTACTGTCATCATATGCAGATATTACAATATTATTGGCTATATTCCTTATGCTGTACATTTCTTCCTTGTGACTTATTTTATAATTGAAGTTTGTACCTCTTATCCCTTTCACCTATTTCTGCCATCCTTCCACACTCTCCCCTTCAGTAACCACTAGTTCTCTATTTATGAGTCTGTTTCTGTCTGTTTTATATTTTCATGTTCCATATATAAATGAAATCATGCAGTATTTGTCTTTTTCTGTCTGACCTTTCCATTAGCATACTACCCTGTGAGTCCTTTCATGTTAATGCAAATGGCAAGGTTTCATTTTTTTTATGGCTGAATAATGTTCTATTGTATGTATGTACCACATCTTTATCAATTCATCTCTCAGTGGACCCTTAGGTGGCTTCCGTATCTCGGCTGTTGTGAATAATGCTGCAATAAACATAGGAGCGCATATACTTTTCAAATTAGTGATTTTGTTTTCCTGGGGTAAATTCCCAGGAATGGAATTGCTGGGTTGTCTGGTATTTCTATTTTTTATTTTTCAAGGAAACTTCATACAGTTCTCCATAGTGGTTGCACCACTTTACATTCCCATCAACAGTGCAGGAACATTCCCTGTTCTCTACATCATCACCAACACTTGTTCTTGTCTTTTTTTGATACTAGCTGTTCTGACTTGGTGTGAGGTGATAACTCCTGTGGTTTTAATTTGCATTTCCATGATTATTAGTGATGCTGAGCATCTTTTCTTGAGTCTGTTGGCCATCTGTATTCTTTGGAAAATTGTCTTATCAGTTCCTCTGCCCATTTTTTTCACTGGATTATTTGTTTTTTTGGTGTTGTGTTTTAAGAGTGCTTTAAATATTTTGGATATTAATCCCTTACCAGATACCTCATTTGCAAATACCGTCTCCCATTCAGTAGGTTGTCCTTTTGATTTGTTAATGGTTTCCTTTGCTGTGCAGAAGCTTTTTAGTTTGATGTAGTCCCACTTGTTTATTTTTGCTTTTGTTTCCCTTGCCTAGGAAGACATATCCAGAAAAAAATTGCTAATGCCAAAATTCAAGTTTACTGCTTATGTTTTCTTCTAAGAGTTTTATGGCTTCAGGTCTTATATTTAGGTCATTAAAACATTTTTGGCTTTTTTTTGTGCAAGGTATCCAGTGATGATTGATAGATAGGGACAAACAGTGATGTAATTTCATACTTTTACATGTAGCTTTCCAGTTTTCCCAGAGCCATTCATTGAACAGACTATTTTATCCATGATATATACTTGCCTCCTTTGTCATGTATCAATTGACTATGAGTGTGGATTTATTTCTGAGCTCTCAGTTCTGTTCCATTAATTTATGTCTATTTTGTGCTAGTACCATACTGTTTTGATTACTATAACTTTGTAGAATAGTTTGAAATCAAGGGGCATGATACCTCCTGCTTTGTTCTTCTATCCCAAGATTACTTTGGTTTTTCTGGGTCTTTTGTGGTTCCATACAAATTTTAGGATTATTTACTCTAGTTCTGTGAAAAAAGCCACTGGTATTTTGATAGAGATTGCATTGAACTGATAGATTGCTTTCAGTAGAATGGCCATTTTAGCAATATTAATTCTTCCAACCCATAAACATGAAATATCTTTCCATTTATTTGTATCATCTTTAAATTCTTTTATCAATGTCATAATTTTAAGAGTACAGGTCTTTCACCTTCTTGGTTTGATTTATTTCTAGTTACTTTATTGGTTTTGATGCAGTTGTAAGTGGATTTTTTTTTCTAATTTTTGGCTATTTTGTTATTAGTATATAGAAATGCAACAGATTTCTGTATATTGATTTTTGTATCCTGTAACTTTACTGAGTACACTTACTAGTTCTAATAGTTTTTTGGTGAAGTCTTTAGGGTTTTCTATATATAGTATGTCATCTGCAAATAGTGACAGTATTACTACTTCTTTACCAATTTGATGACTTTCATTTCATTTTCTTGTCTGATTGCTTTGGCTAGAACTTCCAGTACTATGTTGAACAAAAGTGGTGAGAGTGGGTATCCTTATATCTGATCTTAGAGGAAAAGCTTTCAACTTTTCACCATTGAGTATGATATGAGCTGTGGGTTTGTCACAGGTGGCTTCTGTTATCTTGAGGTATGTTCCCTCCATACTCACTTTGTTGAGTGTTTTTATCATGAATGGATGTTGAATTTTGTCAGATGCTTTTTCCGCATCTATTGAGATGATCATACGGTTTTTATCCTTTCTTTTGTTAGCATGGCATATCACATTGACTGATTTGCAGAGATTGAACCATCCTTGTGTCCATGGAATAAGTCCCATTTGGTTGTAGTGAATGATCCTTTTAATGTATTTTGAATTCAGTTTGCTAATATTTTGTTGAGGATTTTTGTTTATCAGGGATATTGGTCTGTAATTTTTTTTTTTTGTAGTGTCTTTGGTTTTGATGTCAGGATAACACTGACCTCTTGACCTCTTAGAATGAATTTGGAAGCATTCCTTCCACCTCACTTGTTTGGGATAGTTTGACAAGGATAGAAGGACCAATGTAGCTTTTAAAACTTAGTGCCCCTCCTTTCACTGTCCCTCAACTAAATACTTTCTGGCAGCCCTACTACTGTTTTTATAGTTTGCACCCCTCTTAAACTGTCAGTTAAAAAATGTCTTATTTAAAAGCTTAAGATTTTTAAAAACAAAGTTTTGATTCATTGATTCTTTATAGAACAGAAGTCTTTAAAATGGGTATCTGGAAAGGGTGGGAAGCCATATACCGGTATTATTAGCTAAGCTTTTTGGTTATAAAAATATGTTGGCTGTTCAAGAGTCATTCTTAGAACTGCCTATCCAGCTGGTTGTCACAGTAGGTATCTTCAATCCAGTCATAAGCAGAAAATATTTTCCTGTTAACTGTTTTAATAGCAAAAATTCAAGATGCTGAATATGTTTTACCTGCCAAAGTTTTACTCTTAGTGCTTCGAAAAAGTTTGTAATTTAATTTCTGCATCACATCTCTTCACCTGTAATGTGAAGAAACAATTCGAAATAAAAGTTCTGTCAAAAAAAAAACTAGCATAGCAAGTTTTAGTATTATGTGGCATTTGTGATTTTTAATAGTTAATTACCCTTTAATAAGGTAGTCAAAAGTAAATGTTTCAGTCACTTTGGAGGAGGACAGAGAGACATTTTTCACTTGTATGCATAAAACAGGCTATGGGTGACGAGCACAATCATTACAATTTGGTTACACTGGTATGCAGAAAATGGTTTTAAAATATATTTGCTAATTTATTTAAATGTTGCAAGCTCGAGTTGTTAGTACAAAAAGGTATAAATCATGTGCTCCTAAATTCAACTGTGTGATTTTGGCTGATATTTTCCCCTAAGCCCTTATTTTTCATGCTTTTGTCAGTCTGTGGCAAGCTCTTAAAATCATTTAACATAGGCCTTTTTTTCTTTTTAATTAGCGTTAAATGAGAACTCATGAATACTTCATGAAGTTCAATTCATCACCCTTTGTTAATTCAGTATTCAGTAAGCCTGAATAGCATCTCTGAACTAGTGGGGCTTTTTGATCATGAAACAAGAAAAACATTTTAAGTTTGTGAATTCAGAACTTAAGGCCCTTAGCTCAGTTGTACATAGACAGTTCTATGCACCTTTTCAGCATATTTTAAAATATTGAGAGATGGCCAGACTGAACTTTGGAAGCTAACTGTTGCTGATGTTATTTTATTGACCATTAAAGCAAAATTTTTACGTGCGTGTGTGTATAAATATATATATACATACATATATACACACACATACAGTGAGAGCATGAGCTTAATTAAAGCTTGCTAGTACAGTATGATTTATTCTGTTTGAATTCAAAGAACCAACTTAAAGTGTTTAGATTTATAAGACTATAATAGAATTCATACAAACTGATAAAGCTGTCCTGTCCAATAAGATAGCCACTAGTCACATGTCTCTATTTTACTTAATTAAAAGTAAAACTCAGTTCCTCAGCCTCACTAGCCACATTTCAAGTGCTTGGTAGCCACACGTGGCCCATGCTGGCTTCCTCGGGCTAATACAGGGGTTAGGGTTAGGGTTGTTGGTTAGGGTTGTTGGTTGGGTTAGGGTTGTTGGTTAGGGTTGTTGGTTAGGGTTAGGGTTAGGGTTAGGGTTAGGGTTAGGGTTACTACAACCTGGGTGGTTTAAAACAACAGGAATTTGTTCTCTCCCAGTTCTGGAGGTAGATGTTCAAAATCACTCTGTTGGCAGGGAGGGCTATGCCCCCTCTGATGGATCCAGGGAGAATCTTCCCTTGCTCCCTCCAGCTTCTGGTGGTTGCCTGTCGCTGTGTTCTTGGGCTGGAGCTTCATCACTCCCAATTTCTACCTTCCATGTTCACGTGGCTGTCTTCCCTCTATTTCTTCATGTCGTCTTGTAAAGATACCAGTCATTGGATTTGGGGTCGGCCCTTACCCAGTATGACCTCTTCTTAATACATCTGCAAAGACCCTAATTTCAAATTAGGCCACATTCTATGCACCTGAATATATTTATTCAATGTATCTTTTGGAGGGGACACAATTCCACCCACAAGAGCTGCTGTGTCAGACAGTGTGGATCCAGAACTCTTCCACCTTTGCAGCAAATTGTATTGGACAGTGCTGCAGTAAGGTGATCTTAAAAATTAAAATGTCATGGTTTGATACTTTTTTTTGGTTTCTATATGACAATACACCATGGATCTATTACAGTAGGACATTTGGGGCAACTTCTTCTGATGCCTTCTCGTTTCTCCTAATTTCCACTGTGCAATATAAGTCCCATCTTTGATTTAAGCTATGCATATGTATGAATTTGTAATATCTCTTTCCCATGGAGCAGCTGTCGGTTTCCTAAGATAACTGCCAGGCCATTATGATTTAAAGTTAAACTGTGGACAGAGATAATGTCTTTAAAGAAGAATTTGAATGACTGAAGAATTAATTTATACAGGATTCCTGCTATTTTGTTTGCATTTTTATATTGCATTTTGAATTTTCCTTCAGATTTCTAGTTGTTCTAATTACACGTTTATTTTGATCAAATAGAAAAAAAACATTTTGTAAATTTCTCAGTAAAGTCTTTAAATTGATGGTAATAAAAGAATTTAAATGCATCTCCCAAAAGAAGTGTACCCCAAGATATGCAGTGACCTGTCTTTGCAAGAGAAAAGTGGGAAAAATAAATCCTCATTACATCTCTCTTAACACTGTTTAATATACAGCTGATGGTTGTTACCTCACATGAGTGAGTCAGTCCGGAGGACAGATTAGATCAATTTACAGCTCTGCCTTTTAAAGATTTTTTATTCTTTTATTCCTGTATTTTTTAAAAGTTTATTTTGATATCATTAATCTACAATTAAATGAGTACTATTATGTATTACTGTATTTTTAAGAGTGATTTTGGTTAGTTTTTTTTTTCTAGTGCAATCTACTTCTAACCAAAACTGCACATCAGTGTCCTTAACCCTGAGGTCTCATGGAACTTCACTAAAGTCATGTTTTTTTAGACTCAGAGACATGTTTTGGATTCACTTCACCAAAATTGGTTGCAGGCATCCATGAGCAGGGCTGGCATTAGTGACCCCAAAGGTTCCTCTGATGTCGGTCAGTGGCCACTGAGAGCTCTGCACAGCATGAGGGATGACATCTACAGACATTAAGAATTACTCTCTCTAGTCTCCATGGTGTTGTGCCTATTCTTGAGAACCACGCTGTGGTTAACCTAACACTATTCCATATGCTATTTTATTAAGAAGGCCAGAAAAACACCAATGTGTGGCCAACTGTGTGTAATTAGCAGCTCTGTATCTGCGACAGCTTGTGGCTCATTATTCTGATGATGTCACCAAAGTTTCTGTTGGGAAAGTTTGGAAATAAAGGATCCAAGTTTCGAGGAAAAAATCTAAAGGACAATTTGAGATTATAACGAGGGCATTCTTCATTTCTATTGCCTCTTTATTGCCTTTGTCAAGCTAGGGAAACTGTTCCATGTCAGCATTATCGGTGAGTGATGATGAATCGCGGGCCTCACTTATCTGCAGTTTGCTTATCTAGCCGCTTCACCATCTGGAACATAAATGGGAGGTAAAAAAAAAAAGGTAAGGTAAAAAAAAGAAAGAAACAAACTTGCCTCTTAACAGCTAAAGTGGGCTTGAATCCAGGCACTAAAGCTCATGCCTTACTCATTGGAAAGCCACTTGGACCACTGTGGCATAGGAAGAAATTTTTGGTACCAAAGTAAAAGGGTAAGTTGAACTGGAAGTGATATGCTAACGGAAGGGTGTACATCACCTGGCCTGCACTTGCTGTATGCATGCTGACCTTCAACGCTGCCCCATGGACAACTGTGCTGGTAGCCTGGGCTCCAGGGCAGGAGATGGAATGTGGGGTGGGAGTGCTGACGTCAGACCTTAGAACAACCTGACCACCTTCCCCTAGCAGCTGGATCCTTGTATGAATCTTAGTAAGTTAAAAAAAACCGCAGGGGGAACCTGGACTCCACAGGCAAGCTGGCCTGGGTTCAGACCCCAGGATCACTAATTGTGTGACCTTGGGCGAGGACTGTAAGGTCAGGAAACCTCAGCTTCTTCATGAGGGGCAGTGAATCCTCCAGGCAGGGGCCCAGCTCTCAGGAGCCGATGACACTCACCCATGAGGTGGCTTGGCATGCTGCCTGGCCCCCCACTGCTCTTCAGCCCATTACACCTGGCCCAACGCAGGTGTTAGCAAAAAGAAAAGACAGTTTTAACAAAATACGAAAGAAAAAGGAGTAAACCCTACTCATCCGAGGCATAGAATCCCGAACATCTCAGCAGCCTCTGAGCACATAGCAGTTTCAGGCCAGCCAGAGTTGCCACTGCTAATGGCTATGCTGAATTGCCAGGGAAATAAAAGTACATTCAGCATACTCTAACATAGGGAAATACATAATGCATTTAAATATTTCCATTCTAAACTGTTATAAAAAGATTCAATGCTTGGAAAAAAATTTCAATTATCTGCAAAATTCACAATATTGGAACAGGTCTTCAAGACCACGAAATTAGAATCCATTTTAAATGCCTATTCACTAAGGATACTGTCGCGTTAGAAGGGTAAAAACTTTCTAATGGCTGCCTTTCTTTAATAGAATGTGGATAAACAGTTATTCACAGGAACCCACCGAGAGAGCCTCACTCCACTGGCGCCACTATTCAGGATTTCCTTGGTATAATAGGAGAATAAAATGGTTTTTGAGGCCTGGTACAATTATGCGCATTTTTGTTTGTTTTGTTTGAGACAAAACTAAACAACAGGGTATCTGGAAAACCCGCAGCATTCCATAGGCTCCGCTGATCGCTACGCGCAGCAGGCTGCCTTATCCAGTTACAGCTGAGCTGATAATGACCGGACTGTTCTCATCTTGCCCCCCAACGGCTCCTGCTTTTCTCCGTCCTCCTCCCACATTCCCCTTCTGCATGAAGGCAAATTCTGGAGGAGGCGTTACATCTGAAAACTGGCTTTTTTCCAGAGCCACAGGTTAGCCGAAGAGCTTCAAAAAGGTCAGGAAAGCGAATGGAAAGGTAGTGGCATTTTATCGGACCGTGAAAGGCTGTCCCAGTGGGGCAAAAGTGAGGTGGAAGATCAAACTTGGAAATACATCTGTCGCTTTTACCACCCCCCACCCCCCAAAAAAGTATTTGTATAGAAGAGTAACGTTCTCCAGCCTAATTAAAAGTGAATTCTGGTGTGAACCAGAGCAGTGAGCCCAGCCCCGGGGACAGCATGATGGGACACCCAGGCCGGTGGAGCCATTTCCGGAGCTTTGTCAGAAACGCTCGGCTCCCAGGTCACGTTCCTGCAGCTACTGGCTGGAAGCCGGTGGGAGCAGGGCTAGAATCACGCAGCGGCCGCTCCCGCCCAGCGGGGAGGTGAGCAGAGACACCTGCTCACTTAGCGGACGACACTGTCAGCGGCCAACCTGCACCCGCCAACCTCGGGCAGAGAGCGGCTGCGGTGGAGGCATCACAGGTGCTTTCGCTGTTGGTGGGGGGCATTTGCTCGGTGCACAGCGGGAAAATGGAGCCCCTGTCCTCCTTCTGCCCTTTCAGTTAAATTTTCCCAGGAGCCACCAGGGGGCAGGAAGCAACTTCCTTGCCTTGCTTTGCTTTTTTTTTTACCTCTGACTATGCATGGGAAGGAAGGTAAACCTTTCTTTTGGTCCATTTGGGCCAACTTTTTTAATATAAATTCGATTTCATGTCCAGTATCTTTGATTTTTTTTGGATAATGCTGTCTCTGGATTAATCATTCCTTCTTGGAGTAAAGCAGTCACGACAGGAAGTCTGCATGTATGCAGCATGTCATACTGATGAGTGATTTATTTTCACGACCGCAGGCCAGCCACAGCACGGCCGTCCCACCTCATTGTCCGGGTCCCCAGGCTCACTGGCTCGTGCAACTCACAGAGACCCGGCCTGTCGGCCTCCCTGCCCGCCTGGGCGCCCCCTCTCCCCAGCACCGCACAGCTCTGTGGCACCGCCCAACAGTCTCAGCTGCCCCACCCGGCAGCCCCCGACCTAGTCTTCACCTCCTTCCAGCATCCCCACTCTCTGCTCTTTCTTTCCCGTGTCTTGACCTCTGCTGGGTCTCACCAGCCATGCCAACCCCATCCAGCTCCACAGGTTCAAATGTGTAAGGTCCACATGAGGTGCCCCCTGCGATTAGCACTTTCTGTACAAAACCCCAATTTCTTCTTCATCTGGCTATTTTTCTTAAGGCTTGAGCCAACCACGACCACTGGTGTGATGGGAATGATGCATGTTGTGCTCTCAGAAAAGCCAGCCAAAGACTGGACTCATTGAGAGAGCCTCCTGGAGAAAGTATGCTTGCGTCAGGTGGCCACTGAGGCCCAGCGGCCAGGAGCCCAGGCTGGGTTCTGTCCTCAGAGTTAGTTTCATAGCCCTGGGTGGAGATGCCTGGGAAGCATGCCTGCGAAGCGAGTCCATAGTGAGCTATCCTGAACTTTGCAGGCTCTTTACACATTAAGAACACCAGAAATATGCATAAAGAGGAGTCATAATTCTGATGTACACAAATGAGTTTTTCTTTATAACCTTAGACAAACAACTGTTTTGGTTTTTAATGGGCAGTTACTAAGGATTATCTCTAAGAAACACATCCACTGTTCTGCCTTCTTACATGGTCACTTGTATGAGCAGGTGGGTGTGGCATGCCCAAGTGGGTGGTGAATGTGCGGTTTCCTGTATTACAAGAGGTGAAGATCACACTTGTGTGGATGTCTGTGCCTAGACAGGCACTGTTGCAGTCACCCATGGCCACGTGAACAGGGACTGATAAGGGGCCCCATGAACAGTTTGGGGGTTGGTGTGGCCTCAGCAGGGAAAGGCGCGTGGGCGGAGGGATTGTCTGGGGACGTTTGGCTGTTGGTAGAATGGCTGTTTTGCGTAATGGATTCCTGGCCTGATGGGTATGTGGATCCCAGTACTTGGGGACAGGCCTGTTTTTGGTTTAGTGGTCACACACCAAAAATAATTAAATAAAATACGCCAGTATGAATTGGAAATTCTGGGTCAGTGTAACCCCTATCTAATTTGGACTTTTCCTCTTAAATTCGTTTCACAGATGGTAAGACATTCTTGCAATGGACACAAAGGCATTTTTACACATGCTGAACACACACTTCACCCTGGGAATAATCCACTTGCTCCGCAGTGATATCCTGAAAGAAGAAAAAAAAAACTTGCAAATTAACATCTGCAAGAGCAGAAAACAGCTCTCACCCCATCCAAGAGACCTCAGTCATACAACTGCACCTTCCCTCCGGGATCTCCCGGGTCTGTGGATTCCTTGACACTGTTGGGATGGGGTTACAGAAGTGAGGCTAGACATTCATTGAGAAGATTTCATTGCTATTTCTTTTACTTGGTCTGGAATTCTCTTAATGCTTCCTAAATTTTATTAAGCCACTGCTTTTCCTTGATGCTCCTAAGGCACTCAAGAACAGGCCCAAGTGTGAGGACTTCCTCAACTCACTGGGCTTGGGACTTGCTTATAGAGACCAGGACACAATGACATTCGCAGAGAATCGCCACATTGCCGGGTAGCAGAACATGCTCTTTACAGCTGGCTGGCAGGGTGGGGTAGGTCCAGGGTGAACAACCCTAATTCTAACCCAGCATATCTTGGAGCTGCAGACCAGCATTTCTCCTAGAGGCCCAAAGCCATCAACCATCTTGGGAAGCTCTATGCAACATCCAAGCCACACATGCACATTTCATTCTTCATTTCTTGATCGATATGTCCCAACAGCTGTCTAGCACCTGTTCTGTGCCAAGTGTCATTCTTGCCCGGGAGGTGAGCAAGACAGATTGAGTCCCCATCTTCTTGGAATTACATTCTAGGGAGAGAGACAGACAATTTGCAAATTAACTGATAAGCAAGAATGCTGGACTGTGCTCAGTAGTATGAAAGACCACATTGGATAGGATGCTCAGGGATAGGATAGGATGCTCAGGGAAGGCTCTTTTGAAGCAGTGACGATAAGTGTGTGTTGAGTGAGTGGAGCCATGAGCACATGACCATGTGGAGCTACCAGAGGCTCAGAGATGGACAGCCATGTTCTTTGCTCTTTAGGAGTTCAGCCTCAGAGGGTAGACTCGAACCCATGGGATGGAACAGGCACTGGTAAAGAGTACAGGAAAAGTCTGCTTCTCATTGAAGGCAATCAGTCAAAGTGGTTTCTTAAGGAAATTGATCTTTGACCTACAGGTGAATTTTGGAAATGGGGGTCTGGGTATTCCTGGCAGAACAAATGGCTCAAGACCTGTGTGGGGGCAGAAATATAGGGCACGTTTAGGGAGCAGCCTGCAGTTTAAATCTGCCGAACCCGAGAACTTGAATGAAAGTCATGGGTGCTACAGCTGGACAGGCCGAGTGGGGCACGTCACATAGGATGGGCTTGGACAGCTGGTACGCCTTTGTCTGCAAGCAGCGTTCTCTCTGGCCACCCCAGGAACCACTCTCAGTGGTGGTGGGAACGAGCCAAGGACAGAGGGCCTGTGAGGAGTCTCCCAGCCAGAGAGGAGAGGAAGCCCCTCATTCCTGGGACAAGCACATCCTCCAGCCGCATTAGGAGGGAACCGACCCATACCTTACCTGACTAGAAGACCACCGACTTCCAAATGATCCATATACCTTAACAGTTAGCCTCACCCTGAGTGGGCATCGGGCCCTCCTATTCCCTCATGAGAGCAGTGCATGCACTTAGTGTGTGAGTGAGAGTGTGCTCTGGGGAGGAACAGGCTGTCTTAGGTCAGATTTCCCGGATGCAGAACCTGCAGGTCCCTGGGCAAGTGTGGGATGGATGCTCTCCTCGTCTTTTTTTGTTTTACCATTAAATACGTAACAGAGAGACAAGGTCTTTGGGGGAATGGGTAATCTAGTTCAAGTCCCCGGCGTCAGGACTACGGGAACCTGGCCTGGATGACTCACCTTGTTCTGTGTTCCTCTTGACAGTCAAACTGGTACTAGTGCCTCATTTCCCAGAGGCCTCCCATTCCCAGACCCCGACACCACAACCTGTGGACTTAATAGGAGACATGCGACTGCAACCACACGCTGTGCTTGGAAAGCCTACGGGCTGACCCCGCGGGTCATCCCCAGGGAGAGAGAGCTTTTACTGCTCCCCTAGTTGGCCAAGGACAATGAAAACCAAATGTGTCTGCACTGCATGCAAGCCCACATAGATGTATTAAAACACACAGGCACGCATTTTGCAAATATTCATTATGTGTGATAGGTCAAGGGTAGTTACTGTAGTTGAAATGTAAACTTGTTGATGGTTCTATGGAAGGCAGAATGTTCAGGGCTTGAATAACTTTTGTACACTCTGTTCTCTCCTCCCTGCTATGGCTGAAAAACACTGACTTGATCACCAAATTACGTTCTGTGGGAGAACAGCTGCTTCCTTATTCAGTTGACAAATGGACGCATCTAAGGTAACGTGTGTTTTCAGCTTGGAAAACAGACTTCACATTCCTTGCATTTCACCTCCGTGACTATAGTAATCATCGCTTGCTATTGGAGAAGGTGCTGGGCTCCCCCACCCGCATCCAGAGTAAGGAGGTGTGACTGACCTGCCAGCAGGAGCAGGAGACTTGCACGGCTTTTCTAGAAGTGCTTTGGCCCACTGTCCACCCATGACAGATTTCGTCTTGCAGAATGAAGAGCTGAGCCTCCACCCTTCATGCCGGCTGTGGCCAGGGAGTGGAGAGTTGCTCATTAGCCAGCCCATGGCTATGCATGCTTGCACTGGAATGTTTCTGCCAAAGTTGAGGGGGGTTTTTGACTTTGCTCCGGGTGAAATCGTTGGCAGTACAGCCTACATGGGACAATTAAGTAAATATTCCTTTATTCTAGCAAAAATCCCCCTGATGTCCTTATCTCCTTCAGTGGTGTCATCTGCACTCATGGGGTCACCTGTCATCCTTCCCCCTCTGCTCCCAGCTCCACTTGCTGACACCTTCACACTTGAGCTCCTTCATTGCAACCTGGTCCTCCACCTCCAGCAACTTCTCCTTCACTCCCGGTCCATAAACGGCATGAATCCCCCAGGCGCCCACCCTGCAGCCTCAGTGCCATCATTGCCTCTTCTCTTGCTTTTGTGACCAACACAGAGTCACTTGAAAAATGCTGTCAACTCCACCTCCAGTGTGGTTCTAGCATCTTTATCCTTCCATTCCCTTGACACTGGTTACGTCTGCCCGCCAATTAGCTCTTGGCTCAACTCGTGCAATAAGCCACCTCCTGGGCTAACCAGCTGCTGTCTTTTCTCTCCAGTCCAGCCTATCCTTTACTAAATAGTAGGCAAAAGACATTTCTTCCTAAAATAAGATCAAATAGTGCCTTCCATGCCTTTTCACTGATTCCTGGTACTGAGCCAGCCTTTCATTGTACCATTAAAGGCCGAACTTAAAATTTTAACCTCGCACCCATTACGATGACTACGATCAAAAAACCAGAAAATAACAAGTGTTGATGATGAGGATGTGGGGAAACAGGAACCCTTGTGCACTCTTGATGGAGATGTGAAATGGTACAGTGTTTTCTCAAAAAATTAAAAATAGACCTACCATATGAGCCAGAAGTTCCACTTCTGGGCACATATATACCCAAAAGAATTGAGAACAGGATCTCAAAGAGATATGTGTACACCCATATCCCTGGCAGAGTTATTCACAATAGCCAGAGGGTGAGAGGAGCCTAGGTGTCCATCCGTGGATGAATGGATGAACAAAATATGATACACATGATGGAATATTATTCAACCCTGAAAAGGAAATAAAATTCTGATACCTACTACAATATGGATGAATCTTGAGGGCATTATATCAAGTGAAACAAGCCAGTTACAAAAAGAAAAATCCTCTATGATTTCTCATATGTATCTAGAATACTCGAATTCATGGAGACAGAGAATAGAGAAGGGTGGCTGTCAGCGTTTGGGGGAGGCGGGTTCAGGAGCTGTTATTCTGAGGGCACAGAGTTTCAGTTTTGCAAGATGAAGAAGTCCTGGAGATTGGCTGCCCAACCATGTAGATGACCTTAACACTACTGAGCTGTATGCTTACAAACGGTTAAGATGGTACGTTTCTTTACGTGCATTTTAATACAATTACAATTTAAAAAAAACTTTAAATTAAGCTTATGTTATGAAATAGCCACCTGGTTGTCTGTTGTACTGTTTCATGAAGACGAATTTCAGTATTTGGCAAAAGTTGACTTAAAAAACTATGTATTTAGTTTTTTAAATTCGTTGAATTTGTAGAATAACAAAATATGAACTCTAAGGGGAGAAACCCTATCTCTCTTCTAAGAAGGATAAATTAGATTCTGTGTAGTAAATTTATAATATTTATGATCCCTTCAGATGAAACTTTCCAAATTATTTATGATCCTTTCAGATGAAAATTTCCAAATGAAACTGTTTTCTTACGACCAACGGTGCACGTGTTCTCCCTGGTCCAGCATTTTCAGCAAGTTGAGGTAGCCGAGAACCTAGAATCCTAAGAAGGTAAATTGCCGGGGTACATTTTGTTACTGGAGCACAAAAGGATAGGAGAGTAGTTAGTTCCACAAATCCAGACCAAGCCTCTGCCCATTTATCAAGAGACTTTCCATTCCCATTTCAAAGGGAGAGAAAGAATCTGGGAATCAGTGTCCAGACCATTTTAATAAATACAAAGTTCCCCAAAAGGCCCACTGTACCAGACCTTACGGCTCCTGCCAAATCCTGGAAAAATAAAGATTAAACTGTTCAGAATATTTGTTTTGTTCTGATTGCTGTTGTTCTGTTTTGGTAATAAAGGTCCCCAGGCATCTGGCCTCAGAGTGCTGACGGCTCTAGCTTTTGATACTGTTCCTCTCCTGCCCCTTAAAAGGAGTTACTTCTTCCACCGGACAATGATCAGAATCAGGAAATTAAACATTGGCAGAATAGCATTATCTATAATATATCTGATTTCACCAATTCTCCCAATAATGTCTTCTATAGTTATTTTTTTCCAGTCTAGGATTGCTCTTTGAGTGCATTTAGGCACCAAAGCTTCAATCATTGTTGACCTTCAGTAAAGCATGTTAGCCCTTCCCTCTCTTTTCTACTTTGCTGTAGAAAAAGAAGTAATTGCAAGAAATTGGAGAAGAAGGCTATTAATTGTTTCTAGTTAATACGAGTCGATTATAATTTACCCTTTAAAATAAGAGAAATTTATATATGACACTGTTATCAACATATTATTTTACCCTATAATAATTGACAATAGCTTAAACTAAATGAGGATGTTTGCTTGATTCTGTGTTACGAACTGTTTGAGTGGTAGAGCCTCACAGGTAGCAGTAGCCAAGAAAGTATCCCTCTGCAGAAATGGGGGCATTATGACGCAAACACTCAAGCCATCAGGACAACGTCTTACTTGTAAGCTAGAATTGCAATTGCATCACTACTCTCCATGAGTTAACCTAATAACTTACAGAAAGCTGGACTGTAATAAGGGAGACCAGAGAAACTGGTCAAAGGGAAAGTTCATAGGCTGGAGGTGGAAGGAAGGCCTCTGATGACTGCCCCGGTGCCACCACATCTTACCTAGTTCAAGTTGAAGGCAGATTAAACCTCTTGAAAATATTGTGTGCTCTTACTCTATGGAACATATACTCACTTCTCTAGGGATGATGACTCAAAGGAGGAACTACTGGGTTTTCAAGTTTGATGGCAGAAGGGAGGGAGCTGGACTTTAATGACTGTCATTATAATGCCCTTTTGCTTGAGGTGTGTGTGTGTGTGTGTGTGTGTGTGTGTGTGTGTGTGTGTGTAGAGATGTCCTTTGGTCAGAGGGAATGGCCACTGTCCATCACATTGTAGGAATGTTGGCCCAACAAGAGTTGTAACTCACAGTTTCAGATGTGGTTAATTTACCAGGATTATTGAAAGGTGCCAGCGAGGTCATTCCAGGTGCTCAGTGTCAGATCAGAAAGTAGGCATGAGTACCTTTGGAACTGTGGGTTATGCCATTAAAAAAAAGAAACTTTTTATTATGGAAAATTACAAACATACAAATTAGAATAACATAATGACCCCCATATACCTAACACAGCCTCAACAACGATCCTTTCTTTTTTTTTGTTCCTATTTTTAATAAATATTTTATTGAGGCAAAATTCACATAACGTAAAATTAACCATTTCAAATTGAAAATTAGATAACCTTTAGTACATCCATAATGGTTTTGAATAAATACTTTTATCAGTTTTAAAACATTCCCATCACTTCAAAGTAACACCCGATGCCACGAAGCAGTTTCTCCCCACCTAACCCTGCTATCAGCTCCTGGCAACCACCAATCTGTCTCAATGGATTTATCTACTCTGGATATTTCATATGAATGGAAGCATATGATAGATGGACTTTGTGTCTGTCTGCTTTCACGTAGCATAATGTTTTGGAGTTTTACCCACGTTGCAGCATGGAGCTATACTTCGTTACTTTTTATGACTGAATAATATTCCACTTTGTGCACATACCACTAGTGGGGTTTTTTTTGTTTTTGTTGTTTATTGTTTATTTTGGTATCATTAATCTACAATTACATGTGCAATATTATGGTGATTAAACTACCCCCTTCATCAGGTCCCCCCCACCAACCCCAATACAGTCACTGTCCATCAGCGTAGTGAGATGCTACTTGTCTTCTCTCAGTTGTACAGCCCTGCCCGTGCCCCCCAACACTATATCTGCTAATCGTAATGCCCCTTTTTCCCCTTTGTCCCTCCCTTCCCACCCATCCTCTGCAGTCCCTTTCCCTTTGGTAACTATTAGTCCGTTCTTGGGTTCTGTGAGTCTGCTGCTGTTTTGTTCCTTCAGTTTTTTCTTTGTTCTTATACTCCACATATGAGTGAAATCATTTGGTACTTGTCTTTTTCGGCTTGGCTTATTTCACTGAACATAATACTCTCTAGCCCAATCCATGTTGCAAATGTCTGGATTTGTTTTCTTCTTATGGCTGAATAATATTCCATTGTGTATATGTACCACCTCTTCTTTATCCACTCATTTACTGATGGACACTTAGGTTGCTTCCATTTCTTGGCTATTGTAAATAGTGCTGTGATAAACATAGGGGTGCATCTGTCTTTTTCAAACTGCGCTGCTGCATTCTTAGGGTAAATTCCTAGGAGTGGGATTCCTGGGTCAAATGGTATTAATATTTTGAGTTTTTTGAGGAACCTCCATACTGCTTTCCACAATGGCTGAACTAATTTGCATTCCCACCAGCAGTGTAGGAGGGTTCCCTTTTCTCCACATCCTCGCCAACATTTGTTGTTTGTGTTTTGGATATTGGCCATCCTCACTGGTGTAAGGTGATATCTCACTGTGGTTTTAATCTGCGTTTCTCTGATGATTAGAGATGTGGAGCATCTTTTCATGTGCCTGTTGGCCATATGAATTTCTTCTTTGGAGAAGTGTCTATTCATGTCCTCTGCCCATTTCTTCATTGGATTATTTACTTTATGTTTGTTGAGGTGCATGAGTTCTTTATATATTTTGGATGTCAACCCCTTATTGGATACGTCATTTATGAATATATTCTCCCATACTGTAGGATGTCTTTTTGTTCTACTGATGGTGTCCTTTGCTGTACAGAAGCTTTTCAGCTTCACATAGTCCCACTTGTTCATTTTTGCTTTTGTTTCCCTTGCTCAGGGAGATATGTTCATAAAGAAGTCGCTCATGTCTATGTCCAAGAAATTTTTGCCTATGTTTTTTTCTAAGAGTTTTATAGTTTCATGACTTACATTCAGGTCTTTGATCCATTTTGAGTTGACTTTTGTGTATGGGGTTAGACAGTAGTCCAGTTTCATTCTCTTACATGTAGCTGTCCAGTTTTTCCAACACCAGCTGCCGAAGAGGCTGTCATCTCCCCATTGTATATCCAAGGCTCTTTTATCAAATATTAATTGACTGTATATGTTTGGGTTAATGTTTGGATTTTCTATTCTGTTCCACTGGTCTCTGTGCCTGTTTTTGTGCCAATACTATGTTGTCTTGATTACTGTGGCTTTGTAGTAGAGCTTGAAGTCAGGGAGCGTAATTTCCCCTGTTTTATTCCTCCTTCCCAGTATTGCTTTGGGTATTCGGGGTCTTTTGTGGCTCCATATGAATTTCAGAATTATTTGTTCTAGTTCATTGAAGAAAGCTGTTGGTATTTTGATAGGGATTGCATTGAATCTGTAGATTGCTTTAGGTAGTATAGCCATTTTGACAATATTTATTCTACCTAGCCAAGAGCATGGGATGAATTTCCATTTGTTAGTGTCTTCTTTAATTTCTCTTAGGAGTGTCTTGTAGTTTTCAGAGTACAGGTCTTTCACTTCCTTCGTTAGGTTTATTCCTAGGTATTTTATTCTTTTTGATGCAATTGTGAATGGAATTGTTTTTCTGATTTCTCTTTCTGTTAGTTCATCATTAGTGTATAGGAAAGCAACAGATTTCTGTGTGTTAATTTTGTATCCTGCAACTTTGCTGAATTCAGATATTAGTTCTAGTAGTTTTGGAATGGAATCTTTAGGGTTTTTTATGTACAGTATCATGTCATCTGCAAATAGTGACAATTTGACTTGTTCTTTACCAGTCTGGATGCCTTGTATGTCTTTGTTTTGTCTGATTGCTGTGGCTAGGACCTCCAGTACTATGTTGAATAACAGTGGAGAGAGTGGGCATCCCTGTCTTGTTCCCAATCTTAGATGAAAAGCTTTCAGGTTCTCGGTGTTAAGTATGATGTTAGCTGTGGGTTTGTCATATATGGCCTTTATGATGTTGAGGTACTTGCCGTCTATACACCCATTTTGTTGAGAGTTTTAATCATGAATGGATGCTGAATTTTGTCAAATGCTTTTTTAGCATCTATGGAGATGATCATGAGGTTTTTGTTCTTCTTTTTGTTGATGTGGTGGATGATGCTGATGGATTTTTGAATGTTGTACCATTCTTGCATCCCTGGGATGAATCCCACTTGGTCATGGTGTATGATCCTCTTGATGTATTTTTGGATTCTGTTTGCTAATATTTTGTTGAGTATTTTTGCATCTACGTTCATCAGGGATATTGGTATGTAATTTTCCTTTTTGGTGAGGTCTTTGCCAGGTTTTGGTATTAGAGTGATGCTGGCTTCATAGAATGAGTTTGGAAGTATTCCCTCCTCTTCTATTTTTTGGAAAACTTTAAGGAGAATGGGTGTTATTTCTTCTCTATATGTCTGGTAGACTTCAGAGGTGAATTCTTCTGGCCCGGGGGTTTTGTTCTTGGGTAGTTTTTTGATTACCGCTTCAATTTCGTTGCTGGTGATTGGTCTGTTTAGTTTTTCTGTTTCTTGCTTGGTCAGTCTTGGAAGGTTGTATTTTTCTAAGAAGTTGTCCATTTCTTCTATGTTTTCCAGCTTGTTAGCATATAGATTCTCATAATATTCTCTTATGATTCTTTGTATTTCTGTGGGGTCCGTCGTGATTTTTCCTTTCTCATTTCTGATTGTGTTTATGTGTGTAGATTCTCTTTTTCTCTTAATGAGTCTGGCTAGGGGTTTATCTATTTTGTTTATTTTTTCAAAGAACCAGCTATTGGTTTCATTGATTTTTTCTATTGTTTTATTCTTCTCAATTTTATTTATTTCTTCTCTAATCTTTATTATGTCCCTCCTTCTGGTGACTTTGGGCCTCATTTGTTCTTCTTTTTCCAATTTCAGTAATTGTGTCTTTGGACTATTCATTTGGGAATGTTCTTCCTTCTTTAAATAGGCCTGGATTGCAATATACTTTCCTCTTAGAACTGCCTTTGCTGCATCCCACAGAAGTTGTGGCTTTGTGTTGTTGTTGTCATTAGTCTCCATATATTCTTTGATTTCTGTTTTGATTTGGTTGTTAACCCATTGATTAATTAGGAAAATGTTGTTAAGTCTCTATGTATTTGTGAGCCTTTTTGTTTTCTTTCTAAAATTTATTTCTAGTTTTATACCTTGGTGATCTGAGAAGTTGGTTGGTAGGATTTCAATATTTTTGAAAATACTGAGGTTCTTTTTGTGGCCTAGTATGTGGTCTATTCTGGAAAATGTTCCATGTGCACTTGAGAAGAATGTGTATCCCGTTGCTTTTGTGTGTAGAGTTCTGTAGATGTCTGTAAGGTCCATCTGTTCTAGTGTGTTGTTCAGTGCCTCTGTGTCTTTACTTATTTCTGACTGGTTGATCTGTCCTTTGGAGTGAGTGGTGTGTTGAAGTCACCTAAAATGAACGCATTGCTGTCTATTTCTTCCTTTAATTCTATTAGTATTTGTTTCACATATGCCGGCGCTCCCGTATTGGGTGCATATATATTTATAATGGTTATATCCTCTTGTTGGATTGACCCCTTTATCATTGGGTAATGTCGTTCTTTATCTTTTGCTACTTTCTTCGTTTTGAAGTCTGTTTTGTCTGATACAAGTACTGCAACACCTGCTTTTTTCTCTTTGTTGTTTGCATGAAATATCTTTTTTTTTTTTTTTTTTTTTAGTCTGTGTATATCTTTGGATTTGTGGTGAGTTTCTTGTAGGCAGCATATAGATGGGTCTTGCTTTTTTATCCATTCTGTTACTCTGTGTCTTTTGATTGGTGTATTCAGTCCATTTACATTTAGGGTGATTATTGATAGATATGTACTTATTGCCATTGCTGGCTTTAGATTCGTGGTTACCAAGGGTTCAAGTGTTGCTTCTTTACTATCTAACAATCTAACTTAACTTTCTTGTTAAGTTATTGTAAACACTGTCTGATGTTTCTTTATTTCTCTCCCTTCTTATTCCTCCTCCTCCATTCCTTATATACTAGGTGTTTTATTCTTTGCCTTTAGTTAGTATTTGGATGGTCTGCTTTCTTTGCTATGATTTTATTTTCTCTGGTGACATCTTTTTAGCCTTAGGTGTGCTTCCCTCTAGAGCAGTCCATTTAAGATATCCTGTAGAGGTGGTTTATGAGAGGCAAATTCTCTCAACTTTCTTGTCTGGAAATTGTTTAATCCCTCCGTCATATTTAAATGATAATCGTGCTGGATACAATATTCTTGGTTTGAGGCCCTTCTGTTTCATAACGTTAAATATATCAGGCCATTCTCTTCTGGCCTGTAAGGTTTCTGTTGAGAAGTCTGATGATAGTCTGATGGGTTTTCCTTTGTAGGTGATCTTTTTTCTCTCTCTAGCTCCCTTTAATACTCTGTCCTTATCTTTGATCTTTGCCAATTAATTATTATGTGTCTTGGTGTTGTCTTCCTTGGGTCCCTTGTGTTGGGAGATCTGTGGGCTTCCATGGACTTCAAGACTATTTCCTTCCCCAGCATGGGGACGTTTTCAGCAATTATTTCTTCAAAGACACTTTCTATCCCTTTTTCTCTCTCTTCTTCGTCTGGTAGTCCTATAATGCGAATATTGTTCCATTTGGATTGGTCACACAGTTCTCTTAATATTCTTTCATTCCTAGTGATCCTTTTATCTCTCTCTGCCTCAGCTGCTCTGTATTCCTGTTCTCTGATTTCTATTCCATTAACAGTCTCTTGCATCTCGTCCAGTCTGCTGCTGAGCCTGTCGATGGCTTGTCTCATTTCTGCATTGTCTTTCCTGACTTCCCTCACTTCCTTCCTCAGCTCTTGCATATTTCTCTGTAGATCCATCAGCACGGTTATGACTTTTATTCTGAATTCTTTTTCAGGAAGATTCTGCATTTCCATCCCTTCAGTCTCCTTCTCTGGTGTTGTCTGGGTCTGGGTGAGCTTGCTCTTTACCATATTCCTCTGTCTTTTCATGGATAGAAGTGGTCGCTGGTAGGTGTCACATATGTCAGCTGGGCTCTTTAAGGCTTAAAAAAAAAAAGAAGGAAGAGAAAAAAAGAGAAAAAAAAGAAAGAAAAGAAAGAAAAAAAATGCCCACCGGGAGTAGATTCTGTAAGGATGCTGTAGGTGGCGCTGTTGCTCCACTATTCCGCAGCCGCAGCCACGCAGCTCTGCAGGGCCCTTTGTAGCTCTGGCCAGGGCGGGAACGAATGGGAGGCTGTTATTCTCTATGTGAAGTTTCAGTGCGGCTACTTTTTCCCAGTCGCCAGCCACGGGGTCCGAAATTCCTCAGGACTCCCAGCCTGCTGGGCTGAGTGTGCTGGGACGATCCTGGGCCCTTGCCTCTTTAAGACCGCCAAAAAAAGTGCGCGCTTTTCTTTTGTCCTGGGGAGCCTGCTGCAAGGACCCGGGCGCATTCCCAGCTCAAAACCTGCACCTTCTGCCTCTCCAATATCCAATACACCGCACGACGTGTGTCAACGCTCCTGGCGCAGATCACCAGGGCTGGTTATTTTGCAGGCCTGTACTTCAACTGCCTCCTGGCTCTGAATCCTCTCCTCCCTCCTGCTGGTGCGCTGGGGTCGGGGAGTGCTCGGGTCCTGCCAGGTCACGGCTCCGTATCTTACCCGCCTCATGGGGTGCCGAGTCCTCTCAGGTGCAGATGCAGGCTGTGCGCTGTCCTATATATTCTGGTCTCTCTTTTAGGAATAGTTGTATTTGCTGTATTTTCATAGATATATATGGTTTTGGGAGGAGATTTCCACTGCCCTGCTCATGCCACCATCTTCCTGGAACCTCTTCCACAATTTGTTTATCCATCTGTCTGTTGATGGACATTTGGGCAGCTTCCACCTTGTAGTTATTATGAATAACACCTCTATGAGCATGTGGGTATATATAGTTGTTTTAATACCTGTTTTCAATGATTTTTTAATTTACCAAGGAGTGGAATGAAGGGTTATAGAATTCTGTTTAACTTTCTGAAGATCATCAAACTGTATTCCACAATGGCTGAATCATTTTGCATTCCTACTAGCAATGTACAAAGATTCCAGTTTCTCCACATTTTTGTCAAAACTTGTTACTCTCTGGGTTTTTATTAATTACTCTTATAGCCACCTTAATGGGTGTAAAGCAGTCCTTCACTGTGGTTTTTGCTTTTCCCAAATAACTCTGGATGTTGAATATCTTTTCATGTTCTTTTTGGCAGTCTTGTATATCTTCTTGGGAAAAATGTCTGTGACTTTTGTCCATTTTCTAATTGGATACTTTGTATTTAGTTGTTGAACTGTGAAAGTTATTTCTGGACAGCAGATGCTTATCAGACATGTGATTTGCAAATATTCTGTAGGTTGTTTTTTCATTTTGGTGCTGGCATTCTTTGATGCACAAAACTTAAATTTTGACGAAATCAACTTTCTTTTTCTTTTCTAAATTAATTTATTTTTAATTGAAGCATCATTGATATACAATCTACAACAATCCTCTCGTGCTGTTTCATATACTCCCCCTTATCCTGGTTCCCGTTCCTATCCTGAATTATTTTGAATAAAACTCAGATGTCATGTAATTTCATCAATAAGTATTATAATAGGTATCTTTAGAAGATATATAAACTTTTAAAATAATTAACCATAAAACCACTAGCATTGCTCATAACATCTCCATTTTTGCAATCATTAGTAATTCTTTAACTTCACTGAATATCTGCGCAGCATTCACATTTACTCAATTATCTTTTAGATCAGTTTACAAATTCTTTGTTCCAATTAGGATTCAAATTAGGTCCATACATTGCAATCAGTTAATATGTCTCTAAAGTTAACTTTAATCTGTAAGTCCTCTTTGTGCATTTTTTTTCTTGGAAATTATTTGTTGAAGAAACCTGGTCATTTGTTTTGTAGTTTTCCAAAGCCCAGATTTTGTTTATTACAGCCCCATGGTATCATTCAACATGTTCCTTTTTTCCCTGTACTTCTTGTAAATTGCTGGTTCTATCTCAAGGCCTATTTAAATCCAGGTTCAAATTTTTAAATAATAAGACTCTTTCATAGGTGATGGTATGTTCTCCCAGTAAGAGTCAAAACATGTCTGGTTGTTTCTCTTTTCTGATATTAGCAGCCATTAGTGATCATTGTCTGGATCCATATTTAATTAGGGCTTGAAATGGTCTAATTTTATCACTCCATCTTCACATGTTGTTTATAAAGATCACTTGCTCTCATCAACTCTATGACCCCAAAAAACAGTTCATATAGAATAGGCTAAGTGCTTCATTCTTGCTGTTTATTCAGCAACTTTCAAAATGGAGTTGGTTTCCTAGCATATTCCAAAGGTGAGTTTCTTTTGAAAGTATCATATGAACGCATATGATTTAAACAGAGTTGTTGGTTTTAACCTGTTGCAGTTATTATTCTTAAGTGATTGCTCAATTACCCTATCTTTGGGCATTGGGAGCCTTTTCAGGTTTGCTGCTATGGCCTTGTGATAGGCAGATCCCAAGACTCTTTGTGGTTTCTTTGCTTTTTGGTATGACAAGTGGTTCCAAGCTCATCTGGCAAATTTCTGCCTGGAACTCCTGGAACCAGCCACTTTTCTAAGGAGTCCTGGAGCTTCTTAGTTGGATATGGTACTTAGAGACCACAGAGTGGGTATTAAGAACATTTGATGCTACTGGGCTGGGGATTACATTAGGCTTTTTCAAGGGATGAACCTAGGAAACAGGTTTTTCTTTATAAACTACATCTTGAGTTCAGAATGATATTTACAATTCAAATTTGGACTGTAGGGATTTTGCTTAACCAGATAAATCTTATACCTATAGACTACATGTCTTGCCCATGGGTTTGAGCCCCATGCAAATTCATTATGGATTCAGTGAGACCAAAGAATGACAATGGAATGTTCTTGGGACGAAAGTGTTTATTACCCAGCTTGTTCTCCTGGTGATAGGTCAAGCAATAGAATTATGTCTGCATCCAACTGTCTGCAGGTCTGTAGTCCCCTTTCATCTCTGTCTCTGCCCAGAGCACTAGACAGAGCTCTTTATATACTGACTCAGTAACAGTTTATTGGCTATGGGTGTGGAAGCAGTAGCCTAGTAGCAGGCCAGGTACATCATCAAGTAGTTTAGGTTCAGGTGAGGGTCCTGGCCATAGGAACTTCAATTTTCCCCACACTACATATTCTTTCTCCATGTGACAAATTCCAGTTCCCAACAATACCAACAGTTAGCCATTTACTTTCTTCTGCAACACACACACACACAGACACACACACACACACACATCAGTTCCAGAATAATAATGCTACACAATCACCAACAATATACTTACTGAAATGGGTTTTCATTTTAAGAGCACACTATGTGGGGATTTGCTTGAATGACTTAGATTCTCGGTTTGTATTTGGGATGACTGCATATGCACAGGGCATTAGGATCTCTGCCTAGGATTCAGCAAACAAAAGAATGATTCTGTGGAGTTTCAGTGCCCTCATCCATGATTGCAAAGAAGGTTTTGGAAACTGTGAAGTCCAGAGGGAGTTGGTCTACCAGTGTCCTTCTCCTATGTCCCATAGCCATAAGACTATTGACAGGAGTGTCATGACATTTGTCAGATTTTCATTTGAAGCATTATTTGCCTTCCATATAACCTGGCTTACTTTTAGGCCTAAACTAATCTTGCTTGAGCTCCTGGTTCTGTAGGCACAGCTTCACAGGATGCTGGACCTAAAAAGCACTGTGGATTTAGGGATCATCTAGTTTAACTCTCTCATATTACAGAGAGAGAAACCAGGTCTCACACTGGCATGCTTATGATATGTTTTTATGTGATGTGCAAAGTAGTAGGAAGTAGTCATTTGATCGCCTTTTGCTGGATTTGGAAGGGGAGCTTAAATTCATATCATTTGCATCATGACAAAATTATTTTATTAGGAATTAGATTAAATTTTATCATGGCTAACAAGATACCAGAAAGTATTAAGAAATGGATATTTATAATATCTACTTCTTTCTTCTGTCCACACTGTATAATGGTAAACATATCAGAGCGGCCAAATTTTAAAATAGAGAAGCTAATTTTATGCCATATGAAGTCAGTCCTTTTGGTAGTAATAAGAAAGGACAGTATCCTTGAAGGCATCTGTGTCAATATTCTAGGTTTCTGATCCTTTTCAGAAGAAATGTGAGTCTGATTTTTTTTAAATGTACAAAGGATTTGAACATGTAATTGACAGAATAAAATTAAAGTTACCAATAAGCACATGATATGATAAGCAACTTCACTTACAACTGAAGAAATAAAAGTCAAGCCATCAGTGACATACAATTTTTACCTTATTGAATTGTCAAAAATTCAATAAATTTGTGGTGATAGCCAGGGCTATGGATGTTATGAGGAAATAGGCACTGAATACATTGTTGCTAGGAATGTAAAACATCACAAAAATGGAGAGGGTATTTTGATGATATTTCTCAAAATTCAAAACACACATATCCTTTGACCTGGCAATTCAGTTGCTAAGAAATCCGCTCCATGGATATACTTGCAAAATTATACAACAGGCTCTATACTAGAAGGTTCACTTCAGCAGGTGTGTGGCATGAAATTTTAAGAACCTAAGTGGGTATCAATAAAGGACCGGTTAAATTATGAAACAGATATGTAATAGAACATTATTCAACTATTAAAAAGAATGAGGTAGAGCTATATGTGCTCAAATAGAAAATTTCCTAAAATCTATTATTAAGTGAAAAATTCAAGGTGAAGACCAATGTGTATACCATGTGTAAGTTGTATACAAATAGTTCTAAGGACTACACACATATATTTATGTATTTACTACACATACATATTGCATAAATTATTTTCTGATGATGCACACGTGGAGCTGAATAATCATGGTTTAGGGATGGAGAAACCGGTAACAGCCTTTATTTTCATTTTATATCTTTTTATTTTTTCACTGTTTTTACCATTTTTGTGAATTAATTTTATTTCAATTCTTTTCCAAAGAAGATTAGGCCCTTATTCTTAAAGAGTAGGTAGTCAGTAAGGGCAAATGAGTATTATCTTAAATGAATATTGAATCAGGTTGACCATGAGTAAGTGTCCTGGTACAGTCATCCAGACTTTTGAACTAAGTGAAGAAGGAAGCAGGAAAGCCATTCTGATTTTAATACGTTAACGGCAAGATAGAGTCAATATGATCAAAGCATGATGGGCAACGGGAAGAGAGCATGGGTGGGAGAGGAAGTGGAGGGAATGGGTGTGGCATGATTTAATAAGAGTTCTGAACTCATTTTTCTGAACTTGGGTGTTCCCATCTGTAAAATGATGAGGCTGGACTAGATCTGGCCGGACCCTAAAGCCTTCTTCTTGATTCTGTGCTAAGACTGGTCAAGGGGACATGGCCATTTTGGTATCCTTTCCATAGGCCGCACAGCCATGCAGTGGTAATCACAGCACCCAAGCATGATTCTCATATGTGGGAAATCACAAGTCATCTTTAAAAAAAAAAGCTTAAGAAACTATAATAAAGTAAAAAAAAAAACAACCCAAAATCCTGTGCAGGAAAAGAAATAAAACTTTATCAGTTACTCTAGAAGCCCTTCCTGTACTCTGTCCCTCTGTTCCAGGCATGAACTCTTTCCTTCCTCAAAATTGACCATTATTCCAATTTTTATAGTAATCACTTCTTGGCTTCACATTCTATAGTTTAGAATTCCCTCCCATGACTCCCTTTAATCCATGGATTTCACCTCCATTCTTTCTTTTTCTCACAATTTTATCTGTTAAAGAACATGACTTGTTTGACAGTCAGTAGTTTCCCTTAGTCAGAATGTTTGCCAATTGTACATTCACGGTGCAGTTCAGCTTGGCCCACTGTGCCCTGTATTTCCTGAAGCCTGGTGGCAGGACCAGGGGCTTCCTCAGGCTCAGGTTCCCATAATGTCTTTCTCTGCATCTGTGATGTTAGGAGCTTTTAATATTCTATGTCGGGGCCCATTCATTCTTTGGGGGAGGGGTTGCAAAATGGTGACATTCTAATTCTAGCATTTATTAGCTAGAATGACATAAAGAAATACCCTTCTTCATCTATTTTGAAGATTTATTTTGTTACCTGTGTGGTACAGGTCATACAGGAAATGAAGGATAAATGTTTGATCTTTTCTTTTTATTTACCAGTTTCATGACAACAAACTTGCTTCTATTCCCTGAAGGCTACCAAAATTAGATATATGGACATGTATATGTATATATGTATATATGTGTATATAAACATATATACATATAATGAACTTGTGGATTTAAACATGGTCAACATATCTGAACATATTCAATGAGTTTTAATCCATAGAACTTATTATCCTTATGAAAGCCCCTAGAGTACCATCTTTAGCCAGTGGGAGATGAGCAAGTACTTCTTGCTAATATTCATTCATTCATTAGTTCATTTGCTCATTCATTTAACAGAGTTTTGTGTACCTATTATAGGCAAGACATAGAATTAGACAATGTAGAGTAGAAAAGTAAATAAGATTTGGTCCCTGTCCACAAAAGCTTGCAGTCTATAGTGAGAAATAACATATATACAGATTGCAGCTAGAATGTGATATCATAAAAGACATAGAAATAAAGAGATGTTATAGTGATTTGGAGGTAAAACTGGTATGGTAAGTTGCATACTTGTATCCAGGCCTTTTATTTGCTCTGCCATTCTCAGCATGGGGTTTCCATTTTGTGATCTAAGACACCTGTTCCATCTCCTGCCACAGTGTTCATATCCAGCCAGCAAGAAAATTAAGAGGGAAAGGGAAGGCAGGCTCTTGCCTTTTAAGATTAGTACTTGTCATTTCCACTCACCTGCCAATGGCCAGAACTTAGTCTCATGGCCACACCCAGCTGCAAGGGAGGCTGGGAAATGTAGTCTTTATTTGGATGACCATGTGCCTTTTCACTCAGTGCAAAACCTCCAATTCTCCCAGTTTAATGTGCATATGAATCACCTGCGGGTCTTATTAAAACGAAGATTGTGATGAGTAGGCGTGGGTAGGGGCTGAAGGTGTTGGAATTTTGCATTTCCAGCAAGCTCCCAAGTGGAGTGGATGCAGTGGATTTAGGGACCACACTTCAAGGGTCAGGTGACTACAGTCGGGAGCGACTGTCTTCCACCAGGGTGGTTCAGTCTTCCAGGCCACCATAGTCTTCATTAATCTGTCGCTGCTACTTCTGCAGCAATTTGGGTAAATACCTTGGAGGGTGTTGAGTATTTGCATTAAATACCCAGATAATGGTCCAGTGTATAAAGTGTGATTAGACAGCTCTTTGCCCAAAGTAAGTTGTATATTAGCTTTTATTTAAGATTAGGGGTTTTCCCTTAGGATTAGAAAGTTTGGGTAATAGTATTACTAGCATAATAATTTTAACAATGAGTTATTTCCTAAGTAGAAAATAAATCACAGTAGCACAAATTTCTTGGCATTATAAATATTTAGTTTTGTGGCCTTCATCCAGTTTTCTTCAAACACTTTTGAAACTGTGACTAATTATACTTTATGCCAGTATAAATAGCATTTTTATTTCCTAGAAAAATCTAAACACTTCAAGGCCCTTTAAGTATGTTATCTTTTAAATTTTGTTAATAAGAATAGAAAGAACATCCCTGGTTGCATTCCCTTGCCCCTGGGGCCTGGGTGCACCACCTCTGCTCTGCACCCTCCATCTCTCCAGGGCAGCAGGACTGTCTAGTTTTTGTTCACCCCTGTGTCCCATAGCCTAAAATGTGCCTCGTCCTCAGGGCTAGATTTTGAAGTTTGGATTTCTTGGTTTATTTTGTCCCCAGTAACTGGCCTTTTCTGCTTGACCGGGCAGTACCTGGTGCAGAGACTTTGATCTCCCTCCGGTGAGGCACAACCAGGGCTTGTCAGAATAGGGTCATTAGGAAGATTCTGCAAGGGAAGGTTAGTGGAAGCACTTTGTATATCATAGGGTGCTGTACAAAGTAACAGGGCATTATTCTGTATAATCATAGTAACTATTATTATACTTTTTGATTATTTACCATGTGCCAGGAAATAAGTGCTCTACATAATTCTCTTCTTTAATTCTCAGCCCCATTTCACGAATGGAGAAACTGAGAATTCATTAATATGGCTGAGGTCGTACAGCTGAGCGGGCAGAGCCAGGCCTCTCACTCAGGCTGGGGGACCCCAGAGCCTAGGCTCTCAAATTGGATCCATTTAAATCTGATTCCGTTTTAGGCTGAGAACATATTTTGGGATGTGTTCAGGCCTGAGTCTGGATTATTTAATCATAATTATATTCACAATTATATTTGGTTTCTTTTCAAATTCCAAGGAGCCCCTTGCAGGTACGTAGCCTTATCTACCAGGGGCACATCCTGGCAACACTGATTCACGATCTCTGAAGTGTGGTGGCTATCAGCCTCCCTTAGGTGGGCATCGGAGGCTTGGGCCATGTGTATGTAAGCTGTGTGTTTCAGCTCCGTATTGGTGAGGGAGCTAAGCCTCCATCCCTCCCTTTGGTTTACCCAGCGGGAGGAGAGTAGACCAGGAGCGTGGGAGTGTAAGCAGGGGGACAGGAAAGCGCCCAGTAGGACCCTCCCCCTCAGCCATTTGAGATCCTGCAATCTGTTGGAAGATCATCTCACCCCGTTCTGCCTGTTTTAGTTCAGATAATGTTTATTTCCCCACGCCCTCCAACTCTGAAAACCACTTACCCTACAGTGTATAAAATAGGAATGCTGTGTGCTTTAGAAAGATGCACAAAAATGGAAAGAGAATTTACCTTACCCCCTCTGGGCACCTCAATGAGCATTTTAAAAGATGGTTAATGAAGCATGGGGCTTTAGAGCGGACTTACATTCAAGCTGCAAGCTCTGGTTTTTCTTCCCCCGCCCCTTCCCTGAACTCATCTCTCTCCCCCGACCCCAACTCCAAACAGCCCCCAGCTCCACCCCGCAGTCCAGGCAGCAAATATCCTGTGGCTCCCTCCCCCAAATCAGCCTGAAAATAGCGCTCAGAGGGAGAGAAAGCAGCTTTGGGGAGTGTGACCTGAGCAGTCAGCTTAGGCGAAACGTGCACAATAAACTTCTCTCTGGACTGAATTGTTCTGTAAAGTGGCAATCACTTCCCAGACAG
This sequence comes from Smutsia gigantea, assembly GCA_032199065.1. Lineage (NCBI taxonomy): Eukaryota > Metazoa > Chordata > Mammalia > Pholidota > Manidae > Smutsia > Smutsia gigantea. The sequence continues at coordinate 188,452 of JAVSCE010005923.1, read as the reverse complement.
ACAGGCCTGTGAGGACCCACCGTTCTGCATCTTTTCATCACCGTTGCTATGGAGAAAGCCACTATTTCATTAGAGAAAGAGCCTTAAAGCAATTAACACATAGTTCAGTTGCTCCCCATCCCTTTGGGGCCTGAGATGGAGGGGTTATGGGTATTGCTTTCCCTGGGGGCCGGCAGGAGACAGCGGGCCAGGGACGGTTCCCAGGAAGTAAACTGTCAGCAGTAGAGGACTGGTTTGCAGATTAAGGGATCTCAAAAGAAGAAATGGGTCTAAGATTAACAAAAACTCAGGGTGAAGGTTGACTTAGTGTTTCAGAGCAAAGCAAAATAAAATAAAACTGCAAGTCTCTGCACATCGTCTGGTGAAACTGATATTTCTGCTGTCTCTTATTTATCCTGGGACTGGGACAAACCAGTAGCGGGGTGAGTGTGCGTGGACATGACCACTGCCCTGTATCTCTCTGGCTCCTGGCGCTGACCCTCTGCCTGGCTGCTGTTTGAAACTCCGTTTCACATGGTCATTTGCAAAACAGAGAAGATAGTATTTTCTACTTAACTGGGCCATCCTAAGAAACTTTCCCCAGGGTGCCTGCTTGCCTAGAAAAAGGAAATGCTAATAAAAATGATGAGTTTCGATGGTTGTGAAATAAGGGTTTGGAGAAGAGTTTCCTAAAGTAACTACATTCTGGGCATTTCCCCAAAGCAGGGCTGTAGTTTTGTGTGCCTGTCCTAGCCTTCCCCTGTCTGTGTAGAGTAAAAGACTCAACAACCATTTAACTCTCAATTAATGGTATTTAAAAAAAGAAGAAGGTTCACCCTTGCATCCTCTTCTAAGAAATCCAGCTGGCAAGAGAAGGGCAGCAGAAAAGTCGGCCGAAGAAGCAAGGAAGGAACATATATAACTTGTATGTGGCTGTTCTGCATTGTCCCTAATTAGCTAATGTATTTCTTTCCCGTACACTTGGAGGAATTCTCAAGCGTGTCCCCTGCCGCTCCTGGAGACCGAAGAAAAGCAAATGACACCGAATTTTCCCTTCTTAATTAAAATGTTAAACAGGGTTAAGATGCCAAGTTTCATCAGAGATATTTGTTCCCCTGGTGAACTCTTAAGTCCTGCTGGGGTTCAGTTCAGTGGGAGTTATTTGAGTCAACACGTGTTATTAAGTTTCCAAATGTAATCAGCCCAGATACTTTAATGGAAACTTTCTCCTTTCTTTTAATAAGCATGTGGTTTGGTTAAAAAAGCACTTGGCTTAGGTGCCCCGCGTTGCCCTTCCGTAACCAGATCGCCATAGCAACAGGCAGCTGGTCTCTACAAAGCCGGCCTGCCCTGCGAGGGGGCGACCTGCGGGAGCCCAGCCCCCAGGCGGTGTTTGGCCAGGCATAAATATCCTCAATGGGATTAGAATGTTGAAGGGCTTAAGGCTCTGGGAAAACTTTGTCTGCCATATTTATCTCTTTGGCTGTTGTGACTTTAACGTTTCCACTCAGGATACAATGGGGCTGAAAGTAGGAGCAAATGTTTTGATGGGTTTATTTTGAATTATAAATTCATGGGTCTGCATAAGCGCCGGTCAGCCTGCTTCTGACTGTGCCCACTGAGGGCCCGAGCTGGGTGGGGGAGAAGGCAGCGGGAATTTGCTCCCGGGAACAGCTTCAGCGTGGAGAATTAATTACATGGGGTGCGGAGAGCCGCTCTTCTCCCGGGGTGGACACTCCGTATCTTAGAGACTGGTTTCAGGCCCCCAGCCCTGCTCCCGGGAAAAGAACGATGCAGAGCAGATCTTTTTAGCTGACTGGTTGGTCACCATGGGGAAGAAGCAGTGGGAGACAGGTGTCTCTGTCTCTCGGTCCTCGTACTCTGCATACGCTGGATGGGATGCTGTGCTCAGGGCTGTGGAAAGTATTCTCCTGCTTTGGTTGAAATATGTGCCCTCAGATTCATATGTTGAAGTCCTGACCCTCAGCACCTCAGCATGTGACTGTGTTTGGAGATCCGGTCTTTAAAGAAGTAAGTTAAAATGAGGTCATTAGGGTGGGCCCTCATCCTGTCTGACTGGTGTCCTAATAAGAAGAGGACTTAGGACCCACAAAGGCACCAGGGATGTGTGTGGGCAGGAGAAAGGCTATTCGAAGACCCAGGGAGGAGGTGGAGGAAGGCCCAGAAGAACCCAACCTTGCCAGCACTTTGGTCTTGGACTTCGAGCCCGCAGAGCTGTGAGAAACTCAGTTTCTATGGTTTAAGCCGTCCAGCCTGTGCCATGTTGTTACAACAGCCCCGGCAAACTAATGCATCTCCGCCAACAATTTCCTAACTCTAGTAGAGATGTTGACAACCATGTGACAGAAGTGGACAGGAAGACCCTGCAAAGACGGCCTAGGCCCTGGGCCAGACTCTCCCTCCCTCCAGTCTCTCTTTCTTCAGAGAGAAATGAACGTCAGAATCCTAAACCCAAGACCCTGCCGTTAGAGCAAATTTAGTATGTGGATCTATTCACTCCTTCCAAACGGCCCACCTTTTTCCACTGTACTAACAACCGCCTTCAATGATGCATGTTATTGACAAGTTCAATGGAGCGGATGTAGAATTATTTGCATTACTTCATAAAACTTCTGTGCCAAATATGATCAAAATGACACTCATTCTTATTATGCATCCTAGGAACCCCAGCGCCTGAGGACGTGGGAGCATCCCCACCTGGATGCTTTGCTACGTTCCACCCAGCCACCCCCGCCTTGCAGTAGTGATTGAGGGGGATCTTTGTTCTGCCTGCCCTGGAGGATGAGCAAATTGTGAAATGGAAGGGGGTAAGCATGCCCCAGTTTTGGGCAGAGCTGGTATATAAAAGTTGGATTTGAAAACAGACAGATTCAAGGTGGAAGATTTACATTTCTATAAAGGGCGCTTTGCAAAAGTATGTGTGAAGGACACATTAAATAACAGACATCTTTGGTACATTTAGAATTGGATTCAATGTAGAAAAATCTGATTAGTAGGGAATTTCTTTCAGAATGCTTGCAGGAAGCAAGGCCCCCCTGCTGAGTAGAATAAGGCACTAATCAGTTACCAAGATCTCTTCCTTAAGCTGCTTAGGGTCAGGAATGGGGATAGTATAGCCAGACAAGTGGGCAAGTGCAGCTTAATAGATGAGTATGTATACACACATGAATACATATACACAGCTACACTTATTCGCATATAGATGAATGTATGTACATATTATATGCACACAATTTCATGCAATTGATGCCTTCATTCAAGAACCATTTATTGAGTGCTTGCTCTGTTTGCTATTGTGCCAGGTGCTTAGAATATAAATGCAACTCATGGTTTCTGTCCCGCTCTCAAGGAATTCACAATCCACTAGAGGGGTGACAGATGGAAATTAATAATTATAACAGATGATAGGAACATGATGGAAGTTCCTGCAGCCACTTGGGTATGTTCACCAGCCACATGTTTTCCAGGGTTGCAGTTTATGGTATTTCACGCCCACCACTTGTGAAAGCCCAGCCTCAGTGGGTCAGGGTCACCTGCCACCACTGCCCCTGGCTGGTCACCTGCCCTCCACCCAACCTCTCTCCTGCCCCGGGGAGGAAAGGAGAATTCTGTGCCAAAATGTGGTCCTGTAGATGTTTACCCTGTACAGTAGAGATGACAAAAATGTGCAAAATTAATGAAATGTAGTGCAGATTTGTCTTAGGGGGGAAATGTAAGTTTTTCTTACCTGAAATGGATCTCCAAAGAGAATTTAAAACCAAACAGGAAACAGTTCAATTTTATTTTCAGCCCTTTACAACCCAAAGCTTTTTCTGGCTTCCTGTTTTTGGAGTTTGAGATCATGATATTTATATAGTTCCATGGAGAATGTCTATGTCTCATTTATCCCTGCCTTCCTTCTGCCTCCTGCCCATCCTGCCTTCCTTCAGAGTTCCCTTCCCTTCTTTCGGGGTGTGGTAGGAACCCTGCATGCCCTCGCTCATCCCACCTTGCGCGGCTGCCTGAATAATGGTTCCAAAGCACGATTCCAAGTATGTCACTCCTCTGATCAAAAGCCTTCAGCACCTTCCCATTTCACATTTATTAGCTGCCACCCATTATAAGTGGCTTACAGGATGGAGTCTTAGCCATGAAACCAGGTATTCAGGGGGGCTCCACGGTTGGGCCCCTTCTGGCTCTCAGATGCTCCGGCCAAGCTCTGTGGTGGCTCCGTCTTTGCAGCACCTGCCACCCTGCACACCTTTCCTCTACCTCCCTCTCACCTGCTGTACTGCCCCAGCCTGGAACAGTCTGCAATAAGTTAAAAAGAAAGTCATGAATCCATTCATGTAAAAGAACAATACTTGTTTACTTCATGATAAACAAAGTAAAGCTCTCATTCAGAAAAACATCTTTGAAGAAAATACATTGAAATATTCAGACACATCAGAAATGGGTCTTGCATGTGTTTTTTCCTTTCTTCTACTTTTTGTGTTTCCTGGACTTTAAATATCAAACACATTTTGTTTGAATAAGGGGAAAAAAATGAAAAAGGATTTCAAAAATAAAACCTACGTATTCTTCAGGACCTAGCTTGGGAGGGTAGAATATTCTGCTTGGGATGATAGGAAAGAGTAGGAAATTTAGCTCTTCAGACTTAAGTTCAGACCCTTCTTGCATTACCCAGTAGCTAGTGTTAGCTGTGTGAGCCTCAGTTTATGTGCCTGTGAAATAGGATAATGTCTGTCTTATAAAATGTGGGCAATGAAATATAATGCCCATGAACCGCCCAGCACATTGCTATGTATAGGGGATTAATAGATTTTCATTCGCTTTACTTTCTCACCCTCTGTGAGGCCCAAAGCCCTGTCAGGAAGAGCTCTCCTCTCACCTTTGTGTGTTTGTCATGGCCCTATTATGTGCTGTGTTTAAAATCAAGAACAGGAAAGGTATTTAGTCACCTCTGTAGCTCCCACTGCCCCCTTCCCTTAATAGGCACCTAATAAATAGTTTTTGAACAGAAGTAAATAATCTCTGTACTGAAACGAAGAATACACCAGAATAGTTCTAAGAAGCCACGATACAGTGAAAAACAGACACAATCAAAACAAGATAAACCAAATGAAATAGAGTACCCATTTTAAACTCACTTTAAAGTCATAACTATCAGAAAATTCAGAATTATGACTCCCTCTCCCACTATAACTTTTTCACATCACACGTATGTAACAGAGACCATAAAAGTTAACATGACATTCGGTAGGACGCGTTACAAACAGATTGCATGATATGGCTGAGTTACTGTGGCGATGGGAATCATAACTCTGAATTTCCTTGCTTTTATGCCTTTATAATAGCCTCAGCTGTTCCTATGCATTTAGTGGCCTGATTTACACTCAGAACACACACTGTATTTATGACTGGGTAGAGAAGGAAGAAGTTACCATTCACAAACCCTGACACTCTGTTGTGGTTTATGGGTCTTTATGTAAATTTTCCAAGTGACCGTTTTGAGAAAATATTGGAATAAATGGAATATATTCCCCTTAACATAGTATTTTGCTTGAGTTTACCAAACAGTATTTATTTTCCACTAAAATAAAGGCCTTCAGGTGAGGGCTGTATCACCATGGTGCTGGTTGTTGACAGCACCACATAGCTGACGGTAGGAAGCTCTGGGCTCGGGTAAAATTGGGACTTCACAGGCCATGAATGGTGCTTGGTGCTCATTCAACACCTGTCCCCATGCTTTCAGAGACGTCACAGATGTCACCTCAAGAAGCCACCCACCTGGAGGCAGTCCAGCCCAAGGAACTGGTTTTCCATTGTCACACCACAAGCAGAAATGTCTTACAAGACCCTCAGCTCTGTGTCCAGGTGAGTGGCCTCTGTTCATTAAAAGATCTGCAGAGAATGGATGGTGGCTACCTTTCCTGGTGGCCAGTCACTCTTGCCTGCTGATTGCGCTGGTTAGGATACATGCTGCACCATCGCCTTCATCCTTCATTCTTGCTCCAGGCTTTTATTGTGCATGTCCTTCTCCCAAGGTGGAGAACAAACAAGGGCTCTATCTTCTCAGGAGGCTTCAGAAGCCTGCAGCTTGTTATTAGGTTTCCTCACTTTGTCTTCTCCGTATGGATCAGTCCAACATCCCTTGAGATTTTCTTGCTAGACCTTGTTTTCTCACCCATTTATCAGCCTTGTTATTTGCTCCAAGAGACCCCAGAGGCTCCATTCTCTGAGGCATAAGCACAGTCAGCAGATGAGGAAATGGACTTAAGGACTGAGCTCTAAATTAATTCTGAGTCCATGGTAGAACTTGTAATAGCTCCCAGGAAAGTTTTCTGAAAGCACTTGTCCAAGTTGGTCTCAACAAAAGAAAAACAGATACACACACACACACACACACACACACACACACACACACAGATATTGAAAGGTGCTGGAGAGGTCATGTGTGCACAAGATTTATATGCTTGTTTCTCTGAGGAGAGTCAGCTCATGATATGTGGTCATGATGCTTGGAATGTTTTAAGCTTCTGGTTTTTTTTTTCGGTTTACTTTAGTGAATGTCTTTTGGTAAATCCCATCAGGGTTGCATGTTGGAAAGTCGTGAACACCTCCTTGGCAATACTTTAGAGGAAATATCTACGCATACATCAGTGTGCGGTCCAAGCAGCCTGTCCCTGTGAAGGAGACAGTGAGGTCAGTGTGGGTTTGTTTGTTTGTTTGTTTTCAGGGATGGAGGAGGAATAAGATTGCTAAAATAAAATGCCCTCGATGTTTATATGAACTTTTGGAAGTACAGAAATTCTTTCAATAATCCCAAAATACAGGGGAAATGTCAATAGTTTTATGCGTTTTGCAGGTGTCCAGATAGAGGTCTTGGGAAGAGTGAGACAGGGTGAAAATTGGGGCTCTCAGTCCCACCAGTAAAATGAACTGACCTGTACATCTTCTTTCATTCTTGGGTCACACCCAAAACAATGAGTGAGTGTTTTCCATGGGGTATCTAAACACAAAATGAAAGATGAACATTTTCTCAGAAATTTGACAAATGCCAAGATTTCCCATCCAACTCATCAGGGATCTTTAAAGCGCAAACCCCTGTAACCACCTCTCGGCTAAGGTGCTTTGGTTTTGGTTGGGGACATAGTGAATGTTCATAGCAGGCTCTACTTTATTCACTTATTCTGGAGGAGCCGTGGAGACCTCTGAGCTAAGAAGGCTTAAGGACCTGTACCCAACACTCATACTCAGTGGAATCCACCTGCCTGCTCACTTAAGCATCTCCAATGCTATTGCCAGTTGCCTTGGGCTGCCCCTCCATGCAGCTTGAACCTCAGTTTTCTCTTGAATAAAAAGCTCACAGTAATGCCAACTTCAAAGGTGAAATTTCAAGTGTGCACAAAGGAATTTGGTGAATGTGACCATTCTCTGCCCTGAACCCTCATGTCACCCTCAACCTTATGCATGTCAGAACCCAAAGCAATAACAAACATTGGAATCTCCATGCAGGCTGTGTGGGAAGCCCTGCACATAATCCACATCATGGTCCACATTTGATAGAAAAGGTACCTGGAGGTGAAAGAGGTTAAGAAATGGGTCCAAGTCACCAAGCTGGTCAGCCAGGACTTCAGGCCCGTATCCATGATTTCTGGTGCCTGAGTTCTCTGCTGGGTTAAAAGTAACAAGCTCAGGTTAAAAGTCTCCCTTCACTTTCCAAACCTTCAAAAATTTCAAAACTCCCCTCATTTTCTCAGCTCAACTGGGAATCAATAAAGGAGAAAGTCTCACCATCTTCTAGAGCACATGGCAGGGCCTGGTTATGGCTCGGGATGGTGTTTATCAAAGTGATGTCAGGCAATAGACAAGGATCATTACTGTTTCCTTTGGTTGTGCTTTAAAATACTCATGAAGGGTATGGAACCATTTTAAAGAGAATCTGTGTCTGGGGCAGCCACATTTTTAAGCTCTACTGTTGGTTTACTGACACGAGTCGGGGAATGCAGGATTTTCTCATAACCCTCAGAAATCCACCCGGATGGGCTGTGGTGCCAGGGCACTGTGGGCAATCTCAGCGTACCGGGCCTGCTTCCCTGCACTCTGCCCTGATGTGGCAGGCATCGGGGTGGATTCATTCTTGACATGGTTTTCTCCAACTCAGAGCATATCAAGGCATCTGTCTTCCTTTGATCGTTTGTATCTTGCTATGACCTGAAGCCCCAGAGGGAAGCATTTTTCCCCCCACACCCATTCTCTGTCCAGGCACATCACTCTTTCCTACATCTCAGGAAGCTGGCTGCAGAGAGAGAACGTGGGCCCTAGGGCAATGGCTGGGGGGAGATAAAAGGCACCCAAGTTGGCATGAATGAGTCTGTGAAGCAGAAACTCTGTTTGCTTATGCCAGGCCAGATGGTGTCTTCTTTTCCTCTGTTGGAAGATGTTAAGTGCCAAAGGCCACAGGGCTCCTAGGAAGGGTCATCTTAGCTGGCACCCTTTAGCTGGATTTTTCTGCCTATTCAGGAAAACAAGACAAAGACAAGAATTTTCATCTATACTTTGGAAATAAAGTCATCCCCAGTCCAAAGGCACTTCAGCACCCCTTCCTTCTGACCTCTGCTGATTCTGAGACCTGGCTTTGGTGACAGTGGGAGAGAAGGTCTCACCCAGCACCATGCCTGGGTCCTCCTGGCTGCCTGGTAGGTGCGTGCAGCACTGAGTCAAAGGCAGAGTGGTTGACAGCAGGCCACCGCCCAGGGAGGAGAGCTGGGCAGCTTCCATCCGGGCAAAACCTCCATCTCAAATGCCTGAGTTTCTTTGTGTGGGATTATAGACATCTCCCCTCCAGCCAGACAGCAGTTTCTGCCCGAGGGTGACTGTGCCTTACTCGTTGGGCTGCATTTCTACGGGCAACTTTTGGCTTCAGAAGAAGATGCACTATCTGCCCCATTTCCTTCCCAGCCTGTGACAAGAGGGCTGTCCACATTCTAGGAGTCACATGAGGGCAGCACCCTGCAGCCTAGCACACATCCTTAACAAGCAAGACCAGGGAGAGATGGGTGACCACACTCAGGGCCGATCAGACCAGCAGAGGGCCCGCTCAGGCCCCAAGGTGGGAAGAAAGACACTTATCTCACCCTCTGCCGGGCGCACTGCCCCACCCCACTGCCCAGCTGTGCCGTCACTGGCCGAGTGACCTTGGACAAGTTAGTGACCCTCTCCCCCTCTCCGTGTCCCAGTCTGTGGAAGGAATAGTACCTGTGTCATAGGGTTGCAAAGAGGATTAGATGTGTTGTGCTTATAAAAGGCTGAGCTTAGCACTTGACCCATAGACATACATGCTCAGTAAATATCTATTGTGATTACTCTGAGCATCCAGAGGAATTCAGTCTCTGATTGGTTAGTTATTCTAGTCTTGAGCATGTTTCCTTAGGTATTAAGGACATGTTTTCGAGTAATTCAGGCAGACTCTAGGACTTGAATCTCTACTGAGGACCAAAGGGGATGTTACACGAGAGAGAAAGTAACATAACGGTGGTGCCAGGGGTAGTGGAGCAAGTCGGGGATTAGTAGCAGGACACTGGGTTTTGAGGCTTAACTGGTCAAAACTATATAACTGCTCTCATTCATTCATTCAATCACACAATGCATATTTATTGAGCACATATTGGGGGCCAGGTGCTGTGCTGAATGCTGGGCATCCCGTGATGAACAAGATGGCTAAATTCACAGAGTAGAAGTCCCCGTGGAGGGCTTGGGAGGAAGGGAGGCCCGCCATGCGAAGTAACGTTGACAAGATCATTTCAGACAGTGGTTGGTTATCCACTGCCGAGTGGCAAATGCCCTAAAACAAGGTGACTTAACCCCACCACTTGTTTGCTTGGCAGTCTGCAGTTGGGGCAGGTGCTGGTCCTCGCTCCATGTGGCACCAGCTGGCTCACTCCTTGGTGGACAAGCTGGTGTCGGCCAGTGGCACATCAAAGAATTTTAGCAAGTACACTTCCTCTAGTCTGAACCAGACCGAACGTAAGCCAGATTCCAGTGAACTAGTGTTACCCGATGCTCAGGGGTCCGGGGTGGTGGGGGTGCGGGGGGTTGGGCATTGAAATAGAAGTTTTCTTTGCAATTTAATTAGATTGAGCTCGTTGATATGCTCCTTAAGGAGAGAGCTGAGCATTTAAAATTATCCCAAAGATATTTTTCCCCGGGTATCTGTTAGGAGAGCCATGACCCTATCAAAATGTGTGATAAGGAAGCTACACGTGTCATTTTAAACTAGTTCAAACCAGCTAAGCTGCTCCCTGCTCTGAGCTGCTGGCTATGAGCTGTCATCCAGCCTGGATGGGAGACAAGCAGGTGGATAAGAAAGACATCATCTCGTCAGGACCTGCAGGAACCAGCAAGCAGGGTGCCTATCATCAGTACACATCTCAGAGCCAGGCTCCAGCATGAAGTTCCCTGTTAGATGGGGCTTTTCATTTCAATGACATTTTTTTGGAAAGGTTAGAATTTAATCCTATACCAGGATGGAGTTATTTTGGTTGCCACTGATCCTTCCGATAAAGGAGACAGCGTTACATTTTTTTTTGCTACTGAGGTATCTCATTTTATAAAAGCCATCAACAATGTAATAATTTATTGTAGGGATGGATAGCTGCATGTAATGACTCGTCTACTTACTGTTAATTTTCTAAGTTCATCTCTTCCCCTTATTACTGAGAAGCTGTGCATACCTTTCTCTGTGGGTTTCATTAAGATTGTTTGAAGTCATGATGGCAAGATCTTTGTGATGTTTTGGAAAGATAGAGGGTTTAAAGAGTTGTATGGAGGAGACTTAAAAACTTCGTCATCTCAATTCCTGCCCTCAGCTACCTTTTCAGAGCTATAACCTGGATAGGCCTTAATTGGTGTCATTTTCCTTACAATTTCACCCCCAACTTTCATTGTTCTCATATTCCTTCTCCTCTTCTGAAATGACACGTGTAAGAAGAAATTAAAAGATAAGTAACTGTGCATCTTCAAGGAGTTCAGAACCAATGTAGAAATGGCCGTACCATATGCTTATACATACACACAGAAACGGAGCAGTCATACTCATCTTTACAGAGGAGGGAAACTGAGGCAGAAGATCTTCATGATAGGCAGGCTAGCTCAGATAACCATTTCTTACAGTCACGCCATGGCCGTACCAGGGGGAGGACCTGTGTGGGCATAAATTAGACATCAGTAGATGAGCTTGGGAAAACATTTGGAAACATACCCACATGTGAAGACTGGGGAGGGAGAAGAAAGAAAAAGGAGGTCCATGCTGAGCCTCAGAGGCGAGATGGGACTTTCTGCTAAGACGGAGGATGGGGAAGGCAGGCTGGATGGAGCCTGGCCGTTTAGGGAGTAAAGAAATGATTCTCACAAGTTCCTAAACTCAACCTTGATTAGCAGAGAAGCGCCATGTTTGCATTCTAATCATCTCATTCTGTGACTGAAATTTTTAAAGTTTCAGACCTCTGGGTTTTTGTTTTTGTTTTTTTGCAGAGAGGTTAAATCAGTGCCCAAGACATCAATGAACTTGTCCAACCTCATAATGAAAGACCACAAATTAGAACGTAAATTGTGATACTCCTAGTCTGTGACTTAACCATCTGAATCTGCCTGTCCTGGTCGGCGTCGGGGAAGGAAAAGGGTCTGGCGTGTGTTGCACGAACATGGGGCCTGTTTATCACTCCAGGTTTATTCTATAGCAAATACTCTGTTGGCTGAGCCAAATATACACCCAGTCAGGTTCATTATATTACAGGTTTGAACTAGACTTTTGGTAATGGAGTAGGGAATGCTCCCCTAGCCAAATGTGACTTACTGATTTCTTCAAAGGTCAGGGTAGGGACGGCAATACGCGGGGCTCAGTACCAGACATCAGCCTTTTGCAGAAAAACAATATTTTCAACACAGTGTAAATGAATCAAAGACAGGGAAATTTCATTTTTCCTGCTCAGGAAAATCATTACAAATTCAAAATGGGGAAATGTTGCAGAAAAACAGTTGAGGAAGGACATCTGTCCACTGTGCAGGCTTCCTTAGAATTGTCTTGTGCTCTTTCTGACATATAAACTATTGCTGGTGCTAAACCCCATCACAGCAGCCCGATTCCCTATTCTTCCACTTGAACGTCCCTCCGGGTTATTGCTGCGTTCGGATCAACAACGTGACCATGCGTTGTGGGGCACTGCATGCATGGACCCACTTTCATGACTGTGTTTTTGCAGTCTGTGCTTGGAGCCTGCCACTCCTGAATCAGAACTGGGTGCTCCTTGCCATGGTGGGCTTGTCCCCCACAAAGTTGGTGGTGGCCTTATGCTTTTCCATTTGGAGCACTGGATATTTCTGCTCAGTAGTTCCTTTGCCTAAGATGCTAGGACTTGGAAAGAAGTTTTTGAATGAGAGAGAGAAGTAAAAAGTACTGTGTTGTGCAGAGTTATTTTTGCTTTTTAAAACCCACATTCTCAGACGCACACAGTGGACGGTTCTGGAAATGCATGGGCTCGAGTCATATCCAAGACCTCTGCTGGTGGGAGTCCTTCCTACCCGAAAGGGATGCTTGTTAATAGCTGTATTCATGGAAGTTAAAATTAAATTTCTGCATGTTGATGTAAAGCCAGCTTTTCCCTGAGGGCTATTTATTTTAAAAATCTAAAATAGTAAGGGGTCCACGGCATATGCCTTAACAGAAGTGAACTGGGGTCTGCGCTTTGAGCAAAGCCTCCTTTGTGCTCACTGTTGCAATTTAATGCCCTCCAGGAGAAATCTGGCAGCATGTGGCAAGCTCAGGCAGTCTTCAGATTTGCCTACAAGAGCAGTTATTCGAAATTTTCATACCTGGAGTTAAAGGCTGTAATAAACAGAGCTGTCCCTGACATATCCCTCTGGGATGGTGGGGTGAGGAGGGAGTGGTCGGGGCAGAATTAGTCCTGCGTGCACATAGCTGTTCTTTCAAGGTCCCAGATTGGGATTGATGCTGTGCTGAAAAAATTTTTTAATTAAAAAAAAGTTTAATTAAACAAATATCAAAAAGCAGAAGAGGAGGAGGCCATTTGTAATAATGCCAATAAATAGCTATGAAATGGCACGTACTCTTATAAATGCAAAGGTTTAAGATCTAGATGTTGAAGAAGAAAGAGGAGGGGAAGGGAGAGGGAGGGGCAGGAGGAGGGGTAGAGGGGGAGGAAGGGGAGAGGGGGAGGAGAGCAGTAATGATACTAAGCAGTAGTAGTAAGTAGTAGAAGCGGAAGGTATTTGTCTTCTCGGTTCCCTTGTTTTGGACTAAATAAGTAAGCAAGACTCCTTAAAGTTCCTTTGAAAAATCCCAAAGCCCCTTAAGGTAGGGAATCAATGGCATAAGCCATGGTGGGAGGCAAAATGGGGGTAGCCCACAGCCCTCTTATGCGGCCCCCCAGCCAACCCTGCCAGGGTTGATAGCTGCAGGATGCCTTCCAGGATTGATTCCCATTTGATTTCTACACTTGGACTTTTAAATTTTATCCAGAAGAAACCTATACAGCTAACAAGAGGACTTGTTCCTCTCCCTTCTCAGCAGCAAGTCTTGTTTATTTCTCCCTTTGCAAATATAATTTAAGAAATTTAACAGATGAAATTTGGGTATCAGGCAAGATGAGGAGAAAATACTGATGAACGAGTGTCAAGTGAGTTCCTTATGTTTCGATTTTTCTTGAAGAATGCATTGAATTTTCACAATCCTAATAAAAACAAAAAGCTATCCGCCTGTCAGCTGTATCGCTCAGTTGCCACAGAGTGTGGAATTCTATGCTTCTCCCTAAATGCCTTTCAAGATGCACCCCTATGGAGGAATTGCATTTGCACAGACTGTCAACTGTCTTCAGCCTGCAGCCTGGGCAAAGCTACGCTCAAAGGAAAAAGACTCTCCTGGAGTGACTGCCCCTGTAGAACAGCTTGCTGTACAGGTCGTATCCAGGACGCTCTAGCTGGGAGGTAAGGAAGATGCCCTCAGGCTGGCTTTCCCCTTCCTTTGGGCCTCACTTGGGACCCATGAGTAATCAGCGCATTGTACTTGAGAGCAACCTCTGCTTCTTTGGGCAAACTGAAAAAAAGCCGGAGCTATAAAGCAGGACCATAAATCAGCTCTGTTACAATGGCAAAGCTCTTGAAAGCCCCTAATTCCCCCTAGTTAATGAGCAACGAGGAAGAGCCTAAGCTGCTGGCTTGGTGGAGACCAAGTTAGAACCAGAAGATGGATATGTGAAAATCAGTCACCCAGGAACATCTAAGCCACCCAGAGAAACACAACCAACTTCAAAGGCCTCCCTGTTCCTGCTCTTCTACAATGCTTTGCTGGCTGCATAATTTGTATAAAAAGCAGCTGCATCTTCCAGGAACCAGCTGTTAGAACACATTTTGTGCGTATTCTATCAAAGGGGATTTTTCTCTTAAAAACTGTCCCTAAATTTTTCCCTTCAAATATTGCCTGGATTCCCTGTGACATGATGGAAAGTTTGTGGTGGCCTCTTCTTCCAGCCTTCAAATTCTCTTGCTTGCTCATTTCCTACAACTCCTAGGTGTTCATAACAACTTGTTTCATTCCTCAGTTTTCCAGGATGGAAGAGACCCCACAGGCTTTCATGGTAGATGAAACTAAAATAGATTATTGCCAATGGATTGGAACTCTGTAGTTTTGCTTTCCCTATGAGATGATGTGCCCCAAATCTCTGAAATAGAAGTAGAAGGGAAAATCAAATTAAGAAGCAAGTGCACAATCCATTTGATCTCCATGTATGTTATGTAATTCTAGTTCATTGATCTTTATCACATTTTTTTGTGGGCTTATATATAAGCCATATAACTTTAAATTCTTTCACTCTTTGTTTTAGAATTAGTCCTTATATACCAGTTAAAGTCTCGGGACACTTCACATTGTACTAGTCCCCCCAGTGCTATCAATATCATATTGGTATCAGTATCAATACACAGTAAACAATAACCAAAGATCCATATAGATTTTTTGACTCTGCAGAAAAATAAAACAAGCCCCCTAAAAAGCATGTATCACATTTGAGAAAAAGTATTTGCCTGGAATGGTATGGATTTAATAACAAAAAGAAAATGTGTTCAATAGTTTCACCTTTTAAAATGCATCACTCTCATTGTCCTTTTTACTAAAGTCACACACTTTTACTCATTTCCTCTCTGAAGTGCCCCTGCGTGGCTCTGTGTTGCAGGTGACACGCACGGCCGTATGGCAAAGGTCCTTGAAAGTCTTCAGTTGCAAGCCATGGTGGTTCTGTTTATGTCTCACTCTGGCCAGCAGGTGCTGATGGTTAGGGCCAGTGCTGCCACCACTGGGAACCGTTCTCTGAGCTTCCCATGCATAACCCTCAGAGCAAAGGGTCCGCCGCTCCTCTCTCCACCTTCATGTAAAATCATTCTCCAGACCCTCTATAAGGAACTGACTTGGATCCCATAGACATTCAGGAAAAGTTAGTTCTCCTAACAGAAGGATACTTAACCTGGGGCCCTTAGGCCCTAAAAAGTCCAAGTATGGGTTTTAGGGTCGTAAACTACCCTTGAGATCATATGCACAGCTCTGTGTGCACAGAGGTTTCTGTTGGTGGGAGGCAGAGTAACAGATCTCAGTGGATTCTTGGAGGAGCCTTGAGACCTGCCAAAATTTCATCACCTCATTCTAACTGGTTTCCTACCTCCAACTTTGTTCTCTTTCTAGTTCATCCTCCATATGACATAGTTTGATCTATCCAAAACCTATTTTCCATATCTTATACCACACGCAAGAGCCTGCCACATCTCCCCTCACCTGTAGGACGGTGCACCTCTTGTCTGGCTGCTTTCCTAATTCCATCTCCCATGGTTCTTCTCTGGATATGTCCCTCCAGACTGTTCTACCTGTCATCTCCCCAGCATGCCATGCTTATTTGCATCCTCACATGCCTTCTTTCATCGCTTCCCTACATTCTTATTTTTCAACTCCTTTCAAGTCAAAGTTTCCCATTAAGACTTTCTTCCATCAACCAACAGCAGCACTGCTATCCACAAGCTGGTACCATTCATATGCACTTTGACCCTTAATCCTCAACTTCATCTCCCACTGTTATTTAGTTCATATAATCAACCTTTCATGTGTATGTTTTGCCATCCAAACTGGGTTGTGAATTTCTTGAAGACAAAGTTTCATTCATTCATTTGTTCACAGAAATTTATTCAGTGTCTTCTATCATGGGACACTGAGCCTGGTACTGGGTTTGGAGCCCCACTATACCTGGGCCAGTTCTACACAGAGAACATACTCAGTGAGCACTGACTGAATGAATGGGTTTGGGTTAAACCAAGGCATTTTCAGGAGTGTCTGAGAACCTCTGAAAAGAACAGCCAGGGTTTCTCTAGGTTTCTGGAGTCAAAGCAGAACACTGAGGTGTGGGGGTTCTTAGCATGCAGGCTTCTGGAAGGGCTCCGTAAGTCCTAAGCAACAATTTCTTTCCACGTCCAGGGAGACTGCTTTCTGCTGACTTTGCACCATTCATGGCAGGTTCCTGGCTTTGCAGGCTCTCCTTGGCTTTTCCCTTTCTGGGGTTGGCTGAGTGAGAGTGGAATCAAAGTCCACACTTTCATCAGAGCTTGTAACCTACAGTGGGGAAAGAAAAAGAAAACACCAGTCCTTTCTACCCACCAGAGCTTTCTAGCATCTCCCCGCTTAGGGCCAACAGCTAAATGAGTATTTCTGACAGTGTACCTTCCTGAGGAAGCCCACCTTTGGGAATGGGGGTGGGGGAAGCGGCATCTCTTCAGGTGTTGGGTGGAGCCTGCGCACCTTCAGGTAGGCACAGGACCCTGGGGGCTGAATGCATGGCTTTTAGAGATTTTGCTTAGCAGGCCCCTGCAGGTTTGTCTTGGCCAGCTCCTCGGGCAGTTGAGCATCTGCCACGAGAGCTGGCCAGGCTGTTAGCTTGGTTTTCTAGCCCTACCATCTTGGTTTGGGTTGGATTCTGCTGTGCAGCTTCCTTCAAAGAAGAGGGAACATGGCCCCTGAGAGGGACGGGCAGTAGCCAGCCTCGGCCCCGTGAGCCATGTCGGGGAGGCTTTGGGACTGGCCTCTGCCGCCCTGGACTCCCTTTCCCCTGCGCTGGGCACTAGCGGCTGGCTTTGCTCCGAAGGCCCCAAAGTCTGCCATTACTCCTTTCCATCTCCTGCTCACTCCTGCCAGTAAAAATAAGAGAATGAAACGACTTTGATGTGGACCTCCCTCAAGACAACTTTGTGCCAGGAGAGGGAGAGAACCAGATTGTGTATGTGCATTTCAGCGAAGTTTTACACCTTAGGCTTTATTTCTCTTGAATTTTTTTGCAGAAATCCCCTGCAGAGGCCCCGAGTAATTACCTTCAAAATGCTATATTTCAAATACACTGCACCACTGTTTAGCAGGGACCACTGACTGTATATTCCAGGAGGGAATGGGGGAAATTTCACCTTGTCCCATTAGAAAATGGATCCATGTAAATATATGCTCAGGTACCTTCTTAAATTTTACTGTGGTAAAATACATATGCTATAAAAGTTAGCATCTTAACCATTCCACACTAAACAATTCAGTGGCATTTAGGACATTTGCAATGTTGTGCGACCACCACCAGTCTGTACTTCCAGAACATTTTTGTCACCCGTGGAAGAAGCCTCATACCCATCGGTGGTCACTCCCCACAACCCCCTCCCCCAGACCCCGGCAATCACCCATCCCCTTCTGTCTCTACAGAATGCCCTGTTCAGGATATTTCACAGAAATGGAATCAGACAATATGTGCCCTTTGTGTCTGGCTTCTTTCACTCAGCATAACGTTTTCAAGGCTGATCCATGTTGTGGCATACATCAGAATTTAATGGTTGAATAATTATCCCATGTGTTTGGGTTGAAGTTATTTTTTCTGCCATGAACTTTACATTCCTACTCCTGCCTTCCCTCTGGTTCAAGACCTTTTGAGGTCTTGGCTCATCTGACCCTGATTCCTCCTGTGTTGCTGCCCTCCAACCTGCCCAGCAACCCCAAACCTTCCCTGAAAACTGCCTGCAAAAGGGTCCCGGGCAGGACTGGTTAAAATCGCAGTTTCCTACGCCGTGGATGGACCTAGAGGGTATTATGCTAACTGAAATTAGCCAGGCAGAGAAAGACAAATACCATATGATTTCATTTATAGGCAGAATCCAAAAACAAAACAAAACAAAATGAAGAAAAAAGCAGTAGACTCACAGACACTGAGAATTGACTTGCTGGTTATGTGGGGCAGAGGTTGGGGTGGGTGGGTGAAATAGGTGAAGGGGATAAAGAGGCACAAAATCTCAGTCATAATATAAATTAGTCATGGGGATGAAAGTACAGCATAGAGGATATAGCCAATAGTTCTATAACATCTTCTTATGTTCATAGACAGTAACTACACTAGCTGGGGTGAGGATTATATTAATAACATACAGAACGGTTGAATCACTGTGCTGTATACTTGAAACCAATATAATATTGCATATCAACTGTACTTCAATTAAAAAAAAAATCAAAAAAGCTGCAGCTTCCTGGCCCTGCTCCACACCTACTAAGCTGTGCCGTCTGGGGATGGAGCCAGGGCGTGCACTGCGGACAAGTTCCCTGTCCCTCTGATGTGCACACGTGAGCCCCGGGGCTGTGACACAGGGCTGGCAGGCTCTTCTAACTCCCTATGGCTGGACTTCATCTCCATCTACACGCACTGAAACCCCAGCTCAAATGCCACATCTTGTGTGATTTACGAAACCTTCCTCAGCTCTTGGTGAGGAACTGTCTGCCCTGGACTACAAGCTCCCCGAAGGCAGGGTCCAGGCTTCATTTTGTGTTGCTTGAATAATATTCATTCCCAGAATATACTTCCATGCAGGCACTGTCCTAAGTACTTTTGATTAAACAACTAACTTAATCTTCACAGTCCAAGCAAAGGTAATGCCATTATCCCCAAACACCTGTGAGAACCACCTTTCCAGGAAGTGCTAAAGAGCTTCTGTTCAGTGACAGATGGAGGTTAATACACAGCCTTAATCATGGAACAGACCGTGAATGAGTGAGGTTTGCAAAAAGCCTGGCCTAAATTCACTGTGGATAAAAAAAAGTGTCAGGTAGTGCTAGCAGGAGAGTAATAATTTCAAAACAAATAGTCACAACTCCTAAGGAAGTATAGTTGAAATCCAGTATTATATTGGTTTCAAATATGTAGCATAGTGATTCAACAGTTCTATACATTATTAATATAATCCTCATCCCAACTAGTGTAGTTACTATCTATCAACATGGACAGATGTTACAGAACTATTGACTATATCCTCTATGCTGTATTTTCATCCCCATGACTAATTTATATTATAAATTATATTGTCCCTCACCTTTGCTTCTTCCCACCCCAAGTGCCTGGGTATGTTTCTCTGTGGCAGACTTCCTGCCTGGAAGGTACACTACACTTTACTTCCTGTCTCACTTGGTTCGCTTCTCTCAATCATTCTGTGGTCAAAGCGTGAGGGAGATACTACTTCCTGTAACAAAGGCACAAGTTAATTCGTGTGACTGAGCTCCAGCAAGACCTGCATGCCTCATGGCCCTCCTGTGGGCTGGGACAAACCTTGGCCAGGAAATTCCAAGCTTTCCTTAACGCATGACCCAGCAACTCCACTCCTAGGTATATATCCCAAAGAATTGAAAACAGGGACTCAAACAGATACTTGTACATCTGTGTTCGTAGCAGCATTGTTCGCAATAACCAAAAGGTGGAAGCAACCCAAGTGTCCATCAAAGAATGAATGAATCAACGAAATGTGGCATATCCATAGCATGGAATGTTATTACATTAATTAAAAGGAAGTGTTGACGCATGTTACGGCATGAATGAGTCTTGAAAACATTATCCTAAGTGCAATAAGCCAGACACAAAAGGACAAATACTATGTGATTTCACTTATAGGAAATACCTAGCCTAGGCAAATGCAGAGAGACACAAAGTAGATTAGCATTTACTAGGGACTCGTGGGAGGGAGCAGTGGAGAGGTATTGCTTAATGGGTGGAGTTTTTATTTGAGGTGGTGGAAAATTTTGGAAATAAATAGTGGGAATGTTTGCACAACATTGTGAATGTAATTAAGGACACTGAACCATACATTTAAAAATGGTTAAAATGGTGAACTTTGGGTTGCATATATTTTACCACAAAAAAAAAAAAATCTCAGCTTTCCTTTTCAACCACTATAATAAAACAAAGAACCGAGGACTTGCCAGATTGTGTTGTGGAATCCTTGGGTCTTAGGTTCCCTTTGAATAGGGTCTATTAGGGGCACCCCCGCTGTTGAGCACATAATCTGTTTAACCTCCTATTTCCCTGTCCCAGCTGCTGTGGTCTGGGGAGAAAAGGATTTCTGGCTTTCTCTGAAAGGCTCCAGGGAGAGAAAAGCCCAGGGAGAGTGCACCCGGTTCAGCAGGCCTTTCCTGCAAGTCTCAGCTGGTAGATAGGCCCCGGGGCGCCTCCCACTCTGGGAGCAGCGTTCTGGCTGATCTTTCCGCTGTGGCCATGAAAACGTTCCTCTTTTCATTGTTAGAAAGTCCCCGGTAATATTCTGCATGTGTCCTTTCCAGGCTTTGAAGAATTTCTAACAATGAAGCGGTGAAATATTGAGCAAATACCCAGCTTTACCCCAGCCCTGTGGTGACTCTGGAGACCTGGCGCGGTTAGGTCTTGCAAATCCGGCAGGGAGCAGGGCAGGGACCAGGACTGGGGGGGAAAACTTGACTGGCCAACAAGGCCCGTGGTGGGGGTGTTTTTTTTTCCAACAACCACTATTCAGAGCATGTTAATAATCTTATTCTTAGAATAACATGTTTTTATAATTATTGTTATGAACATGTTATTTTATTATAAACATGTTAATAAGTATTACTAATCTTCAATCAACTTCAGTTTATTTGCAGATCATACCTATTTTACATGCAAAGTTTCCCCCCTAAAGTTAAATGCTCTATCAAAGACATTCATGCTTCCCCAAAGCATCATTCACTCCAGGCTATTTGGAAAAACCTGAACGCTAGCTTAGCTCTCCTGAAAAGCCATTTACAAATATTTTATTTTATTTATATTATTAATTTATCGAGCACCTATATATATTTATTATGTGCCAGGCATGTTCCAAGCGCTTCACAACTATCACCTCATTCAATTCTTCTAATAATCCTAGGAGGTAGATTCTATCCCCATTTTACAGACGACATAACTGAGGCACAGACCACTCTCAAGGTGGTGACACAGACTGCGGGGACATTTCCTAAAGGGGCAGGTAAGAGATTGAACAACCCACCATTCATGAGGGGGTGCTGCCCCCATGTCCTCCATTCATGATGCTCCTGTAAGGCCCGGGACAGTCCACTAAAGGATGGGGCCAGGACAGGGAGGCCCGCTGCCTGCCTCTGGCTTTGACTTCCCATCCTGTCGCTTGTCAAACTGTGCTCCTCGAATTCTGGTGAAACTGAGGGAAAGAGGGAAGGGCCGATGTCGTTTTCCATCTGCCTTAGGGGCTCTTGTCAAGAATAGATGGCAGAGGGGAGGAGGGAGTTTTCTCAACAGCCACAGCGTTGACACCATAAACAGGAGTGTCAAGTCGTTTTTAAGAGCAGTGCTGAAATTCCTGGTCATACAATATTTGAGAGCCATTTCAAGAGGTGACTGAAATGCCATTGTTTCTAAATATGGGCTGTGAATTGTCCAAGTGTTGGTTTCCTGGTTTTGATGTTGTATTTTAGCGATGCAAGATGTTATCGTGAGGGAAACACAGCGAAGAACACAGGGCCCTCACTGCACTATTTTTGCAACTTCCTGTGTGTCTATAATTATTTCAAAAGTAAAAAGGTTTTAAAAATGCCATTGTTGAAGTAGGCAGGGAATGGTAGCCCCTCTTCAGCAGCACGTGTGTCTCTGCTCCTGGACCTGTTGTCAGTCACAGGGCTGAACCTGCCTCCTTCGGGGCTGACCCCACTGTTGACACCAGTCGCCTTTTTTCCCGGACTGGGGGTTCTCTTTTCTGCCCTGGAGCAGGAACATTTTAGGCTGCTTTCTTGGGCACCTCCAGGGTCCTGCTCACTTCCCCATAAATCTCAGGTGCGTTCCTCCCCAGCACTAAGCCCCCTGCACCCCCACCCTCACCCCCCAGGTTCTTGTGAATCTGCCTCTAGCACCCTGTTGAGCACGTCACAGATGCTATTTCATCCAATTCTCTGGACACCAAGTGAGGACCTGGGGGAAGTGTAGGTGTCTGTGGGGGAGGGGTGGGATGCCCCAGGAGATGGGAACTGCGGAAGCAAAGGGTGGAGGCAGGACCCCGTGGGCCAGTGTGAACATCAGATCATCTAGTGACTAGTGCAGACCTGGCTTTGGGGTTCACTGAGGACCACCATGGGGCGGGCAGGTTGTAATCCAGAAATTCTGAGGCCCAGAGTAACCTGCCTCCTGGTAAACCTGGAAATGAAATTTCGGGCAGCAGCAAAACAGTCTGCCGTTCTTCCTCGTGCTCTGAACCCAAGGGACTGTAGTAACAGCTTCGAGCAGCCTGTGAAGCATTTATGTGGCCAGGCTGCAGGAGGTGTGCTTACAGCCCTCACCTTGCGCCTTTAACCACCCAAGACTCTGGATCTTAATTTCTCTCCCTAAATCCTGGTATTTGGAGTTGGGCCTCTTCAGGGCAGCAAAGTATGATGGGATGTTATGACAACCAGTAATGAAATTCCTAAACCTGAAGAGCAGAAATTCCATGTGGATTAGATTTGGTCGTATGCCTTGGAGTTTAGAGGCGATCTGTCACAGTCGTTTCTGGATTAGACCCTGGAGGGCCCAAGATGAGCCTAGGGATTCCAAAACCAGTGGCCAGAGATTAGGAGGCACTGCGTGCGCGCGCGGGTAGCCCTTCTCTCCAGCTCACAGGTTCAGTGAGCGATTGGCCTTGGGAAACAAACCTGATATCCCCAGTTCCCAGACTGCATACCCCCTTGACCTGAGGGCAGCACAGCTTTCTCCCTCCTCAGGGGGACCCCTCCCAGCCGGCCCACCTTTCTTCCCACAGGAGCCTGTTTGCTCCCTACCTTTGCCTTGTCTCTGCCCTTTGATCAGTTGATAACAAGGACCCTCCACCCCCACCTCCAGCCCCTTCTACTCCCTAGATTCCTTCCCCACAGGTGGCCAGGCAGCTTTTCAAAGGCTGTTTCTGAATTTTGGCCTCCAGTCTGAGCTGATTCTCTTGTGGTGTGGCTGGGCTGGGGGAGAAAGGCTGGTGCTTTAATCTTCCCCTAAGGGGCTCTGGGCTTGGACCAGAAGCTCCCTAAGGGCAGGGATGATGGGTCTCCTGATAGGAGGGTGCCAGTCAGGGCCTGCATCTGGGGCTTCTCACAGGCCTGTGTGACTCACCCTCTGAGTCCCTGCAGACACAGGCCACTGGAGGGCCCGCCACATCCCCAGTGGACAAGGTGGCCTCGATGGGACAGCAGCCCCAGTGGCCGCTTCATCTAGCAGCTCCACCTCACTTAAGCAGTGGTGAGAGAAGCCTACGGTATTTTATTTTGGGATGGGAAAGGTGACATCACAGATGAATGGGTGGTCTCTTTGCTAAGACCCTGGTCTGACTTCACTGTCCGTAGTAGAAGCCCTGGGTTTAGTAACATGAGCTCGCACTTAGCTAACGCTGTACCAGCACTGTTCTGAGTGCTTGCTCATTTAATCCTCACAACAAACCCATTGTACAGATGTGGAAACCAAGGCACAGAGAAGTTAAAAACTGAAATTTAACCCCTAGGGGATTTGAAACTATACCCTCTGGCTCTGGGGTCCTCTCACTATACTGCATTAACCACTATGCAGCAGTTAATAATAATAAAATTAAATAATAAATATGAAAATCAAGTACTATATTAAGATTACATTACACATTTACATATTAATATAATACATGCAACAATATATATTAAATATATACTTATGTATAATACAACAAATATATTTAATGTTACATGAAATGATATTAATTTTAATACTTAAATAATTAAAATATTATTAAAATCACCATTTGATAATAATAAAGTATCGCCAAGTCCTTTTTAAGTGCCAGGTATCGTGGTGCTTTGAAATACATCACCCTGTTTAACGTGCACACTCTTCTGGGGGAAGCTGCACATTTTATGGGTGCAGAAACTGAGGCTCAGAGAAGTCAGCCCGCAGCAGCTGGGGATGCAGGCTCACGCTTCTCTGGGCTATCCAGGTGGAAGGGACGCTGTGAGATGCGGCCTTCCGCACATTCTCCTCCTCGGGGCTCAGTCCCTGCCTGTCACGGCGGCCTCCTGGGAGCTGCCCCCCACTTTCCTGATGCTTGTTGAGTATCTTCCCCTGGTCCTGACTTGCCCAGTTCTTCATCCCAACATGACACCCCCATGTCCCATGTCCCACCCACCCTAGGAAGCCAGCACCTTCTTCAGCTGCCCTTCCTGTCACCCCACCCCCGTTCTCCTGGTCAAGGCTGGAAAACCTGGGCTCATCTCTGTCATTTCTACTTAATCCCAATAGTTGCCAAGTCAGAGAAAAATAATTTCTTTTGGGACACCAGAGTGGTGATTGAGTGGGGAAATCCTGGAGCAGCCAAACAAGATACTGGACCCCTGGGTCTTTTCTTCCAAGTCCACAAAATCATGTGATAAGCACAAATACTCATGCATGGAGGGTTCTGTTCTCTGGGGGCATGTCAGCACTGAGCCTCTCTCTCCAGGTTTTACGGGCTTTGGGAGTTCTATCCTGTTATGGGCTGAATGTGTGTGTCCCCCTGAAAGTCATATGTTGTAGCCCTAACACCCCTGTGATGGTGTGTGCAGATGGGGCCTTTGGGAGGTGATTAGGTTTAGCTGAGGTCATGAGTGGATTAGTGTCCTCATAAGAAGCAGAAGAGACCCCGGAGCTCTCTTTCTTGCCATATGAAGACACAGTGAGAAGGTGGCCTTTTGAAGCCAGGAACCAAATCTGCTCTCACTAGGAAGTGAATCTGCAGGCGTCGTGACCTCAGACTTGCAGCCTCCACAACTGTGAGAAGTGAATGTCTGGTGCTGAAGCGGCCCAGTCTGTGGTGTTTTGTTATTGCAGCCCGAGCCGCTAAGACACCCTCTCGGCCTTGGAAGAGGGGAGTGACCCCAGCACGGCACTGGGGACCAGCAGGACCCTGGTCACGAGCTGGCCTGGGCGCCCCTGAGGCCTTGCTGGATGAGCATCGGGCCCTACGGGCTGGGGCCGGGGAGGATTGAGGGGCTGAAGGAAGGAGGCAGTGGGACAGCAGGGCTTCCTCTGTCGGGTCAGGAGAAGCTGGAGCCACATTTTGTGGTCACAACATGACGCAGCCATCCAGTGTGCGTGAGAGGTCCGGTCCCTCCCCAAGAGAACCTGCTGCTTTCATGGTTGTTCTCTCCAAGTGCCCGACTGAAATCTTGCTTGGATTTGGAAAACACATGCCATTTTGTTTCACCTTCCAGTCCCAGCTATGTTAGAAATTTGGCTTCACAATAACTGGGCGGAAGTTTAACTAGACACTTGCATCTGGTCCCAAGGTAATTGGCTTTTGCGGCCCCCTTGGCAGACATCACATTAAGCAAGTAGAGTTTTGGCACCGACTGGATTTTGATGTACATTCATAGACTTTGTGTCATATTTATTTTGCTGGCCAAAAAAACTCAGAATTTCCTATTTTGAAATCTAGCTGTGGTTTCACTCTACTGCTGTAGATTAAAACATTTTAATTATTCTCATGCATCTGCCCAATACCATGGGATATAAGTTTTCAAAGCAGAAACAAGGGAATGCAGACCCATCAGGACCTGATTCCTTCCCCCAGAGGCAACCACTCTTCTTCATTAATTTGATGGGAATATTCAAGAGGCATTCATGCATATTCAGTCACACATGCAAACACTCTCCTCTTCCTTTTTACCTGCATGTTAGCATATTATACATACTTGATTTATTAAGCAAATACCTCAGATATTGTTTCCCTCATTCTTTTTAATGCTCTGCATGACCCATAATGGCCCTAACCAGACTCCTAGTCATGGACATTTAGGTTGTTTCCAGTCTTTTTGAGTCTTGCTGATCTGGTAGGTGAAATACGGTATCCAACAGGATTTCAAGTGTGCCATTCTTTTATTAAATTGAAGTATAGTTGATGTACAATCTTACATTGGTTTCAAGTATACAACACAGTAGTTCAACAGTTACCCACATTATTAAATCCTCACCCCAATCAGTGCAGTTACTATCTGTCAACATAAGAAGACGTTACAGACCCATTGGCTATATTCTCCATGCTGCACTACCATTCCCGTGACCAACTTATATTATGATTGAGAATTTTGTGCCCCCTTTTTGTTGTGTGCCATTTTTTTCTGTTTCCTCATGAGCGTCTCTTTATATTTAAGTAAAGTCATTTGTATGTAGTTTTCTGTACCCTTGCTGGGAAAGTCTTTGCTCAACTGTTTGGGTTTTCATACTAAGGAAACACTCTTAAGACCATGTTTCCTTAATACTGAAAATTTGCTGCCTGAGGTATGTGTTTACGAGGGCTTACAGGAGGGCTGACAGAGCCCCCTCTGAGTTAGAAGATGGTGCTCAGAGAAGCAGGGAAGGATGACCCCTGGCAGGGTTATAAAGTCAGCGGCCTGCGTTCCGGGAAAGAAGATGATTTCTGTTAGCCTGGGCATCTCTCAAATGCCCTAACATAACATGAACAAAAGTAGCAGTCAATTTTATGCTGTTTTAGTTTTTGGTTTTTTTAGGGTCTCCCATGTGCCAGGCAGTATGATAGGCGTGTTAAATGCATCATTTCCTTTGATCGACACAACACTGTGCCACATCAGTACTGTGGCTCCTGCTTTACAAATGAGGAAGCCAGGGCACAGGGAGGTCAAGTAGGTAGTCCGGAGTCACACAGCAGTGGTGAGGACTTGATCCCAGAGTATGAACTGCATGCTGTACAGCCTCCACATTGGTAATAGGCAAGAGCTTCTCAAGAGCTTACGTGTAAGAGTGGCTTTGACCCTGAAATATTGGCATTTTGAAGAACCCAGACAAGAACACCCTGACTTCTCTGCCAGTGATGATCTTCAGAGGGCAGTTTTACCTTGCTCAGTGACCTCAAGAACTATCACATTAAACTTAGTGAGAAGCCCCTTTGCTCAGGGCTCCAATTTGCCTCCACTCCCTCAGACCTGTTTTTTTTGCAGGAGAGGCTGGGGAGTGTGGCTGTCCTATAAAAGTCAAAGAAATACCATCGAGGAGGATTGTTTTTCCCCTGCAGCCCCTCTGGTGGCCTGGTGGCCTTCCAAAGCAGCATAGGAATTCGGGGCTTCTCTGAGCAGCCAGCTGGGGAAGGAGATCCCCTGGCTCCCCCGGGGTGGAGTCCACCTCCCAGCTGCTCTCAAAGGGGAGGCAGGAAACCCTCTATGCCTGCCGCTGCTATGGCCTCCTCCTGGGAGACGATCCGACCCCACCCAAGCTGCTCCACGACTCAAGGCTACACCAGCTTGGGGCATGTCCCAGGATTGAGGGGCTGTTCCCACCAGGGGCTCCTAGCATGCTGGGGCAACCTACGAGCCTGGAGACAGGGGACCTCAAGGGTATGCGTCTAACTCAGAGCTGTCTGTTTCTGGCATCACTTCTCTCCCTTTCAGATGTGCAACTTCCCTCACTGGCTCACTTTATGCTGATATCAGCCACAGGGAGATTACCAGAGCTTCCATCTCACACTTTCCTGCTGAGGCCTGGCGGAGCACCCATGCTGCTCAGGCCCACCCCTGAGCTGGGATAGGAGAGCGACCTCAGGTCTGTTCCCCACGGATGTGGAGCAGCGCCCATGCCTGCCCGATACATTCTCTATGTATCCTAACTAAGCACAATGGCTGTAATAAATCACTGCTGATGGCTCAGTTGCAGTAAAGCTGGCAGGAGTAGGCAGTCAGCAGGCCATCACATCCAGGCTGGTCAAGGCACTCTCTGCTCTCAAAGTCTCGAAGTGTGTGTGTGTGTGTGTGTGTGTGTGCGTGTGTGTGTGTGCATGTGTGTGGAGAGAGAGAGAGAGAGAAAGGGAAGGGTGGAAAGTAATGAACTTCCAAAAATACTGCACCTCTTCCTACCAAATATTCACCTTTAGGAGGAATTTCCTAGAGAATGAGGCTAGGGCTGTTTTCCATCAAGGACAGGCAGTGAATAGCTAAGAGTAAACAAGTTGTCAGGCTCAGTCGTGTGGCTACAGGTAGGCCTTTGACAAACTGTGGAATCAGAGTCCAGGTCGAGCTGGACTCGGAGGCCCCCAGGTCGCCACCTGGCTCCTGGTGAACTAGGGCCGTAGACCGGGCCACCGCCTTCCTGGTTTGTTCTGACCTTCTTCTCCTCACCTGTGCTGGGTAGAGGGGATCAGTGGGAGGCTCGAAGTGAGGGCAGAAGGCCGGGTAAGTAGGGTCTCATGTGGATGTGGGATAACTTGCCCAGGCATCAGGGAGCCAGCCAGTCTGCACACTCAGGCGGGCTGGGGTCAGAGATGATCTTTAGAAAGACAATGTCATTACTTTGTCCCTGGCATTAGAGTTATTGGGTGTGTACCTCATTAGCTCCAGTGGAGCCCTGACCTTTCACAGGCCTGATACTGACCTTCAGCTGTGGCGACCATGTGCAGGGTACCTACGAAGGTGACAGTGGCATTGGTGAATAATTCCAGGCTGGAATTGACTGCCTTTCCTTGAATGAACCCAGTGGGCTTTCCTCTCACTGAATGCCCTTTTGCCCTTGCCCTCTGGGCAAGGATCCTTTAACATCCGGCTCCTGTCACCTCCTCTGGACAGCCTCCCCCGTCTTCCCTCGGAAACTGCTCCATCACCCACTTGGGCATTTTCCATGCTGTGTGGCCAAGGTTTGTTTCTGTGCCCCCTCCTCACTGATCTGTGGGTCCCTCAAGAAAAATGAGTCTGCCTTCCCTCTCATTCATTAAAAAATGTTCACTGAGCAACAGCTGTCTCCCAGACACTGTATCCTGCAGCGGTGAGCGTAGCTGAGGCCCCATAGCTGTTGGCTGAACTGATGGAGCTGAACTGACCCAGGAGGGCGTGAAGCTGAAGGAACAATTTTGCGTCATGTCGGTTTCCAGATCTGTGTTGATTGGACGGTCAGGGGCTGTTTGTACTGGGGGAATTCAGCCACTTAAAACTCTCCAAGCTGTTTCCCCATCTATAAAGTAAGAATAAGAATCAGCTATCTATGTAAATCTCTTAAAGGAAAATACACTAAATTATACTTGGTCTGCGTTTAATTTCTTCCCGGACATTTGACTGATCATTTCTCAGATTGTGTCTCACGCCCTGGGACAGCCTGGCTGGCTCCTTCGGCCTCCAGGGTTCTGTGTGGGGAGAAGGTGGACGAGTGGGATCGCAGACCCCCTGATGCCTGTTTTAGCTGACCAATCCCCCCGACGGATTCCTTTACGCTTATCCCTGGCTTAGTAGGTTAAAGTCCAGTTCCTCCTCCACAGCCCTCATCATTCTCAGCTCAGCACCGAAGAATGAAAGGGACAGAGAGGAAGAAAGGAAAGCCAGAGGCTTGACTGGCTGAGACCAAGAGAGACAGAATGTCTTAGCATCCTCAGCAAGGGTTCTATTCTCTAGGCCACTTCTCATGAGCTTCCCCCAGGACTTAATTCCCTGAACCGGTTTCTGCACTGGAGACTCAGGGAAGTAGCTTTTAGTCAGGTTGGCAGAGGGGCTGGCTTCTAAGGGAAAGGCTGAGCTCCCTTCTGAAAGAAAACCAGGTGTGTCCAGGGGAATTCTGCCATTCAGGAATGATAAATGCCTCCTTGGCAGAAAGCCTGCTGCAGAGGGGAGTGGTTGTTTTAGCAAAAGGGAATTAATAGATTTTTCTTTGAACCCATCCCATGGGTCAGAGGAACAAGCTTTCATTCAAGATCAGATTGACTCTGATAGTTGGCAGTTGCGTATTTGGGCTGGCCCGGAACCATGAGGCTGCTGGGCGCTGAGGCAGCCCCAGCAGTCCACTGCACATTTGCAATGGGCCTCACTTAGCCCTAGGTGGAGAGACAGCAGCAAAAGAGATCCATTGATTCCCCTTCCTGGAAGATGCAATTCTAAATGTTTCAGCAACTTGAAGCAGAGAGGTGCCTTTGGCTGCTTCATGCTTTGACTGCCTTAAAAGTGTGCACAAAGACGCTAATGGGCTACTTGATGACAGGGTGAGGCATCCTTACCCGCCAGTAAGCAAGGATATGCAAAGTTGGGATGAGGGTGGGGTAGGCAGTCCAGGTTTGCCCCCTGAGGGGATAAGCAGTGAAGTCCTAGAAAAACCCCTGTGTTTCAGGGTCACGTTGAGGCATGAATGAACGTGAGGGTTCAGGCTCTGGGTCCAGGGCTAGGGTTAGGGTTAGGACGGAAACGTAGGGGCCCCAGGAAGGCTGGCTCCAGCAGCAAGTGGGCACCTCAGCATGGAAGGCAAGGGTGCCGTCGCAAGATTTCTTTCCGACCACGGAGCCCCTTAGCCGACCAGCACAGACCCAGGGGTGGAGGTGCCCACTGGAGGCCAGGTGGGCAGCGCCTCCACAGCAGGTGAGTGGGGTGCTGGCTTTGCCTCTTCCTCCCTCTCACCCCCACTCCTCACCCAATCTTTCACCTTTTAAATCACAGTTTGAGCCCATGACTCCATCACTCAGAGCCTCTCCACGGCTCCCTGATCCTGAATCCTGGGTTTCGTAGGATCTGACCCCACTGTCTCTTCAACTTGCGTCCCTGCAGGAGAGTCACCTCCTCCTGGAGCTGCGATGACTCAGAAACTCTGCCCTACCAACCATGATCGATTGCACCCTTAGCTCCTGTCCTGCCTTTGGGTTTGTCCACAGCATCCTCCCAGCCTGGAAACTCACCCACACCTCAGCCTGTCCAAACTTTGAGCTCTCAAGTCAAGGCCATATCCAAATTCCACTGCACCCTGATTCCCAAATGGAGCCTTGCCTTCCCCTCCTCCCCTCTGTGACCCCGGCATCTCCCACATTGGCTAAATCTCCCAGGCTGCCTTACACAACAGTATTTCAGATCCTCTGTCCCATTTAATATTGAGTCCCCAAGGAGCAGTGGCTCTATGTTAAGCCCCAGGTTCTCAATCCGACTTGAACCCTAGAGGGCTTTAAAAGACCACTGGTGCCTGGGGTCCCATGCCCAGAAATTCTGGTATAATTCAACTGGGTGAAGCCAAGGCAGGGAGTTTTTTTAAAGAGCATGTGTTCTTACATGAGGCAATGTATCAAGAAGATCTTTATATCCTCAGTGGTATCCTGCACTTCGAGGACTTACTGACTGAGCATAACCATTGGAGCTTGGAGGTGGAGGTGCTGAGTAAGGCCATAGACCAGCACTGAACAATGGAAATAGGATGTGAGCTACAAATAGGAGCCTCATAGGAAATTTCCAATTCTCCAGTCACCACATTTAAGAAAGTAAAAAGAAATAATGAAGTTAATGTTTCCTTTATTTAATCCATGAATGCAAATATTTCACTATGTAATCAATACAGAAATTATGAATGTAATATTGTACTTCTTTCATACCACTCAAAATCTGGTGTGTATTTTACACTTACGGTACATCTCAATTTGGACGAGCCACACTGCAAGTACTCAGTAGGTACGTGTGGCCCGTGGCCGCCGTGTCGGGTAGGGTGGCAACAGCCCACAGAGCACTGGAGTCATTATGGCTCTGGCTGAGCTGGCCTGGAGAGCATATGCACTCTGTGCTGGCAGCTGGAAAGGTGGCTTCTGCAGCTGGCATGAGAGATGGAATGCTCTTAGCCCCAAAGAGCCCTCTCTCCCTTTCTAGTTAAGTCACAGCATCTTCTTATCTTGCCCCACTCTACTCCTTCCCCCCATCTCATCTGGGACCCACATCCAAAACAAATTTCCTCCCATCCCCAGCCCCCTGGGGCCAGCTTTCCAGTGCCCAGCTGTGGACCTGCTGCCATTTTCTGTCCCGCTTGCTCTTGGGAGGATAGGCTGCCAGGCCCTGAGCGACAGAGGCTGGGAGGCTGGGGGCACATGCTGGGAGGCCCAAGAGGGAGCAGGACAGAGTTTGGAGTGTGTGCTCTCACCCACTCTGCTTTGCTTTCTCTTGTTGTCTCTCTGGGTCAGATGCTGAGCCCATGACCAGCCCCATCCCCAGGCTCAAGGGCCTGCCCCAGCTCTTAAGCTCCGAAAGCTGAGCAGGTCTCCAGGTGAGAGTCACTTGGCTATCTGCCAGCCTTTCAGGGGCAACCCCTTGTGGGGACATTTTGATGCCAAATGTGCAGAGCTAGTAAAAACAGGACTAATATTAGGCCTTTCCCTGCATCCCGGTTACCAGCCACACGACTCAGCCCTTTAATGTCACAGTGGAAGCTTCAGTCCAGCTCTCCGAAACAATTAATATGGTATTTCTGAAAATGTTTCCCACTGGCACATATCATTGGGCTCTCGATTATCTTTTATTTCCAAAGGCAATTAATCTTCTTTGTCGTCTTGTTTTTTTTCTTTAATGTGGCCAGTTCCCAGTCTTTGTTCCTGTTTCGGGTCCGAATTGTTAGGGGGCATGTGGAAAATTGGCTTTTAAGCTCTAAGTTTTTTGCTGAAAGCTGAGACAGCAGGAATAGCTAATGAGAAATATATATTTTTTAAAGTGCTGTAATTCTTAGGCATGTAGCAAGAGGTTTCACAGGGAAGCTTGTAGATTAATTGTAGATGACCCAATTTCATGGCGTTACAGAGCGCTTCAGCCTGACTGGTTCTGCGGCTCATCATCAAGGATGTACTGAGCGGCACCTGTGCCCAGAGCACCTGGGGAGGGGCGACCGGGACACACAATAAAGCCCCCGTTTGGTTAGGAAGTGAGACATAGTGTGCAGGTAGAGAGAATAAAGGTGACAAGGTCATATATGCTAAATGGAAATTCAGAAAGGCCACTCTACAGACTGAATGTGGGTGGGTGGCCAGAACTGGAGGACCAGTCAGTGACTGCTTCCCAGAGAGGGCGGCTGCTCGGGCTGAACCAAAAGGATAGGCTGGTCAGAGACACAGCAGCCAGTGAGGGCAGCCAGGCACTCCCAGCAGGGGGCAGTGTGCACAGCTGGAGGGGAGTGTCAGGCTTTATGATGCTTGTAGGTAGGACGCTGTTCCAGTTCATGGCGAAAGTGTTGATTCCAAATAGTTAAGAACACTAGTCTCTCTTTCCAGCTCTGCTGCTGACATCCTCTGGCGGCTCTGGCCAGTCATGTAACCACTTCAGGACCCCTCCTGGGACTGACAGTATTTGTCACTGCCCTTCCCTTGAGCTGCTGTTCAAAAAAGAACAGATGGACCATTCATCCGTCCTCCTGTGCATCTATCTCTCCATAAATACACCCATCCAATCATATACCTATTCATCCATCCATCTGTCCACCCCTCTACCCGTCTGCCGATCTACCTATATCCACAATCCATTCATCCATCCACCTGCCCATCTGCCCATCCAAACACCCATCCACCCATCTCATCGTCCATCTGTCTGTAAACTGATCCCATCATCCATCCACCCATCTACCCACCCAGCCACCCATTCATCCATTTTTCTATCCATCCCTCCAGTAAATCAGCCGTACAATTGCTCGTTCAGTCTGCATTTTCTGAGGTCCTACTCTGTTGCCTGCACTATACTAAGCGCTAAGCAGTGAAGAGCCAAGAGCCTGATTCCTGCCATCAAGGTGAGACAAGGAGGGCAATGACAGATACAGAAATGACAGAGTTGCTACCACGGGACAGGAGTAAGTAAAGGACTGCTGGGTTAGAGGAAGGGAAGGGCCTCAAGTGGGAGACGACCGTGTGGGTTCAAGTCTGCCTGAGCACTGACCTTATGGGATCGTGTCTGTGTATCTTCTCCATTAGGCTCAAAGCGCTTGAACATAGAGACCATATTTACAGAACCTGGACTTAGGAGGGATCCCTATTCTGGGCCCCCCATTTAAGGGCCCTGCTCTGGCCCTCCTTCAACTCGCCCCTTTCTACAGGGCGAAGAGTCTGGAGGGCCACGGGGACATGCTCACCCAAGTCCATGCCTCCTGCCCTTTTTTAGGTCATGCCACCAATAACCAGGGCCCAGAATTCTTGGCCCAGAAGGACCGGAGGAGGCCTCTTCCCTGTGTGAACCTTCCTGAGAGCCAGTCACTGCACTGGTGTGCACCCCCAAGCCCCAGGGGTGGTCCCAGCACAGCCGTTGGTAGGGTGTAGATGGAACTTGAAAGTGGAGACTAGGGTGTCTACTTGTTTGCATGGAAGACTCTCATGGCATGGGACGGAGTCGGGACAGGAAGAGAAGGGGGCAGGCTGCAGGCCAGGGACGGGAGCCTGCTCTTCCCAAGTTGTCGATTCTAACACAGAGCGCCAGGGAGTCTGAGACTTCTGCGCTGGAATATGGACCTCCCAGTTGTTATGATGGTATGTTTGTCAGGGTAGGAGGACAGAACATACTTTAATGAACAGTTTTTACAAAAATGACCTTGAACTATTTAGAGCCACAGCACATGGATCTCCTCCAGGGCACTTGCCCGGGTCCTGTAAAGGTTAGGGACAGGACTCCGTGCCCTGTTTGTGGTTGAGCCAGAAGGTCCCAAGCACATGTGACAACTAAATGTACTGTAAGATTCTGGACTGGATTCTGGACTTGAGGAAAAAGTGCTTTAAGAGACAATGGGACAATGGACAAAACTAGAACATGGAGGTAAAATACCATGGGTTAAAGCATTATATCAATGTCAAATTCCTGAATCTGAGAGCTGTGCAGAAGCGACCTAAAACAACGTCCTGTTCACAGGGGGCACTAACAGAAGTCACAGATGTCTTACCGATGCCACAGAGACAACAAGTGGCAGAACAAGTGTGCCCACTGACATGGAAGCAGATGAAGGGTATCGGGAGGCCCTCTGTATTTCTCCTGCAGCTTTTTTTCTTGACTGTGCTTTGGGCAGAGTGAACATTTAGCGAGTGTTTGCTGGGGTGACGCTTCCGCTGGCCCTCAAGGAGGGCTCTAGCTTCCACAGTCGGCGACAGGGAAAGGAAAGAGGGCTAATGACAATGGCCAACAAATGCAGAGCATGCAAGTCATGCCTGCACCGCCCTAAGGGCTTTGCTGCATTAGCTCGTGCCTCACGACAGCCCTAGGCCATAGGTACTATTCCTCTCCCCATTGTGCAGGTGGAAAACTGTATCCCAGGGCCCAGGCCCTGCAGAGGTTAGCAGCAGAGGCAAGGTCTGAACCCAGGCATTGGGCTCAGAGCTGGACTCTCAGCCCTTACACTTTGCTGCCTCTGATAACATGAGCCGAGACTTGGAGGGTGCCCAGTATGAAAAGTTATGGTTCTAGATCTTTTACACTTATCAGCTGCATTAGTCTTCATAAAAATCCCCATGAAGCTATTGTTATTCCCATTTTACTGATGGGGAAGCTACGGCCCATAGAGGGAAGGAACCCAGACAGCTGGAGTCCAGAGCGTGCCCTCTTGAGCCCTGGCCTCAGCTGGGAGAATGTTTCCAGTGGACTCATTCGAGTCAAGGCCAGTAGGGGGAGGGCAGGTGGGGTGTTTCCAGGATGCTGGTCATTGGGCCCCCTGGATTGGAGGGTATCCGTGGGTAGCAGGGTGCAGTGGGAGAACATGGGCTGGGTGGGGAACAGTGACAGGATCTCCAGCTGGCAGACCACAGCCACGCTGTGGTTATCATGGTGTTGGTTTGACTGGGGGGCTTCCCAGTGACTTTCCAAGATGGGGTGAGGTACAGCCGGGAGCACAGGAGGAAAAGCTGCAGGGCCGTGTCAGGATCCAGGAAGAGCCAGCCGTGCAGGAGCAAGGAAGCCCAGTCCATCAAGGCAACATTTAATACGCTTCCAAGGTGGTGGACAAGATCTGCCAACTAATGAACAGAGGGAGTGAGTGTGCGAGCACTTTGCACCAACACTGAGGTTCGAGGCCGGGAGGGTGTGGCACCATTTATGTGGCTAATCCCTCCCCTCCACACCTGGGCTCACTTCTCCCATCTCACCTGCTCAGTGAGGCCTCGTGTGCTGTGTTTACCAGGCCCTCTGGAAACCAGTGCTCAGGTGGGATTAGCCAGGTGAGAGATGTATCAGGAGCAAGTCCACCGAGAGGAAACGAGGTAGGAGCCAGGGGAGGCAGGGAGGCGCAGGGGTATGGCTCTGAACTGGTGAGGGAGGAAGGCGGGCAGGCCGGTGGGGCGCCCACACGTGGAGGCAGCTCTCGGAGAGCTCCGCAAGGCCGCGGGGGCCTCCGGGACCAAAGCTGCCTTGGAGGAGCCCTGTGTCTCCCAGGAAGGGGCCTTATAGCCCTGCCGCCCTATGAGCAGCCTGTGGGAAGCTGTCCTGAAGGCAGGTGGGTTTCAGAGCCCAGCTCTGAGATGCACGTTTCTATAGTGCCACGCAGCCTGCCCTGATTAACCCTCCCTCCCCCTCGCCCCCAGTACTCCAGGGACTCCTCACCCTGGCTCTACATGGGTCCCCCATAGCATTTATCGTCTTTGACATGCTATCTATAAGTCACTTCTGTATTATGTTTATTGTTCATTTTCTGTCCCCCCACCCCCTGCAGCTAGAATGCAAACTCAGTGAAAGCCGGGATGTTTATTCTGTACATGTCCCAAAGACCCAACGCAGTGCTTGTCACCTAGCAGGCGCTCAAGACGTATCACACTGAATTTAACTCACAGAGTTGGGAATCGTAAGAGGGACTAGTTTGGGTGGAGGTTTCGTGAGACCAAAGAGAAGAGCTCTGTAACTATGTAGAGGGTTTTATAATTCAAACCCCGGCCTCTTCCTCTGCTGAGCTTGTCTCTGTGAGGCCTCCTAGACCCAGGATACTTCACACGGGTGGCCCTGACTCCCAGAAGTTCGGGTGCCTCTGCCTTACACAGAAGGACCTGAACTAGCACATCCTTCAGAGTAAGGACGTCGGACATGGAGAGTTTCCATGTTTCTGTTATTGGAAGAGCCGCTTCTCAATTGGATTAGGCCAACAGGTGTAGCATTTGTACCATAAAACCTTTACCTTGAAAATATGTTACTGGACAGCTGGCAAAAATTAGTACCTGTGCTTGTGGACAAACAGCATGCCTCTGGAAGTGGTGCAGAGATGGTGCTGTTCCCAGGAAGGGGAGGAGGATCCCCCGTTTCTCCGTCTGTGCCAGTTGCGGTGCGTGGGCCGGCGGAGGCAGGTTTTCCTGGCCCCTCTGGAAATGCAGCGCTCCCTTCCTGCTGTCACTCCCCCCAGTGGTGTTGCTGAGCTGGGGCCAGGCCCCATACGGCCATGAGTTGGTTCCGACGCTCCTCTGGGTCACTCTGTTGGTGTTGCACCTGGCTGGCACCATGCTCCCTGGCTGCCCGAGCAGTTGGAAGAGACACTTTGAGAGCTGCTTCCACACTTGGCACTCCCCACGGAAATTCTGGGCTGCTACATACCACCCAGCAGGCTGGCTGCCCACCAGCCTCCCAACCTTCCTGCCCAGGGAGCCCTCCTTCCCGGGAACCTGTCCTTCACCTTTGCTTCCGCAGGGGCTGGCTGCAGTGGGTGTGGACATCCACACACTCCTCATTGAGGCTCCTAAGTTGAGTATGAAGATAGGAACCATCCAGACAATCAATGAGACCAGCTCCTGGAGGTCCACCCAATAAACTGGCCACCCCCAGCTTGTGAAAAGCCAGGGCCAGAGTAACCAAACAGACCTTCTAAAGCTTTGGACAGGATTTGTTTATAAAAACTGGGGCCTCTTTCCAGCGTGTGCTAAGACCTTCCAGCAACTGGCCTCCACCCCTGTGCCTACCCTTCCTACACCTCTGCCTGGGAGTCTCTGTACAGGTCCTGTACACCCAGCCCCCAGCACACAGCAGGCACCCAATAAACAGTTGTTGAGTGCATGTATTCCTTCCAGCTGCGATGGATACTTTCCACCTCTCCAAATCCCACTGTGTCCTTAAAACCCAGGTCCAGACTTCCTCCTTTGTGAAGGTTTCTTGAAGTTCTTCCCACGGGAACTGCTCCCTGCTCTAAAACCTGGGAGCAGATATCTGAACCCTGGTCTACCATGCAGCGCATACTTCTTCTCATTTGTCATTTTTAACTAACATGGATTTGTCTAATTACCAGAGCAAGTGAAACTTCTCTTGGCTCTTGCTGTCAGAGACGTCCCCACAACATGGTTAGACTGATGGTTAATTTTATGCATCAACTTGGTCAGACCACAGTGCCCAGATATATGCTCAAACATTGTCCTGGATGTTTCTATGAGAGTGTTTTTTTGAATGAGATTTACATTTAAATTTGTGGACTTTGGGTAAAGCAGATTGTCCTCCAGAATGAGGGTAGGCCACATCTAATCAGGTGAAGGTTTGAACAGAAAAAAGACCGACCTCCCCAGTGCAAGAGGCATTCTGGCAGTAGACGGCCTTCAGACTTGAGCTGCAATATTGACTCTTCCCTGGCTCTCCACCCTCAGGGCTCACTTTGCAGCTTGTAGACTTGCCAGTCTCCATAATTGTGTGAGCCAATTCCTTAAAATAAATGACTTTCCTTCTATATAGGCATGCATTCTATTGGTTCTCTGGAGAACCAGGTTCTCTGGGGCCAGGTCAATGAACAGCAATGGTATGATGTGAGAACTAAGGGAAGTACAAAGTGCCTTTGGGGCTGAGGACCCTTTAACTCAATCTGGATCAGGGATGGCTTCACAGAGGAGAGACTCCCTGAGCCAAGTCCAGGAGAATACCTTGCCACCCTGCCTAGCTATGAGCTGCTTCCAGGAGGAGTGTTTCTTTGACTCCAAGGACCATGCATGAAGCTCCATGATGCTGGGCACATATGGCCATATTTATTAATGATTGATCACTTCTGTAACCAAGTACTTTTGTCCATGGAAGGCAGCCAGCCTTCCTCGTGGTCATCAGTTGCATCTACCAAGTGAGGTTTCTCCTTACTGTGCAAAAGGAGTCGGAAATGGCTTTGCCAGCCCCTGTGGGCTTCCCCACTCAGCACCCTCAGGAGGTCAAGGAACTCCAAGAAAACTATCATCCAAGATAAGTCCTTCTTCTCTCCTCCCCACCCAAAGTCCTGAGTCACGGTCCCTCCTCAGGGCTGCTCTGCCTTTCTCTGACCCGAACCAATGGGCTCAAGTGACATCATGAAGTCCATATGCACTCATTCTCATGACTTAGATCCCTGGAGCTGACCTGGTTCCAGCTTTTTCCAAGGTTTGAATCTTCAGCCTTTCCTTCAGTTCCATTAGCCACCTCTATCCTTCCAAATAGTCCCTTAAATCAGTTCGAGCTTGCAACCAAATAATCTTATCAACATTTCTTCCAACAGGAACAAGGGCAAGGTTGAGAATGGGAAGATACGGGGAGAAGGGAACCTCATGCGTCTTGACTCTTTCTCCAGACCCTGCAACATGCCAAGCCTCATATTTCAGAGTCAAATGTGCACGTTCTCCCAACACATGCACACTTTAACATGAAAAAATCAGCATGATTTTGTCCCAGCTGTCAGTCACAGAGCCCGCTATGGATATTGCTGCCTGTGCCTGAACCTCAATACTCCCAGGGTCAGTGGCTTAGACAGAAGTCCCAGAGATCATAAAGAGCTCTCCTTGAAGATACGCTACATACTACAAGAGTGGGGATTTTAAGAAATGCTCTGTGTCCACAGGCACAGAGGACAATATTCTGTGGAAAAACATGGATGGTGCCAACTCTTGATTAAAAAAGATAATTGAGAAGAATAGGACTGAGAATGACAAGAAGGTTGAGGAATGTTGTAGCTAATTTAATTCATTGTATTTCTGATCAAGAATGCAATAGAGTGGTACATGCCCCCCCCCCCAAATCACTGTCCAAATAAGTCTAAAAGAGTTCTCTTAATAAGTATAAAATAAACTCTCTAGGCCAGGGATCTCCAACATTTTCCTATAAAGGGCCTGATAGTAACTATTTTAGGTTTTGTGGTCCAGACGGTCTCTGTCGCAACTGCTCAGCTCTGATGTTGGAGCACAAAGGCGGCCACAGACAGTAGGTAAATGAACGGGCCTGACGGCGTTCCTATATATGTATGCACATTCTACGGTTTTCCTTATGGATACTGATATTTGAATTTCCTATCATTTCCACGTGTCACAAAATGTTATTGTTCTGTTGTGTCTTTTATATAAAAGACATTCCTAGCTCATGGGCTGTACAAAAACAGATGGCAAGTTGATACATAGTTCGCCAACCCCTGCTTTCAGTGGTAAGAAAGCATTGTGTCCTGGTCTAATTGATGGCATTTCTCTCCTAGTTCACCAGTGGCTCTCTCATGATGCACCTTAGAGCAATGGAATGAAGTAGATAACATTCCCAGATGCTGGCAACAAGAATACAGAGAGATTTTGTTGTTTAAGATCGAGCCTTTAGGAGGTGGCAGATTCAAACCTAGGTCTGCTTAACAAACTACAAAAAAAGATACCACTTTAAAGATAGCAAGTCAGATGTCATAACTGACATTACATCTCCAGATACAGCCTAGGATGGATCTAAGGACTCGGCTGCCTTCCACTTGGATCTGCCTCCTGCATGCAGAGGATGGTAGCAGTTTTGGTCTGGATTTTGGATGACTGCAGCATGACTGGCTGGCGGGGGGGGGCATTATTCTCACTAGGAGCTGAGGTCCTGGTAACTGTGACTGATGTATTTTGGAGAATTAAAATGTTCATTAGATTTATCAGGCTCACTGTCCTATCTTAATATTCAGAAATGCTTTTTTTTTTCTTTTTCCAGACAGAAAAATGCAGATAAAAAGAATGGAATTAAGTGTAATTTACAGTATGCTCCACTGGCCTCAGCCATCTCCCTCTCTGGTCAGATGCTGTTTCTGTAACATGGGTAGGGAACTGGCTGCCCCACGTAGGTCCCCCGGAGGCCAGG
Source organism: Smutsia gigantea (assembly GCA_032199065.1). NCBI lineage: Eukaryota > Metazoa > Chordata > Mammalia > Pholidota > Manidae > Smutsia > Smutsia gigantea. The sequence continues at coordinate 147,357 of JAVSCE010005923.1, read as the reverse complement.
AGGAGCAGAGGTGAGGAACGAGTGAATGGAGCAGGGGCTGGCACAGCCCCGGTGGCCACAGAGCCACAGAAGGAATTAACATGTTCTGCTTTATTTTTCCAGGCGCCAAGCTGTAGACAGGCCTCCTAGACGAGTCCTCAAATGAGTTTTGCAAATGGGCTTCCAGAATCAATAGGCTACAAAAATCTATCTGGCCTGCGAAATCTTCCTTGGTCTGCTTCACATTCATCAATGCCCCTTTCTCTGGCATTCACACTTCCCTCTGCCTGGCACAGCTTGGTGGGCACAACACAGGCCTAGGGGTCTGGCTGCAAACATGGGGCCTGGGAAACGATACCAGAACTGAGTAGCAAAGAAAACTGAACAAATGCATCTCGTTGGGCATAGTTCTAGGCTTGCTTGTTTCTGGGGCTTCGCTGATTGACACCCTGCCTTCCCCTCTTTGGTGTGGCCCTGGAGGGTTGAAAGCCTTCCAATGAGTGTTTGGGTCTTGCCTCATAACCATTTACTGTGCAACTTCTGTGTGCCAGGCATGGTTCTCTGAACTTCAGAACCATTCATTGCTCTCTTGTTTTCTCATACCAGCCCTGAAAGTATTATCTCTCTTTTACAAATGAGGAAACTGAGGACCCAAGAGGCAGTGAACATGCCCAAGTCAAAAAATGGGTTAGTGCCTTGGCTGGGATCTGAATTCGATTCTGTCTTCCCCCAGAAGCCTGTGCTAATTTCACTTTACAGTGCACAGAAGCAGGGGCTTGTGGACTTCTCTCATCTCCTGGGCTAGAGTTCAGGTACATTGAGGAAAAAAGCAAGCCAGAATCTTCTGCAGCTGCCCCACTGCCCTCATGTTCCAGGGCTCCAAAAATATATGTGGAATCCATGAATGAGTCCACTGTTCGCATCGCCCTATCCTTCTGCAAAGCCAAGTTCAGATCACCAGGTGAAAGCATCCCTCAGGTCATCACAATTGTGGTGCTACCGTTACATTATCCTGTCTTTAATCTTTGGAAGATACTTGATTCCCATGCCATGTTTGTGTGTGTAGAGCCAGCTCAGAGCCTGGTGGGCACTTGGGATGGAAGGGCTTTTATTATAGAGACAGAATGTGTTTTTGAATTTACAGGTTCTCTCTTGAAGGGATTGCACTTCTTAGGGCTGTATTTTACCATGAAATAGCAGTGAGCTGCTGAGTCTGGCAGGCAACTGGAAATATCCATGCTGAGAATGCAAAACACGTTGCAATGTTTATGGGAAACTGAGACACGCTTGTCATAAATACTGCCACATGGAACTAATTGCCAGGATTGTGTACTGTGGTTGAGTAGAGGGAATGAAACCAACAGCTCTAGAGATACGGAGAGCCATCTCGCCTGCTCTTTACCTCCAAGAGACGGCGACACGAAGGTGTGGCTTTAAAAGGAAATGCCCCCTTTTGCTCTGCCAATGTGACCTGAAAACCAGTTAAGAAATTCCAACCGAGCTGTATACTGGCTTTGCATTCATCTGTGCTGCTAAGAGAACTCAACGGTAAGTGTTCTGATCAAAATGGCTTTGGAACGTCCTTAAAAGAATTTCAGAACTTTAAATGTCACATTTCATAATAACTCAATTAGTAGTTTCTAATTAACTGTTCAAGTTGGGAGACTACCAAACAAGGATTTCAAAACCAATAGCCCCAAGGACACTCAGATTAATCGTGGGTCAACATCTGAGATGCATCAAAACTGGCCCTGGGATGCCTTCCACAGGCATAAAGTTCTACTAAGCACCATGGGGGACACCACTCATGCCCCTGAAGGACTGATGCCTCTCACAGACACGTCGGAAGAAAAGTGACCAGCCAGGTAGGCAGGATGTGTCAAATATCAAACAAGGAGACTTAATGCAGGGTTTCAGAGGAATGAGGGATTGCCGGAGGTCTGCCTGGAAGAGGAAGTCTACCTGGGCCTTCACGTGGGAGTTGTAGGATCGACTGTGCCAGTCCTCAGAGACTGGAGTGGGAGACAGCACATGCAGGGGTGCAGCAAGCAGACAGACTTGGTTGGGCTGAGGATTTGCCTGAAGGGCCATCGCAGGGTGAGGATGGGCATGTAGGTTGGGCCCAGGTTGTGAGGGGGTTAAGGCCCGTTGCAGGATTTGGATAGTTCCCCCCCGCAGTCAGGAGCCCACCCTTCCCTGCCTGCTTCTCTCCCTGGCCCCTCCATCTCTGGCTTCTCCATCTTGGCACTGCCATCCACCCATGGCCGGGGCCCCAAGCCAGGGAGTTGCCTCAGTTCCTCTCTTTCAGCCCTCCTCCCCCTGCCCGCCCCCTTACAGTTCATCAAACATCCTGTCATCTCTGTTTTCAAAATATATTCCAAATCCAACTACTTTCCATCCCCTCTCCAGCTCCCATGCTGGTCCAAATCTTCATTGTTTTTGGCTGGGTGAGTACAATGGCTTCTTCACTAACCCCTGTTTCCAGCTCCCCATGGCAGCCAAAGTGATCTTTTCAACTGTAAATTAGATTGGGAAACGGCTCTGCTTTTTACTGTCACGTCTCCAGTAGCCCCTATTACACTTGGCATGAAACCCCAGCTCCTTACCTAGCTTGCAGAGTCCTGTGGGGCTGGCCCAGCCAAGCACCCTTCTTTATGTCTATCCCCCATCTGGCTTTCTCCAGCCACACAGCAACATGCCCCTTACGGGGCCACCTCAGGGCCTTCGCATTGGCCATGGCCTCTGCCCAGAGCACCCATTCTCCAGCTCTTTGTACTGCGTGTGTTTTATCATTCAGGGCTCTGTTCAAATACCCTGCCTTTCAAGAAGCTGTCCTGACCACCAGCAGTCCTGCCTCTGCCACCTGGTCATTCCTTCCCCTTCCCCAGTTGTGTTTACTTTCTAGTAACTGTCACAATGTGAAATGATGCTGTTTATTCATTTGTGCACTTGTTTGTTCTCTGTTTCAGTCCCTGGGGCACAGCTCTTGGGGATTCATTTGGCCTTGTTCACTGTCAGAGACTCAGATCCTAGAGGAAGGCTGACCCTGCAGAGATCGGAAACCCTTTAGCCATCTGGTGACTCTCATAATAATGTTTGTAAATTATCTTAATATAAGATAAAATACGTAAGGTTGAGGTTACAAAGGAAACCAAGAATACTGAAGTGCTGAAATATCAAAATATTTAAAATGTGTGGTATAATGTATATGCTTTAGGAATGGAATGAAAGTCAATATGGGTATGAAACTACTGTAATAATTACATTTGAAAGCAAAGATCTGCAACAGCTGTGATAGGAAATGACCTGAGATTTCTATTGGTGACAAAAATCACAGGTACTATTAATACTACTGTGGTTTGGGCCTATGTTCATAGTTGATGGAAATGCTGAGTATTAATTTGAGATGAGTGAAATTAAAGATGTGATTTTTTTTTTCCATCTAAGTTCACAGACTCCCTGAACTCACAGACACAGTGTAGGACATTCTGTATTAGTTGCTCAATAATTAACTTGGGGAAAAAAAGGAATGAGAGGATAAAAGTTTTGGAGCTGATGGGTCATGATGTCTAAGTTTAGTGCATATCAAAAAAGTTCTACTTGCTTTGGGGAGCCAGACTCTCGGCTAGGTGCTGGGGATAACAGGATGGGGAAGACACAGCCCTGCCTGTGAGGAGTTTACAGTCCATTTGGATGAAACTGTCATGCATAAGCAGAACATTCCAACACAGTATGGCAAATCTGAGCCTATACCAAGGTACTGAACCCACCCTGGGGCTGCAGGGCAAGTCCCCGGAGGAGAATCCCTTGAGTTCAATGCTGGAGGATAAATTACACTTGCCTAGACAAAGGACGGGGTGGATATGTGTTCTAGATCCAGGGAACAGCATGAGCGAGGTTCAGAGTTCTGGGGGCAACACACAGTGTGGAAAGTAAGAAGAGGGTCCTGCCTTCCACAAATATTTATTGAGCACCTACTAACTGGAACAGGGCCTGGGAATTCTGTGCTGAATGAGACAAATTCTCTGCTTCCAATGAACTTGCATTTCAGGAAAGAGAGTAAGACAAAACACAAGTATATACTTCAGTGTCCAGCAGTGATACAGTCTGAGAAAAAAGAACAAGAGGTAAGGCTGAGGTGTCCTGTAAGGGCTGGTGGTGTGAGGAACTCTGAAAGCCAGCCCAGAAGCTCTGGGGAGGCGACGTGAGCTGTGGGTGATGCGGAGAGACGTTAAACTGCTGTCTCCCAAAATGTGAATGTTGAAGTTTCTACTCTTGATGTGAAAATATTTAAAGATGGGCATTTAAAAAGGTAATTAAGGTTAAATGATCCAACAATCCAATAGGATTAGTGTCCCTATAAGAAGAGGAAGGGACAGAGGGATGCCTTTACACAGAAGGCAGAGAAAAGGTGCCGTCTGCAAGCCAAGGAGAGAGGCCTCAGGAGAAACCAAACCTGTTAACACTGTGTCTTGTACTTGCAGCCTCCAGAACCGCGAGGGGACACAGTCTGCTGCCTGTGCTACTTGTTATGGGCCATGAGCTGACTAATACATGTGAATTGTCTGTTAGAAGGGCCACATTGACAGTGGTGGAGGACGGCCTCGGGTTTAGCAAGACAGGAAAGGGAAGGAGAGAAGGACCCCAGGTGCCTGGCTGGGCAGTCGTGGGAGTGTCCAGACGGGAGTTGGCAAAGCAGGTGTTAGCCAGGACCACAGGGGGGCATGGAGGCGGGGGCTGCTGAGGAGAGGCAGGTGGCAGCACAGGGAGCTGGGCAGGTATGTGGAAAGGAGGTGAGCACAACATGCAGGTTGGAACTTGGGCCTGCCTGGGTCACTGAGCCACTGACACTTCTCTGCACTAGGACATCTTCCATCTGCACATGTCCATGTAGACTAGGAAATGGGGGAAGGGAGGTCATTGTCCTGAGACTTCCTCTCTCTGGCTGGTGGGGCTCCTGGGGGTGCATTGTTTTCACACAAAGGGGCAGTGATAAGTTGTTGTTTGCAGCTTCTGGTGCCAGTGGGAGAAGCTGCCTCCTGGCTCTCCACCCTGCCATGTGGGGTACCAGATGAGGATGATTCGAGGCGCTGAGCTCTCCCATGGCAGCAGAGGAGGGGCTGGGGCTTGTACCTGAATCACAAAAGAGGCACTGATGGGCTGTGGGCAGGCTGGGGAGGATCAAACTGACAGTACTGGGCTGGCACAGACTATCCCTGGGTCCATGAGCAGCATATCTACTCCGTTCTCGGTTCCATCCTCCTTGCTTCCCCTCCTTCCTCTGTCCTTCCTCCCTCCCTCTCTCTCCATCTTCTCCCACTTCCCTTCCACTCCTGATACTTACAACTGTCCAGCCTGCCAGCAGGTGTGTACCACGCCCCAACCCCTCTACCCAGAGAGCCCTGCACCCTCCTGCCAGCTGCCCTGTGGCCAGCGCCCCATTCTAGCCCCAGGCACCTCTTGTTTTCAGATTAGTCCTTATCTAGTCTGCTTCCTCTTCCCCTGTCCTCCCTTCATCAAAACTTACCTGTCCAGTGTCCCTGTGTCCTCAGAATCCTGCTGGGGGGGTGGAGGTAGGGGTGGCTTGGTCCCTGGCCCAAGGACTTGATTATTGAACTCAGTTATCTGGTTGATCTGATCCCATCCACAGGAATCAGTGTCCTGATAGCTTCTCCCTCTCCTATCACATTGGCATTATCAGGGCTCTTCTTCGTCCTGATGCTGTGGCTGCAAGTCTAGGGGAAGATGATCCACGGCTTTCTGTCTGCCCACTTCCTCATCAGGTGGACTGTCCTTGCTCCCTTAGGGACCCAGCAGGTCTTCTGCCTCCTGGAGCCCAGCTGGCTAAGGCTGGACATCACACACCAGCCCAGGCCTCCTGTTCTGCTGTGATATCCCCCTCTCCTGGGCACCTGGCATACACCGGCTGCTTACCTACTTCCACTTCTGTTTTCTTGGGTTGACCAGTAGTCTGATAAACTATTTCACATCAAGGCTGTGGCATCTACTTTCACAACACTTCTACATTTTATTTTTATTTTTATTTATTTTTTTCCTTGTAGTTTCCATATTTTATTTTCTTTTTGCTCGTAATTTTAATATAGATGAAAGTAGGCAACTGACATATTTGTTAGGACCACTCACCCATGACCTTCATAGATTACTTCTGATTCTCACAACATTCCTTTAGGTCAGTGTTATGACTATTTCATAAATGAAGAAAGGAAGCTTAGAAAACTTAAGTGATTCCCTCCAAGCATTGTACAATACAAAGTGGGATCTGGGCAGGTTGTGGAAAAGAGAAATTGTAAGTATACACTAAAATGAGCCAGAGAGCAATAGTAATACATTTCTTAAGTTCACTATTCATGCCCTGTTGCCTAAACATACAATATTAAAAAAATAAAATATGTATAAATTTCTAACTCTTGAAGTTCAATTTGGGTCTGTTTTTTTTTCTTCTTCATTTTTTAAAATTTAGTTATCATTGAAATACACTCATATGAAGGTTTCACAAGAAAAACAATGTGGTTATTACATTAACCCTTATTATCGAGTCCCCCCCATGCCCCACTGCAGTCACTGTCCATCAGTTTAGTAAGATGCCACAGAGTCCCTATTTGTCTTCTTTGAGCTACACTGTCTTCCCTGTGACCCCACACACACCATGTGCACCAATCATGATACACCACAATCCCCTTCTCCCTCCCTCCCCACCCACCCTCCCCCATCCTTCCCCTTTGGTAACCACTAGTCACTTCTTGGAGTCTGTGAGTCTGCTGCTGTTTTGTTCCTTCAGTTTTGCTTCTTTGTTATACTCCACAAATGAGGGAAATCACTTGGTATTTGTCTTTCTCTGCCTGGCTTATTTCACGAGCATAATACCTTCTAGCTCCATCCATGTTGTTGCAAATGGTAAGATTTGTTTCTTTCTTAAGGCTGAATAGTATTCCATTGTGTATATGTACCACGTCTTCTTTATCCATTCATCTACTGATGGACACTTAGGTTGCTTCCATATCTTGGCTATTGTAAATAGTGCTGTGATTAACATAGGGGTGCATATGTCTTTTTGAATCTGAGAAGTGGTTTTCTTTGGGTAAATTCCTAGGAGTGGAATTCCTGGGTCAAATGGTATTTCTATTTTGAGTTTTTTGAGGAACCTCCATATTGCTTTCCACAATGGTTGAACTAGTTTACATTCCCACCAGCAGTGTAGGAGGGGTCCCCTTTCTCCGCATCTTCGCCAGCATTAGTCTTTTCGATGCTGGCCATCCTAACTGGTGTGAGGTGATATTTCATTGTAGTTTTAATTTGCATTTCCCTGATGATTAGTGATGTGGAGCATCTTTTCATGTGCCTGTTGGCCATCTGAATTTCTTCTCTGGAGAATGTCTCTTCATATCCTCTGCCCATTTTTTAATCGGGTTATTTGCCTTATGGGTGTTGAGGCATGTGAGTTCTTTATATATTTTGGATGTTAACCCCTTGTCAGATATATCATTTACAAATATATTCTCCCATACTGTAGGATGCCTTTTTGTTCTGCTGATGGTGTCCTTTGTTGTACAGAAGCTTTTTAGCATGATGTAGTCCCATTTGTTCATTTTTTATTTTGTTTCCCTTGCCTGAGGAGATGTGTTCAGGAAAAAGTTGCTCATGTTTATATTCAAGAGATTTTTGCCTATGTTTTCTTCTAAGAATTTTATGGTTTCATGACTTACATTCAGGTCTTTGATCCACTTTGAGTTTACTTTTGTGTATGGGGCTAGACAATAATCCAGTTTCATTCTCTTACATGTAGCTGTCCAGTTTTGCCAACAGCAGTTGTTGAAGAGGCTGTCATCTCCCCATTGTATATCCATGGCTCCTTTATCATATATTAATTGACCATATATGCTTGAGAACTTCTACATTTTAAATGGCACCGCCTGAGGGGACAATGCTGGTCTCAAAAGAGATGCATTTTGGCAGGATGGGCAGGTGGATTGGGTGGCCTCCTGGCTCACTTTACGAGCTCATAATCACCCGGTGCTGCACTCCTCATCTTTAATCAGCAGAGAGTGGTCACTCCTGAATGTTGTTCTGAGGAAGGTGTGAGGGGGAGAGAGCGATGAAGATGAAGCCCCATGGGCCCCTGCTTAGCAGCTGCTCATCCCTGCAGTTAGAAGGTACATCCCACAAGGGCAGGGGTTTTTGTCCTTTTTGTTCTGTTTCCATAGCACCTAAAGAGAGCTTGGCCCAGAATTGGCACTCCCAAATACTTTTTGGGTAAGTGAGTGCCTCAGAATCCCATAGCCTGGCATGGCCATTCTTCCCAGGAGGCTGGGACTGGCTAAAAGGCTTTTTGGGTCCCCTGTGGCGCTGGGGATCCACCTTGGGTAGGTTTTCTTCTCCAGCCTTTAAGAGGACTCTCCTTGTTCTTTGCCTTACAGCAAATCTACTCATAATTACATGGAGTGCTTGGACAGCTGACATCCCTGTGTCATTTGTTCCTTACAATCACCTGTGAAGGAGATGGAACTATACCACCCCCATTCTACAGAGGGGGAAACTGAGGCTTGGGGACATCAGATGCTTGCCCAAGCTCACACAGTGAGTGAGCCCAGAAGCCCAGCCCTGGTTTTCCCCATCCTTCCTCCCTTGGAGGCATCTGTGAGTACTGTAGTTGTGAGTTACTCAGGAGGGTCCTGAGAGGGTCCTGTGAGCCAAAGCCAGGAAGACCTTTCCACCCAAAGGAGACAAATGTCATCTTTGATTTAATTGTGTGACCTATGGGGCCTTTTATTTTTTCATTAAAAAAAATTGAGGTGAAATTCACATAACATAAAAATAACCATTTTAAAATGCCACATTTCAGTGGCATTCAGTACATTTGCAAGGCTCTGCTTTATCATATCTACATAGAATCCCAAAAGCAAAAGAAAACCCCTTACCTATTGGCAGTCAGTTCCCACTTCCCTTTCCCTCTAATCTTCTTTCTGTCTCTATGGACTTGCCTGCTTGGGGCATTTCATATAAATGGGGTCATATAAAATATGGCTTTTTGTGACTAGACTAGCTTCTCTCACTTAGGGAAGTGTTTTCAAGGTTTGCTTGTGTCGTAGTGTGTCAGTCCACCATTCTTTTTTACGATTGATCACCACAGGTTGCTTACCCAGTCTAGGGACACTTTAAAAAGGTTGCGTGGCAAAGTTTTACTTTTGTGGGATGTCACATTCCATGCAGATGTCTTTGGAGCAGATGCTCTGAGAAATAGCTCTTCAGCTCTGCCTAGTTAAACTTCACTCCTGCCACATTTCCCTGTTTCATGCAAAGGAGCCCTCAAGGACACTGAGAAGTCCCCACGGAGCTAACTAAAGGTCAGGAATGGCCATTTTACTGCATGTCCCGTGAACCCAAATGAAACGGATGGAGTGGCCAGTTGGGGGAAGGCCCTGGGAACGGGAGTCGGGAGTCAGCTCTGTGCCCAGCCCTGCCGCACAAGTCACATGCAAGCCGGCTGAGAACTTCCTCTATGGGCTTCACTCCCTTCTCTGGGCAAAGAAGTCGGGCCCAGGCCCCAGACCCCTCTAGCTCACACCCCAAAGTTCTAATCTGTTCCCTGGTGCTGGTTCTCCATGGCTAGTGTCCAGTTTGGGGTTCCCAGGGCGTTTTGCCCTCCACCTGCCATGTGGAACTTTTCATGCTCATTAGAACCTGCCTGGGTTCTAAACACTGAACTCCAGCAGGAGCCATCCGTGGGGCCATAGGTTCATGAACAAGGGCTCCTGGGGCAATTTACATGAGTTCACTGCCTAAATTTTCTGGCTTCTAAATTTTCAGTAACTGTGCCTGTGAACACGATCATAATAAACTCATAATATTATAATTTAGCACATTGGAAAAGTACAAAAATATGACTAGCTTGTCTTGTCTGCTAGGTGGATTTCCCAGTTTCATTGCATAGGTTTGTGAGGGGAACCGTGGACCTGTCTTATATGGAGCTAAGCGTCGCCACCTGTGGCTACCTGGCCATGAACCACAGCATTCCCAGTCTCTTGGCCAGCCCTTGACCCAGAGAGGAGCTGGGCTCAGCACGCCAGTATGTGTAGCCCATATTTAATGGGTTCAACCCAGAGACAGTGCCACCTCCTCACTCCCCTCCCCACATCCTGTTCCCAAGTGACTTTGAGGATAGAGCCAGCTTCTCAAATGATCCCATGCCAGGAGCTTATTGCTAACTTCGATGGTTTGGCTGAAATGCAAGAAGCTTCATAAACCAGTATTTCTTGAACTTTAATGCACTTAAAAACCACCTGCCGACCTTGTCAAACTATAGAGGCCAATTGGACAAATGTGGGTGGCATCTAACAAGCTCCCAGGTGAGGCTGGGCTGCTGGTTCTGTTGTGTGTGTGTGTGTGTGTGTGTGTGTGTGTGTGTGTGTGTGTGTGTGATGGCTCCGCCTTCCTGCGAGCTTAGAAAATCCCTAACATGGCTTCTCCACCACTCATTCGGATAAAAGCAGTGTTGGTTGATGACATTAGGAGAGGCCAGCCCAGCCCGGCGTGAGGAGGAGCCATGGCCTGGCTATGCTTGTGTCCAGTGACCTGGAGTGGAAGGTACCATGTCGTCTTTTCAATCTGCTGTCTGAGTGTGAGGGCACCTCTCTTGCCCCATGGGCACATTCCAGGCCACTGGGGTGCCCAGCCCACGGGCTCGGATGGAGCGCAGAGCCCCAGGGGGTGGAAGAGGTGGGAGTTGGTCCTTTATTAGTTTCTTCCTTAGTTTCTGCTCTCAGTCACAGGTCAACACTTAGTGTGATTCTGGGTGTCACATTACTGCCAGGCCGCCCCATGCTGCAGGGGGCAGGCAGGAGCACTCATGCTGCCTCCCAGGGCTGCCTGGGCCAGATCTGGGACCATCCGGCCTCCCAGCTAGCGCTCCAGCGTCTCCTGGAGGGCAGTCACGTTGCCGAGACTGTGGAGTGCTGGAAGACTTCTAGAATATTCTCAAACAGAAGAGACTGTGCACCCTAGTCCTGCGAGAATGTGGGGAATGAGCACCCTGCTTCCCACTGGCTGAGCAATGCCCACGCTCCGCACCCTGTCATCCCACAGCCTGGTACCCCCGGCAGCCACCCTGCTTGGGACTGTAGTGTTTTTCTTGCAATTTATGAGGCAACAGTTTCCTGTAGGAAATGGGCTGGAGAGCCAGAAATCATATATTTTGTTCCTTCCCTTTCTTTCAAGGGGAACGGGAATGTTCTTGGAAAATGAATCAGATGCACATCCGCACTTGGGTTTTGTGAATTTCAGGCACACTCTAGGGGGGATGTGCCTGAGCCCCAACTGGAACTTCCAGAGTGGGTGGGGAAGTGGTCAGTGGCAGGAAGAACCAGTTTGAAGCCTTTTTAGAAGCTCCTATTCCCTAAACTCTGGGCAAAGAGGCCAGGAGCAGGGGCTGCCGGGTAGTCAGGAGTGTGAGAGGGTTTGAGGAGACCCCTGAGCAGAGGTGCCCAGGCAGATGCTGGCCCCACAGGCCTCCCTGGTTGGTGGGGGGGGAGGAAATGGAGGCGCCAGAATGAAGGCTGATAGGGACCAGAAGGAGGGGCTTCTTCCCAGAGCAAGAGGGTGGGGCGGGAAAAGGCCGAGCCCTGGGAGAAGTCCCCTCTGAGAAGGAACTAGCTGTCACCAAACTCTTCCTTGGAACGAGAACGTCACAGGTGTGTTAACTCAGTTAACCCTCGGAGAATGAGGCAAGGGAGTCTTTATGCTCATTTCACCGATGAAAAAGTTTAGGCCCCTTTCAAGGATGTCATCATTTAAAGCCACAGTGTGGCCGCTGGAAGACGGAGCCCCAGGAACGCATGTGTAAGCCCTCTGGGTTCACCAAATGCTCTGGGTGATGCCAAGTGCATCCCAGTCAGGACCTCCTGTCTGGGGTGGGGTGGGTGGCGGTGGCCATTTTTCAGAAAGGACCATTTTAGCTCTAAAAACTAAGATATAGCATCTATGAAAGCTCAGTACAGAAAAATAGTCAGCATAACATGACTTTCTGGATGCATTCTGTGGATTCTCCTGGCAACTAATTTCTGAGCATGGACTGTGGGCCAGAAGTGTTTTACAACTGCATGGAACTAGCCTCTTCAAATAGTGCTTATAATCATACATCTAGTTGAGAGTGGATGGTGATTCAAGCTCCCTGTTTTCAAGCAGAATTGGGACAAGTATAAGAGAGTTTTATGTTTACTAAAGTTCCCATAAGGTAAGACCTTTGTCTTAAAGATTTTACTGACTCAGGGTTTTCCAAGACGTCTCATCTTGATCTGTTGTGGTCCAGAACCAGAGCAAGTATATAAATATTGAGTCAGTGGTGGATGTTTACCTAGTATTTTATGATATGCCAAATATTTTTGAGTTGTGCTTGCCTCCTAAATCCTCATAAGAAGCCTGAGTTGGGTACTACTGTTATTCTTATTTTATAGATGGGGGCATTTAGGCCCAGACAGGTTTGCTTGTTGGAAAATTTTTTGTTTTGGAAAAGTTCAAACATACGAAGGGAGAGAGAATTGGATAATGAACCTTTATGTGTCCATCTTCCTCTTTCAACAATTAGCAACAATCTGCCTAAGATCTTGCTTTATCTTTCTTCTTTGCATTTGTTGATTTCTGGAATATTTTAATCCTGGATATTATATTATTTTACCTGTAAATACTTCAGTAAGTTCTCATGTCACAGATAAGGACTTTTCCTATTTTATGTAACTGTAGTCCTATTATCATACCCCCACATTATTCCTTTATATCATCTACTACTTGGCCCATGTTCAGTTTTCCCTGATTGCCCCCAAAATGTCTTTTTGCAGTTGGTATGTTTGAATCAAGGTACAACCACCAGACCCGGCATTCAGTTGATGTTTTATAGTCTCTTCTAACCTATAACAGTTTCCCACTTTTTCCCCCATGCTATTTATTGGTAAAATGTTCTAGATTTTGCTTTTGCTACCTTGGTGCATCATTTAACATGTTCCTCTGTCCCTTGTAGTTCCTTTAATTTGGAAGTTAGAACTAGAGATGGGATTCCATTCAAGTTTAATTTTTTGGAAATTAATTTCATGGGTACCACTCATCTTCCGTATTACGTGTACTGTCTGGTGATTTAATTTTTAATGATGTGAAGACCATTCTGTGGGTTGAGGTCGTGTCCGCCTGCTCACTTCATGACACAGGTCCTTGTTGGTCATCCATCTGCCTTAGCAGCCATCAGTGAGCACCGCCAAGGTCCATTACGTCATACATCAAGGTCTATTATATCATACACCATAGGAAACAGTGGGTTTCTCATCTGATGATTTCTGATCTGTATCCAGTAGCTGAGCTTCTTCAAAGAGTTTTCTCACATCAGCCACTTGCTAACCCAGGCAGTTTGACTTTAGAGTTTGTGCTCTGAGTCTGTGCTTCTCAAGCTTTCATGTGTGTACAGACCACCTGAGGGTCTTGTTAAAATGTAGATTCTGAGTTAGTAGGTCTGGGGCCTACTGGGGCCTGAGATTCTGCATTTTTAATAAGCTTTCAAGTTTTTTGCTGGTCTGCAAACCACACTTTGAGTAGCAAGGCCGATCGATCACCTATCTTTACCTCCCAATTAAATTTTTCTGACTGGTTCCTCTGTAGAATTATTGGCTTATCTACACATTGCCAAACAATTGTGCTGGTAAACTGTAATTTGCATTGACCCTTATACAGGCAAGACCCTTATACAGGTATTTAAACTTCTCTCTTCCTTCGAAGTTGCCTCTGTGCTTTAACCTAAGCTCCAGAGTATGTTGTTTGGAGTATAGAATGTTATTCTAGCTTAGAATTTTCTGATAAAAATCAACCCATCACGAACATAATACAAAGGTGCAATTTTTTGTTTCTGGTTTTGTTTTGTGTGTGTCTCACATTTTGTTAAAAGTCAAATGTTTTTCTAAGGGAAAAACAGCCTGGTGGTGTGCCAGGAGGAGAACCATCATCTTTTGGTGCTAAGTTTACAAACAGCCATGGTTTCTAGCTGACCCCCCAACTACATCCAGGACCCTCCTTGTTAACAGAAACTTGGTGTTGCTTTGGAGAACTAACTCCTCGAGGTACTCTGCTCTTGCTTAGTCAAGGGGTGGGCCGATCAGATCTTCTCTGTGAATGTAAGTCTTGAATAGGGGGACGCTGGGACTGAAGGTGGTTGCAGGTACTTATTTCAACAACAGCATCGAGAAAGGACGGTCCTCTCTGTCCTTCCTCTCAGGTTCCTAGAGCTGCCCTGGTCCTCTCTTTTCTAGGTCTGGTTGTTCAGTCTTGGTGTCTGTGGAGCATCCCATTATTCCACATGATTCTTTTTCTGCTTAAGTCAGCCGGAGTTGCTCTCTGTGGCTCACAACCAAGAACCCCTCACTGGTAGAACCTCCATCAGAGAGTCTCAAATGGTGGGACTTATCTGCTAGTGCGGTGGCAGGAAGAGTAGGTAAACTGACAGGGAAATGCTCAGTCAGGGAGTCACCGATCACCCTTTAGTAGTGGTGATGCAGCAGAGGACCCTGGGAGCAGGAGCGAAGATGATGGCTGGGCAATGGGAAAACTCCTTGGAATAAGGCTTCTTCTTCTTGACTTTTCCAATGAATTTGGTTTTGTACACTTTTTCCCACTGATCAGAGAGGGTCATGGGACTTTATAGGCTCATCTCATCTTTATGAAACAGAGGAAAAGGAGCAAGAAACTACCACCAGCAAGAATTGGGTCCTGTCATGGGCTCCTCACTTCTCTTCCTCCCATAGCAACTTTATCAACACCTGTAGCTGCAGCCATATCCAAGAAACATTTTAATTATTATGATCTCAATGAGGTCCCTGAGTCATCAGAAAAGTTTAGGTTAGTATATTTTGCCTAAGAAGGTAGAAGGGTACTCATCCTCCCCAATTCCCAAAGAAATAAACAAATTAGTAAACAACAACAATCCACCCACCCTCACCCACCCCCAAAAAACCCTTCCGAAAACCACAAGTATTAGTTAAGCAAGGAATTCCCTTTGTTTAGAAAAGTCATGACCTTGGAAAAAACCAGAAAATTCTGATAAAGTGCAGCTTCTGAATCTAAACCTATCTCACCCAGAAAGCAGAGAGTTGATTAAATTCAGCATTTTTACTAATGTTTTTCAATTTAGAGAGAAACCAGATCTCTAGCACAGAAGGCAAAAATATGCAGACCTGTGAAAAGACCTCTTGAGTTTTGGAAATCCCTAAAAGTCACATTGAAATCTTGGGGGAGAGGAGGAGTTCCCAAGGCTTACCACTGTGCAGGAAGCTAAAAATTTCAGAAATGTGAGAGAGCCTTGGCTGGGTGGAATGGACTTTGATTTTTGACATTTACTGACACCCCGAAAGAGAGAGCAGAGTCCAGGCTTCCATGAGAAGGGTCCTGGTCATGGTCCCCAGCCCATGACCTGACCGTTCCCCATTTCTGTTCCCTAGGCTATAAAAGAGTGGAGAGTTAGTAAAATCCACTACCACCCTGTGGCCTAAAGACAATGAGCCCTAGATAATGTGAAAAGGGAGTCTAGGATAATTCCCTCATATTTCAGAATAAATAAATGTGTACAGAGTTGCACTCATTAAACTTGAGTAAGATAAGACATGGTATGGCAACCATGCAAATACATTATAGCAAAGAACAACAACATGCAAAAGGGAACATAGCTGACAAAAAAATAGATAAGGAGCCTGTCCTGGATGAAAACATATTCCAGGAACTACCTATGAACATTTTGGATAGTAGAAGAACTTATTAAAACTATGAAATCAGTAAAACAAGAACTCAAAGTTGAGAGAATATAAAATAATAGAATGATATTTTAAACAATTTCAGTACAAAGGAAACATACTGAGAAATTTAAGAAATTATACTGATGACACAATTCATGCATTAGAAGTAAGGAATAATAAAGACATTACTGAAAGATCAAATTATGGACAAGGAGGAATTGCCAAGATTATTCTTACACAGGAAAAAGGCAAAGACTAAAGTAGGAGATAGCAACGGAGGACAAAGATGATCCAATATAATGATAATTAATGTCTCTGAATTAGGGACCCAACAAATGAAATAGGGAGAAATACAGTCAGATAGATAAATCATCAGAATAAAGTACAAACCTTTAGATCAAAAGGGCATCAGGAAAAAATTGGCATGTAAGTACTGACATCAGCTGTATCCTGGTTAAGATATTGAACTTGGAAGAAACAAAGAGTTCTCAGATATTCAGGCAGAAGAAACCTACAAGGGGAAAAAGTCAGGTGTCCCAGACTCATTAAGAGAGGAGCAATGTCTGTGCTGTTCTGAAGGAAAGAAAGCAAAATTCAAAAACATTAGATTGATAGGCAAGCTGTCATTTAAGCAGAAGAGCAGTAGGCAGGCACTGCAGCAGGAAAGAATTTAGGACTTCTAGAGCTCATATGCTCTTCTGGGAAAGGGCCCAGCCAACCAAGAAGGGGAATTAAAATGAAGAATATGGAAATATAATACAATTAACAGTAACTAGGGTGTGGGAGGAAATGTCCAAATTCCCTCTTTTAAAAAAATAAATCAAAATTAAAACATAAAAATTTGAAAGAAGTGACTCCAATCACTTCA
This sequence comes from Smutsia gigantea, assembly GCA_032199065.1. Lineage (NCBI taxonomy): Eukaryota > Metazoa > Chordata > Mammalia > Pholidota > Manidae > Smutsia > Smutsia gigantea. The sequence goes on along the minus strand of JAVSCE010005923.1, from coordinate 130,734 downwards.
TTGCTTTTAATCACCATTTAAAAAAAATTGGAAGAACCTATGAAAACTAATATTTCTTTTGGAAACTCAGTAAACTACAAACATTTATTTGAAGTTCAGAAATTCCTTTAGCTGTTTTACCTTCCATGAAATTAAAATAAAATAAATTTCTTCTTATTTTAAAATGGCTTTATGATATAATACTATTGAGCTCATTTATTCAACAACTACTTATTTAGAGTCTTCTCAGTGCCAGACACTATTCTGGGCACCGAGGAAAAGGAAGAGAGAGAAAAAAACACAATGTTCTATATATTATTATATGTAACCTTATTTTATATATCTATACCTATATATAATGCTTTAGCATTACTTCTACTCATCCTTCTGTCTCTCCTTAGAGAAATGCAGAATGACATTCACCAAAATTAACACTGTGATTCCTTGGTGGTGGGATTTGAAGTGTATCTGAATCTGTCATATTGATTAAACTGGTTTTATAAAGCGTATGTATAATACTTTTCAATTAAAGGTATTTTTTTTAAACTTGAATGCTTTAATTAATTGGAAATTGGGGAATTATTCCCTTTCATTTATTAATTTTGCAATTCTTTCATTACTAATGATGCTGAATGTTATTCCATATCATTGTTAACTAGGAATAGATTAACATTTGTTTAAATATCTGTTTTACAGTGTTCCATTATATGCATTTGTATATAAATGTGTTCTTTCTCTCTTTGCTATATTCATCATGTTTCTTTACTGCAAATATTATTCCTAGTTTTGTTTGTGCATGTTTTTCTTATTAAAACTATCTTTTTTTCTTTACAAAAAGAAAATGATTGTTGTAGAATAGTCAGATAAAATAAACAAACAGAAAAAATACCACACAATTCCACCTATGCAGATACAATTTCCATTAACACCGTGGAGTACATATTTCCAGATGCTTTTCTATATTAATACCAGTTGGGATTTTCTTTTTTAAAACCAAAGTGTCACAGTACCACACACTGTTTTGCAATATGTTTTTCTTCACGTCATTTACTGTAGACATCTTTCCATGTCATTAAAATTTTCCCCCAAACATAATGATTATGTACTATTTTATTATTTGGCTGTTTATGTTTAGTGAATTCACTCATGACCATTTAGATGATTTCCTGTCTTTCACTATTATAATTCATAATGCAGTGAGTGTACCTTATAAATAGTTTTTGTGCACACCCATACTTCTTTTTACGTAAACTTGCTGGGGCAAAAGCTAAACTCGTTTTTAAAAGATGTTTGACATATATTGAAAACAAAAGATGTTTGGCTATCCAGGAAGACTGACCAAATTTTAATCTCATCAAAAAAAAAGTGAGGGTGTTTTTGCCCTTACAACTTGCTGTGTAGGCATCCCGTTGGTGTCTCAGACCATACAGGTCAATGATTGTGTCTGAAAGTTACTTTAATGTGAAATTCTTTGATTACTAAGGAGTTTACTTTATAATACTTATTAATCATTTCTATTTCTCCTTTATGAACTGCTTCTTCATGTTTTTTTACCATTAAAAAAATGAGGCATCTTTTTCTTCTTGTTGGGAAATAGTTATATTGTAAAGATAGTACCTCTTTATTATACATTTTATAAATCATCTTCCTGGCTTGACATTTAGTTTTTATTATGATCTCGGCACAGAAGTTTCATTCATTTCTGCTGCCAAATTTGTTAAAATTCTCCTTAAAAAACATTAGGGAAGTGTACAGTGTACTATACAAAAGTTTCTATTCAGTCACAATGAAAATGGAAAATCTGAAGTATTTGACCTTGTAAGCTGACGCTCTGGCACTACTCTTTCTGCTGGTTTCCTATCACTCTGGTTCCACCACAGTTTGTTTTCATCTCTCCCCAGGACATTGGTGACCTATCATCATGCATTTCTCTCTTTGGGAGCACTGGTTATTACAAGGTTCTGTGGATGGGGAGACCAGAGAGATGAGGCCTGTTCTCAGGGCAGCAGGGCTTTAAGCCATGCTGGGCTGCCACCAGGCACCAGCCTGGGTCCTCCTGCATACGCAGCCTCTTCCCTAGGGGGTACCTGCCAACATGCCGCAGGCAGGAAGTGTAGGCTTGGGTGTCTGGGGGATCTCTAGGATGCCTGAGTGGGGCAATGTGATGCTTATCATGGAGAACCTGGGGAGTCAGCTGGGAGTCCTGGGCCAAGGGAATGAAGGGGGCCTTGCTACTGACCGCCAGGTTTGCAGAAGCATGGTGGTGAGGAACAAGGTAATCACCAGGGTCCAGAAACCGGAGGTGGTCAGAGTTCGGCAGCTGCCAGAAAGGGGTTCTGAAGGCTTTAACCTTTCTTGACGTTCCCCTCTTTAGGCTTGAGGCAACCTCCCCCTTCTCTGAGCTCTCAGAGCACTTTATCTGCTTGCTCTTCAGGATGCTTGGCGCTGTGGGAGGGTAACTAATGGTTACGTAGTATCTGCCTCCTGGATTGTAACCCTCTGTGGCTAATCTCATCTTGGGGTTCCCATGGGCACCCACCACAGTCCTTGGCTTGCACATACCTTCCTGCAGCACCATCGTCTTGCAAGGAGGTGTGACCGTATTCCTGTCGTAGCTGTCAAATTAATGGTGGCTCCTCCTCCCCATCAGGTCATGATGCGGCTCTTTCTCCAAGAATCACTCAAGAAACAGGGTTTCCCAGGCATTCATTTTTGTCTCGAAGATGAGGTTTGTTGTAAATAAGATTTTCTTTGTTACAAAGTGTGAAAAACAGATCCAAAATTACATTTATGGGTAGGCTTTCCTGAGGCTAGATCTCCAGGCAGGAGCTCACGGTGGTACTTTCTTATCAGTTTCCACAGGACCAGCCGGGACCATCCACCTGAAGGGATGCAATAGTTGAATGAAAATGGAAGGCAGGAAAGCCTGTGTTCTGCCTAAGCAGAGACCCGAGGGACACTTCACTCTCAGGACCCATTTTATAATGTCATAGAGGAAAGTCACCTTGAAACCACGGAGGCCAAGCAAGACCTAGGGACTAAGCAGTCTCCAGTTAGAGATTTGACATCCCAACCCCTGGGGCAGAAGGGTGTGAGAACAAAGTGGGTCTATCTGAAAGACATAGCAGAGGGTAGTATCACTCCTGCGCTGTGGTCCCTGTTCCCAGCTTTTGAAAGACAGCTGCTGAACATGAATCTCAACTAGTTCTTTTCCCGCCCTGCTCGCCCTTCTCCCTTCTGGCCGGCACCAGCCTAGAAGCACAGGGTGTCAGACTGCATTCACAACCCAGCTCCAGTAATCAGCAGACCCTGTGCACTAAGCAGGCGTGGGTAAGGCCGACCTCCCCTCTCCAGCTGGCCCCCTCTGGGTCCCCTGCTTGGGGTCCTGCCAACAGCAAGGGTGAAACGCCCATGCGTGCAAGTTCTGGCTGACTGGGGAGAGAAAGGCCAGAGGCTGGGTTTGCTGAGAGCCCGGTGCTGTAAACCTAAGATCCCCTTGGCCACCAGAAAGGAACAGAGGAGCGTTTGTTGTTCTTTGAAGTGTGTCTTTTAAGCATCTGGCAAGTCACCGTATATAAAAGTAATGCATGTTCCATGAAAGGAGGGTTTGAGTGAGTAAAGCTGACTATTCACTGTCTGGCCTGGTGTGTTTGGCTTAATGACAGTCAGGAGGACGAGTGCACACTTGACATTTCTTCTGAAGTGGAGTGTCTAATGTGTTGCCAATCCGTCTCCAGGATGGGAAGTTAGTAGAGACCTCCTCTGTGTGTTCACCAGCAACTATGTGACTCTGAGTCACCCAGCGTGGAACCGCTTTGGGTGAGAAAACTCAGGGATCTGCACTTGTTTGTTCCCAAACCAAGCTGTGGGTGTGGATTCCCAGCTTCCAATTTGAAGGAGGCCACTTTGTAGCTGTGTCACTGTGGGCAGGTCCCTTGGCCTCCCTGTGCCTTAGTTCAAGCATTCATAAAGAGCAGAGGGCTCGACTTGCATTTGTGAAAACCTTTGGGTCAGGTGTTGGCAAACTATGGCCTACGGATCAGTCTAGCTTTTCTATAGCTAGTGAGTTAAGAAAGGGTTTTCCGTTCATAAATCATTGAAAAAGTCAAAAGAATAATCATCTGCGACACGCAAAAATTATATGAAATTCACATTATGCCTAATAAAATAAGCCAGACACAAAAGGATAAATACGGTGTGATTCTACTTCCATGAGGTCCCTAGAGTAGTTCATAGAGAACTCAAGTTCATGAAGACAGAAAATAGAAGGGTGGTTACCAGGGGCTGGGGGAGGGCAAAATGGGAAGATAGTGTTTGATTTGTATGGAGTTTCATTTTGGGAAGATGAAAAATTTCTGGAGATGATGCTGGTGATGGCTGCAAAACAATGCGAATGTACTTAATGCCACTGAACCGTACGCTTAAAAGTGGGTAAAATGGTCAATTTTATGTATATTTTACCATAGTAACACAATGGTATGAAGTTCAAATTTTGGTGTCCACACATCAAGTTTTATTGGAATGCAACCATGCCCATTCACTTACAGATCATCTATGCTCCTTTTGCTGCACCTGCAGAGTTGAATAGTTGCAACAGAGACCGTATGGCCACAAAGTCTAAGTGGTTTCTACCTGGCCTTTTGCAGGAAAGTTTACCGATCCCTGGTTTAAAGTTATAAAAGTTTATGAGGGGGGCACAGGTTAACATCAGAGCACTAATTCAGAAACAAACTGTATCCGCCACATATTCAGGCATCTCTGAATCCAAGGTGTCATTTGTGGAGACAGAGTGATGGGACAGAAAGAGATGGTGATGTTGGGGGTCCAGCTCTGCCACACAGCATCTGGGTGACATTGGGCAAGTCCTTTCCCTCTCAAGGCCACAATCTCCTCAGAGGTGTCGGGGGAATGGACCCCAGACTCAAAATGCCTATTTATATCAGTGTTTATATATAGTCAGAGCCACTTCTGAGCTGTGGGATACTGGACTAGTTACTGTACCACTCTGTGCTTCATTCCTCATCTGTAAATGGGGATAATAATAACCTACCTCATAGGTTTAAAGGGCAGATGTGTGTAGTTTAGGATAATAAAAATGTCCTGGAGACAAATAATGGTGATGGTCACACACAACAACATGAATGTACTCAATGCCAATGAACTGTCACTTAAAAATATCTAATATGATCAATTTGATGTTATGTATGTTTTACCACAATAATGAAGAGTAGATTATGCATAGTGCTTAGAACTGCACCTGGCACGCAGCAAATACGCAAGGCAAGCCGTCTGTGTCATGAAGGGATGAAACTAGATGACTATAAAGAAATATGGTAATGGGTGTGTGCACTTTGGGACCCAAATTTGTTTCACACACATTAATTTGTGAAAGCAGAATCTACTTGCTTGCACATTCTCTTAGAGGGCTTTTGTTCAGTGCCTCCCCACTGAAGGAAGCCAACAACCAGAGGAACATGCTTGAATTTTTCTACTTGATGATACCCATGTGGCCAAAATACGGCTTCCACCTCTGTAGTGCCCCCCAGCATGTGGTCCACAAGACTCAAGGAACAACCAGCCTGAAATGACTGTGCACCATGAGTTTGAAATGGGAAATTATTGGCAAGGTCCTTCCTTGATTTCTTGAACAAATAGTTTTCTTTAGGATGATTAGGAATGTCATGTCGCACAATCAACTGTCTTAAAATCAGCTATCCCAATGCCGTGACTTACTATTTTTAGTAAGCTTTTCCAGCCTCCATGTTTTGTTTCCAAAACAACTGACTTAACTGCTAAATTAATGAGTGATTGGTTCATTGCTTTAAAAGGCTTGCATTGTCTCATGGAAACAGTCATTTCTAACAGAGTCAGAACACTCTGGGAGGGCAGTGGAAGTCGTGTAAGACTCCTCTTCAAGGTAAAACTTTGTCTCCAGTTTTAAAAATCATTGTTAGGAAACACTCATGGAGAAAACCAGTTGGAGCCCAGCCTTTATGTAGTTACCCAGAGATCCCTAGTGCATGGAAACTGACCAGAACTAGAGGCAGTGGCGAGAGGAGCATTTCACAATTCCAGCAGGCTTGCTGAAAATCACAATGTAGGTTGCAAAATGGCAGCTCAGGTTTCAGCCTCAGAGATTTGCTACAGTCTGTAACCATCCATTCAAAGAGTCAGGCTGTAACTTAGTTCTGTAAATCAGTGTTGCTCCAAAGGAGATGCTTTTAGCCTGGAGGCAGGGGGTGGGAGTTGGGGGGCTCTGCCCAGCCTTTTCTTGGCAGCCTTGCTGAGAAGGGTTGTGTGCCTTTCACCCTGGTCAGATCCTTAAAGGTGGAATTGAGAGCTGAGGAACTTCAGCCTGTTTAAAAGAAACTCAGTCCACATGTGGACCCCTGACAAGACCCAGGGCATGCTGGAGATCAACCCTGTGATGATTACACTTTGATTGGAATATGGCAGGGAGAAGTGGAGGGGGACTGGGTCATCTTCTAGCAAGTAAAGGTATGTGTGAGATGACACAGATCTGAATGAAATTCTGAAAACACTTTTTTGCAAGAAGCTTAGTAAACGGACTCATTTGGGGCAGAAACTTGGTTGTAAAAGACTGTTGTAGATGATACCTCTATCTTTTGTAACGGTAGTGTGCTGACTGCCTGCAATTGCTAGGGAACGGTAGACTTGAGAGAATTGGTAGAAATTGGAAGGGCTAAGTGAACAAATATGACACATAAAATCAGGATTTTGTGCCACATATGCAGTAGTGTGCTGGTAAATGTTTAACAATTTACTCTCCAAAAAAAAAAGAAAGAAAGAAAGAAAAAGCCCTGATTTATAGTATTTGCTGATTCCTGTGGTGTAAATACTCCCACTATGGCCACGTTCAAGCTATCCATGTGAACTCTCTGGACATGGCCTTGGCAAGAGATGCACAGTTGCCTCCCATGAACCAGGAGGAGCGGCTTGATCACATGTATGAGATAAACAGTGATTCTCCAGGATTTCAGAGAGAAATGGAAATGTGCACAGGGGAAAAAGACCTGAATGGGAAACCTATTAGGCGTAAAGTAGGCTCAGTTATTTAGGAAGGGGACTATCACACATCATTTTTCCCTTGAAGAAGGACATTTCAGCAGGGACATTTGGAGCCCTTTTTGAGAATTTTCATGTCTTGATAGGCAGGAAGCTGTATTGCTGTTAGTTCCTGTTGGATTGTCAGCATTGTGGCTGATACCGAGAACAATTACTTCCAGCAAACCTCTATTTGAGGGGCAGTATGCCACTCCTGTGCCAGGTGCAGCATATCTTCTACAGAATTCAGCCTCTAGAAACAGACATATAAGCAGGTAATTGTACTCTGATAGAGACATGTATGGAAGCAAGGCGGGGTGGGGGGGCAGTGAATTCTGAGCAGGATGTCTGCATCGTGCACCCATCAATGACCAGGATGAATCGGTGGGCTCGAAATGAACACACTGCAAGAGGACGGGTGAACTACAAGTAAGCTGCTAGTATCACAGCCAGTACAGCATGCTAAGGACCAATGGAGCTGTTAGAAACCACGCAGTCAAGTCCTACACTTTGGTGGAAGAGAGTCCAGGAAACCACCTGTGGTCCCAGCACCTGCACTTATGGCTGTGTGGCCTTGGGCAAGATTCCTACCTTTGCAGAGGTTGACTGCTATCCTTTGCAAAATGGGACCTCACAGAACTGCAGTGACAGTGAGAGACCACTTCCTCACAGAGCCTCTCGGCACGCTCATGTTGTGGAGGGCAGTGAGCTTAGCACTTGTGCTGTGACCCTGAGCCTGTGTTCTGCTAATAGACAATGACTTCAGGTCACTCTTAACCTCCCTGGGGCTCACTGGCTTCATGTGTCAAATAAACCTGCTGGATTTGATGATCTCTCTGGATCTCTGGTATTAAACAATAATAGCTAGGGTGACCATATGTGCTCACTTGCGTGGACAATTGCCTGCTGTTCTGGTGTAATTATTATTGTGCCCTACATGCTATCAGAAGTGTCCCCGTTTGGGACATGTATATAATCACCTTTAATAGCTAACATTTTTCAAATACTTGCTTCTTACCAGACAACGTACTCTGTAAATATGATTTCATTTATTGATTTTACCTTCATTTAAGCTTATGAAGACATCAGTTCAGAGAGCATAAGATCTCTCAAATCAACAGAACTGAGACTTGGACCTAGATTCTAGCTCTGTCTGAAGCCAGCATCTCCATCCCCCTTAGCCACCAAGCTTAGCTGCCTCAATGCCGTTCACTCAACAAATTTTGTAGAGTGCCTATTATTATTCCATTCTAGTCCTGTGGTTCAGAAGAGGTTTCCAGAAAGAGGTTCAGAAAGCTCTGCCTGTGAAGTTAGTTATGGCTAATAAGTAAAAGCGTCATCAATTAGGCCCATGCCCATGCCACATGCTGGAGGCTTTCCTGCACGTGGGCTGCACATGGCGTATGCAGGCCTCAAGGAATCTTGCAGAAAACGAGCTTTGCCTTTTCAACTGGATGCTTTGGGAAGGCCAAAATAATGTGAAACATTAGCTTAAGTAAAGCGGCAATTAAGTAGGTGTGTTTGGTGCAGGGCATGTTTCTGCTTGATAATTGTTCTTTATCATACACAGATGTGGGTCAGATTCCCAGAGATGCCCAACCCTGATGCCAAAGAGAATCAGGGAGACCTACCAGGGCCTTAAAGAGACAGTGTAGCTTTTTCAGGTACAGCTGGTTTGCTCAACACAGGGACTTTGGGATAAAGGGAAAAAGTAAGGGATCCTGTAGTAGGGAGAAGGTGAAAGGTGGGGAGATGTGGATTCTCTGTTCCCCCAAGATCTCTTCAGGAGAGCTCTTGTGTGTCGGGCACTGTTCTACACACCAATTTTGCGTGGTGGTTATATGAGACTTCTCTGTGACTCTCAGTTGCTGTCGTTCCTTCTAACTGCTGCAGACTCTCATGCTGCACGGAATCCCTAGAACTGTTGCCATGGCTGACTCAGCCGGCTTCCTTCAAATCCCCAGCTAAGAGTCGTGGTCTGTCTATTTCAAGGCTGGATAAACTCCTCCAGCCTTCTAGATCTGACAGCTTATTATATTAACAATGTCTCTTTGCTCTGATCACACCATGATACTGCAAGGGAAGGAAGGCAGTGTTATCAGCCCTGGGCGCAGATGGGCCACCAGGTCGGATGCTTGTTAGTGATGTAGCTGGGCTTGAGTGCCGTCGAGTCCAAACCAGTGCTCTTTCCACAGCAGGCAGAGCACCCGGGGACTGAATACAGCTCTCAGAGATGCAGGAATGATAAAAGGCAGGTCCAAGGGCAGTGCAGTGGCCGGGTGCCCTGGAGATGTATCTTATGGCTTTGGTCCACACAAGCTAATCCATCCCAAACCCACTTTCCATTATTAAGCAGTTCATCCACACCACACACTCAGCTGGAAGAGAATTTTTTTCCCAGACAAAGGTACATTTATTTGCTTGTTTTGCAAAGATCCTGGCACCTGGCTGAGACACCTCAGAGCTCTCCCATAGCCCGTGGCTGGGGTTTGCCGGAAGTGCTGGTGTTCTGTGGTCCCTGGACCAGCAGTGTCGGCATCATCTGGAAGCTGGGTAGACAGACAGTATCTCAGGCTCCGGCCCAGAACTACTGAATCAGACTCTGCATTTTTACAAGACCTGTACACACTGAAGTTGGAGGCTCTGGAGGGGGTGAGTGGAGACTGCACCTGCCCACCTACAGAAGGCTGGGCTCCAAGGCCAAGGATGGGGCCCCTCAGCTACTCCTCTTGACTTCCGTCTTTTTCACGCTTATTGCAATCTGTAATGTCTTGTTTATTTATTTATTTGTTTATTGTTAGTCTCCTTCAGAAGGTAAATTTTATGGAGGCAGCAAAGATATTGTCTTATTCAATGTTGAATGTCTGGTGCTTTGTCCAGCATCCCGTAGGAAGGCAAGTGTGCAAGTAATATTAGTAGATTGGCTGGCTGGTTGGATGAAAATGAGTAAAAGAATAAATGAATGAGTGAATATGGAGAGTGGGGAGAAGGGAGGAAAGGAGGAGGTGGATCTGTTGACAGTTGGCTGTCCTCTTCTTGAGTTCCCTAAAGGCAGCTCTTGTCAGCCTCACTTGCTTGAGAACTATTTGTCACAAAGCTGCCATTAGTAGAAATATGTAATGTTTACAGATTGACTGTAAGAAATGTAGGTCATCTAGCACTATAGTTGTCACATTTATGTTCATTTTGCATTTTGCGAATGGAATCTGATGCATCATAATTTCATTGTAAGTGAAATTAGAGACATATGTAACTGGGATGTCCATTGCTCTGGGGTTCCAGATCAAGGGACACCAGCATGCTCAGCCCAGGGTACCCTCCCCACAAAGTGCCCTGCGTGGCAGCACGGTCTTCCTCCTGGGCCATTCTGGGGGCTGGTCTGGGACTTCCTCACTTCCATCTCTCTTGTTCTGACCCTGGCTTTCTTTAGAATGCAGCACAAAGCTCTCCATCTTCTCCCCTTCATGATGGGGCTGATGGTCGGCAGAGCGATGCCAGAGCCAGTGTGCTCCTCAGATGGGGCACAGAACAATGGGGCGGCAGCCGGGCCCCTGGAGCCAGCAGCCTTCCCTGGTCTACACAGGGTGAGCTTTTCACAATGACAAATAGCAGAAGGGGCCCTACAGCGCCATGTGGTCCCTCCAGGAGGAGCCCTACACCCCAGCTGCCTTCTTGTTGCCTCTGAAGAACTGCTCAGTAAGAGAAAACGGTCAACCTGTCCTTCCCACCCAGTTTTGCACATGAGAAACTGAAGCCAGAGAAGGTCAGAGACCTGCCTTTGGCCCCCAGGGTCTGAGCTGGGATGTGAAAATTGCTGTTCCCTGGGAGGTCCAGCTCTTCCTCCACCTCCACAGGCTGACCATCTCTTTTGGCAAAAGAAAAATGCAAAGCATTAGTGAATGCTGTAGACTGAAGGTTTGTGTCCCTGTCAAGTTCATATGTTGAAACTTAATCCCCAGTGTGATGGTATCTGGAGGTGGGGCCTTGGGAGGTGATCAGGTCATGAGGGCAGAGCCCCCATGAATGGGATCCTCATGCCCTTGTAAAAGAGACCCTAGAGAACTCCCTCACCCCCTCCACCATGTAAGGACACAGTGAGAAAATGGCAGTCTGTGAACCAGTAAGCAGGCTCTCACCAGACACTGAATATGCTGTCACCTTGATCTTAGACTTTCTAGCCCCCAGAACTATGGGAAATAAATATTGTTTAAGCTACCCAGTGTATGGTATTTTTGTTACAGCAGCCTGAACTGACCAGTACAGTGAGTCACTAGAATGATGGACTGTAGGGGTGAGTCATGAAGGGGTGGCTTGGTTTTCTCTGTCAAGCATGCATTTACTGGTGTGAAATTTAGACAAATCTTTGTATGCTATTTTGTGGCTGGGTCATTTAAACACATCCGGGCTTGTATCAGTCACACAGTGCAGCAGCAGACAGCACTTGCTATCAAATCACTTGTTCGTGAAGCATTGCTTTTTCAGTCAGGACTTTGGTTTAGAGCTGCAGAGTCAAAATTGTGACTTTTCATTGACACAGAATGAATAACACAATTCGTTTTCGCAGTAGGGAGCTGCTCTATGGCCCTCTTCCCACCTGTAATTACTTATTGAACATGTGTGTACCCCCTTGACTGTGCACTGCAGGACGGCAGAGGCATCTTGCTCACATTTGCTGCTGGCTCTGGCTCTGGCATCCCAGGTGCTCAATAAATGTTGACTGGATGACTGAATAAACAAATCTATACATCAGTGGAACTTGTCTGGAGTTTCTTGGTTACTTATTACTTGTTGGTCTATACAATGCCTTTTTCTTAAATGCTCCAGATACCTCCCAGATACATCTTGGTGTGGAGATTGACCATCTTTTTTGTTTCATTTTGTTTGATTTTAAGTTTGCTTTGGGAACACAATGCAAAAGAAAGTAGAAGACTATGTTGAGACAGCTGACCGACTACCCCATTCGTCACAGAGAGGGGGTAGTGCACGAATGCTGAGGCTGTCGGTGCTGCTGGGCTGCGATCTCCAGCTCTGCCTCCATGTGCTCCGGAATTGCCTGTTGGTCTGGAAATCTGGTGTGTTTTTCACATTACTCACTTAGGAGGCATTTAAAGCCAATTCTGACACCCACACCCATCCCCCTACTTTTCCCAGGAACTGATTGGACTGGCCTCCTGGGTATGCAGCGGGTCCTCAAGGGCCTGGTTCTGTGATCCCTGCTGGGTTAAGGCAGTATCTGCAGTCTGTGTATGTGAAATCAGGCAGGGATGGGAGAAACGAATTAAAAAACAAAAGCAAGTGTGTTTCTTTCTTTCCCACATGCTAGCTATGTAGATTTAGATGTACTACACATGAATTAACCCTAGGTTTAAGCTCCTATTTGTTTAGATCAAAGCACTGTCATATAAAACAGGCACTGGAAAATGTTCTGGAACTTGGGATTGGAAGGCACAGGATGGAAGTGGGTTTTGCAGTCAGTCTGATCTCACCAGTAGGCTGTAGTAGTCATTTGCAATCAAGGAGGGCTTTCTGTTTACCTCAGGAATATCCAAACTCAAAAGGAGAAAATTTTAAATGGCTAAGGCCAGGTCAATGGGGCTTCAAAGTCAAGCCATGCCACCTGCCACCTCTCACCCATTGAGGGAAAGATGAAGATGTTCCCCTATTTCGTGACTTTGTGCCTCCAGACATTGGTCTTCCTGCTAGGTTGATTTTGATCCAGGACAGTTGTGTGGGTTGATTCTTCTGCCCCGACTGTTGTGAGTCCTTAGCCCACAAGCTGGTATCTTTAGCACTGTAACAATGTGGCCAAAGTGGAGTGTCATTCTCCATTCCCTGGTGATGGCCACCAGTGGTGGATTAAAGGTGGCTGCAAATTTTTTGCTGCTCCTTCTCTGGAGGGGTAAAGATCTCTTTCCACGCCCTTGGGGTTTGGGTGGGCCTGGCTTGCTTTGATCCCTAGCCGGTGGAGGAAGTGCTGTGGTGCAACCCCCTGGATGGGCCTTAGCACATCGGCAGCTGTGCTCCGCTCCCCTGGGCCACCCCCGCTGTGCTGTGAGCGGCCATAGAGAGGGTAAGAAACTGAGGGGCTTCTGCTGGCAGCCCCCCTGAGCTTCCGGATGACAGCCAGTGCAAACTGCTGGCTCCGTGAGCGAATGGGAACGTGGTCATTCAGCGCAGGGAAGCTCCAGCTGAAGAGCAGCCCCTGCCGCCACCACCGAGGAGCAGAAGAGTCCCAGCTGAGCCATCAGCCCATAGGACTGTGAGGATAACAACTGGCCATCCTTTGAAACCACTGCCTTTTGGGATGGATTGTTATGCAACAAGGGACAACCGAGAACCCAGAGATGGGCTTGCTAACAAGATTTCTGAAGGTTTGGAATGGATTTTCCCCATTTCTTATAAAGCACTGCATTTGGCCAGTTTTCCAATGAAGACAGCACCTGGCTGGTGGGTTCCTTAGTGTTAAAACCAAAGGGCTCCTTGTGGACCTCGCCACCCACCTTCGATTTCCCAGCAGTGGCGCTCCTGCCCCCAGGGTTGCCTGACAATTCCTGTCTTCGCTTTGGCATCAAGAAGCCTTTCTTTCCCTTGGGGATCTCCTCGAGCTGTCTTCGTGATACGGATTGCACGGCATTTACACCTTCCCCGCCCCCACGGCCACCCGGCCAGCCACATCTGGATGCGTCTTCAAGCTGACATTTGGTGCCTGTGGCCTCAAAATGCCGAAGGTTGTCTTCATTCATCTTTGACAGGAGGGAAGGTTGGGGAAGGGTTAGGGTACCCAGAGCCTCAGTGCAGTCTCCTGCGGTCTCATGTCTGGGAGTCTCATTTGATCAATACTCGGGAGTCTCTGCCAGTTTTGGGGATGCCATAGAGTCCTCAGTACTCAGTGGACGTTAATCCACTTTCATGTCAAATAAGCCTGCCTGGGAGGCATGAGGGAAGAACAGGATGTCTCTTGGATGGGGAGCAGCGGAGTAGTGACTCACCTTCCTTCTTGCCCCTGAGTGGGCGGGCCTCTCTGTGATGACCTTGACAAGCTCTACGCCATCAAGTTCAAACCAAAGTTGAGCTTTTGCTATTGTTTTAAAACAGACTTGGAGGCACATAGGAAGCTTCCTTCGGGGGTGTCCCTGGGACCACATCCGTGCAGGAATGAAGGAAGTGGGACTCAGTGAGAGTGCATGGTGACACGGTCACAGTGAAGGCGGCAGGCACCTCTGGAGCTAGGCTGGCCCTTCCGAGTTGTCTCTCCCTGCAGGGGCCAGGCCTTTCTGGCAACCCCAACAACTTGGGTGACCAACTGTCATAGGACTGAGGGTGCTCCTGGCATGTGGCCTCGCAGTTCCAAAATGAGCTGGTCACCCTATGGATGTGGGCTGCCCCGGGAGGTGGTGTGGCAGCAGGAACAGGAGGGGTTTCTCTCTTCAGCAGCAAGTGATGCCCCGTGGGCAGCCCTGCTGAGTCCTGGCTGACCCTCGCAGCAGCCAAGGGAGCGAGCCCCTCAGGCCTGAGGGAGGCCCTGGGCAGCCCTCCAGCACCCCTGGCCCTGGTTTGTTTCCTGCAGCGTTCCTGGCTGTGTACGAGGGGCCAGGTGGAGTTCAAGCCAGAGTCGGAGCAGGCCCAGGTTTCTTTCTGGGAGTTGGGGGCATGGCCCCTTCTGCCTGGGTGTGTGTGCAGGGGTGGGCCCCGGGTCTAAGGAAAACCTCTTTTAGATTTACCCTTGGAAATCTCTGGAGCAGAGTTTCTCAATCAGATTTTCTTCTGGGGCTGGAGCTAATTTCCAGGTCTTTGAGCATCAGAAGCAGAGGCCAGTTTGCATTTTGTAGCCGTATTGTCAAAAAAAAAAAAGAACATGAGGCTCTCCTCAGTGCCACCAAGTGCTGTGACGGGCACAGAAGCCCTGGGGAGGCAGAGGCCAGGAGTCGTGATAAACAGGGACCCCAGCTTAAAAGCCTCAGGTGGCCTCTCACCTGGCTTCCTGGGCCTCACCTGCTTTAGGCTGAGCTCAGTCTGGCAGCAGGGTGTGCTGGTAGCTGCTTACTGGATCATCTGAAGAGTCACCGGGCTTGTGCCACGGGTCTGCCTGGATCGCTCTGAGGGATGAACTGGAAGGATCTGCTGCTGGGACTCTCCCTCCCCCACATCGTAACAGGGAGCATTTCCTGTGAGCGGAACTTTTACACACAGGCCCATAGGAGGGGATCCATAAACTAGGTTTATTAACCAGCTGAAAGGGGAGCAGCTTGGGACCCAGGCCTTTGACGCTAGGAAGATTCAAACATCACCAAATTTGTTTATTTTTTTGAAGTTTCTGAGCGAATGTATATTCCTGCATGTTTAGAGATTGGCAGCCCTGGAAAATGAAGTTTATTTATCTACCAGATACACATCATATAAACAGCTGCAAACGCCATCCCGCCCTCCATTCCACACGGCTGTGGCTCTCAGCTCTGGCCTGTGGGACTGTGCGCTCTGCAGCTGAAAGGTAGTTGCGTTTTCCTGCAGGCTCTGCCCTTGGCCAGGCCTTGAGATGATGCCTGTGGGAGGCAGAGAGCCTGTATTCTGGGACCCAGGTGCGGCTGACACCAGGACTCAGCTGCAAGTGGGGGCAGCTTCCAGAATCTTGTCTGATGGCCTCAAATCACTTCCAGGTCTTCATCTATTTGTTCATTGATCTTTCCCAGGCCCTGGAGGTGCCAAGATGATCAGCCTGGCCCCCAAAAGACTCTCATCCCAAAAGGGATATCCCCCAGGGGCAGTGTGTTGAGGGCCAGTGGTGACTTCCCTCTGGGGCATCTTTCAACCCCAAATGAGCCTGCCTGTCTCTTCCATTCCCCAGCAGCGACAGCTGTCCCTCGTCCTCCCAGCTCTGTTCCCGTCTGTGCTGGGGGAGAGAGCTTAAGAACATTTCCGGAAATGAGGAGAGGTCAGGGTGCTCAAGTGTTTGGAAGTCATCCTGGGGAACGACTGCGGAGGCCCTTGCTCTCCACCACACTCTGCTCGTGGGACTTCTCTGGGTTTGCATGTGTTCTAATTTATTGAATGTGGAGGTACTAAAAAATAGAGTGAGATTTCTGGACTGCTGATGGAAGCTATCAAACCTTTCCTCCTTTGCATTTTAAGGCAGGCCAACACAATAATAATAAATGTGCAGGGGTGGTCATCAGCCAATACCCAGAGTCTGGTATGTAGCACAGACCCCAAAAGAATTATGGCTCCTGGAAGGCTAACTTGGCAAGAGTGTTTGGATGTTTTTGTTTTTCTTTCTAGGAAGAACAATTCACATTTACAAGATGGATTACTATCAGACCAGGATCGGCAGGGGGTGCAATTTCTTGCCTGAAAATTACTCTTCTTCTGAACTTTTCAGGCCCTGAGTCAGCACTTGCTTTGTGTTTGTTTCTCCCTGGCAAGGTTGAGTTTTCTATCTGTGTTTCCTAACGGGAAGGCTCTTTTTCCACCCAGCTGAGCAGTGGGGTTTCCAGTAGCATAGCCTCTCCCCTGTGCATTTTCAATCAGCCCAGCCTGCCAATGGGCACAGCGCAGAAGGGGTGGCTTTCCAAAACAGGTGGGACTTGAAGAGTGGCCAGGATGTGGACAGTCTGGGAAAAGGTGTCACAGGCGAGGGCGCAGCCTGAGTAAAGAGGTGGAGGTGAAGCTGAGCCCAGGCTAGATCAGTCACCAAAGCATGACAGGAGGGGACGTGATCTCTCAGGCCCTTACTACACACGCCCTGGCCAGCGCCATCCATGCCCATAGTGCCCCAGAGCGCTTGGCAGTAGACTTGTGCAATAGCCACTGCTACTGCTGATTAAGCACTGGCCAGGGGGCAGGCTCCATACTAAGTGTTTTTTGGCATTACCTGTGTTTTGGGTTGAATTGTCAGGTTGAAGTCTTAACTCCAGTATCTATGAATGTGACCTTATTTAGAAATAGGATCTTTACAGATGGAATCAAGTGAGGATGAGGTTGTTAGCATAGACCCTCATTCAATATGACCAGTGTCCTTATAAGAAGAGGGAAATCTGGACAGACGCACAGGGAGAAGGCCTGGGATGATGGAGGCAGACAATGCAGTGATGCAGTTGCCGGCCAAGGAATGCTAGTCACCACTAGAAGCCAGAAGAAGAGAAAAGGGCTTCTCCTTTAAGGTTTCAGAGGGAAAATGACCCCACTAAAAACCTTGCTTTGGGACTTCTAGATACCAGAAGTGTGGGCCAACAAATTCCTGTTGTTTTAAGCCACCGAGTTTGTGACATATTGTTACATCGGCCTTAGGAAACTAAGTCAGCTTGTTTCACCCTGTGACATCATTTCCCTATCTGTCTCAGGCAGAATAACACCCCCACCCCCCCGATGTAGATGTCCATCTTCTCATCTCCAGAATCTGGTCAAAGGACTTTGTAGATGGAATTGAAGTTACGGTCATCAGAATAGGGAGATTAGCTGGGTGGACCCAACCTAACCACATAAGTCCTCAAAAGAAGAGAACTTTCTTTAGCTGGAGCAGAAGAGACGCAGCAGAGAGAGAAGTCAGAGGGACGCAGCAGGTGAGGGGATGTGATGTTTAGTTGCTCTGATAATGGAGGAAGGGAGCTGCGAGAGGCACCTGTCTGATGGCCAGCCAGGAAACAGCACCTGAACTCTGCAACCTGAATGAAGCTAGAAGCAGAATCTTCCCCCGGTGTTTCCAGAAAGTAACACAGCTCTGCTACCACCTTGATTTCAACTGAACCCACCCAGGCTTCTGAACTACAGAACTGTGACATAATACATCTGTGTTGTGTCAAGCCACTTGGTCTGTGGCAATTTGTCACAGCAGCAGTGGGACACTGATATGCCATCTATAAAACAGATGCAGCCATGGAGGCACAGAGAAGCTAGGGAACCTTGCCCAAGTTCAGAGAGCCACTGAATGGAGAAGCTGGCATAGGAACCCAAGTCTGACTGAAACCAACATCCAAGACTTACCTGTCTGAAGCTGAAGGAACTTGTGGCAAAGGTGGACAATAGGAAAAGCAAGCCCAGATACAGAGTGTCACCTGATGTGACATGACAGGGGCTGGCAGAGAGGGTAGGTGAGGTGACCAGTGGGATCTGTGACCTCTCAGGCTGGTATGGGTGGTCCCGGCGGCAGAAGGCTGACACTGGTGGGGTCATGAAAAATTGCTGGGAACCCAGCAAGCTTGAGCAGAAAACTGGCCCTGAAAACTAGAGGGAGAACAGCAGGTGCTGGCACTGGAAAGTAGCCAGAAGATGGACTGGGTGTGCGGGGGCACATTTGTAGCAGGGGGGTTATCTGCCTCCATCTTGGACCAAAACTCCATTTTATCCACCAACCACCTCTCCATAGGATGACAGAGATCAGGTGAAGAACCAATGGCTCGGAGGGCTGTCAACACCGGCTTTGTGTCCAACCCTGCCCAGATCCACACTGATTCTGGCAGGAAGGCAGGAACCAGGAAGGCTGATTAGATACCACTCCTTGCTGCCATGGTCACTGGGCTCCGAGAAATGGATGGAGGCCAGGATTCCTCTGCAGGGCAGGTTCCAGAAGCCGGCTGCTGAGGATCTGCTTGTAATGACTGCTTTGTCGGCTCATGGTGAAACTGACTGGTACCTTAAGTGGTTGGTGTCTCGTAGAGACTGTGCACTGTGGCAAGACTCTGCCTGGGGAACTGACCACAGCCACACGTTCCATCTACACACGTGATGGCCAGCATCGTATCATCCTCAGCAGGGCATAGTCAACACTGTGGCTGCTACTTTCATTCAAAGGGAAACATGGCTTACAATAGATTATTAGCATTATCACCACGTATTCAACTAGCTCTGTCAATATATAAATGAATCACTTCAAAATAGGCCCAAGTCAGCCATATGATGGCCCTGGAAAAGCATTACAGAGTTTCTGGTTAGGCCTGCCACCCACATGTTTA
This sequence comes from Smutsia gigantea, assembly GCA_032199065.1. NCBI lineage: Eukaryota > Metazoa > Chordata > Mammalia > Pholidota > Manidae > Smutsia > Smutsia gigantea. Next base: position 111,748 of record JAVSCE010005923.1, on the reverse strand, counting down.
ACAGGGACTTTTCCAGTGTAGGTCCAGGATGGATGGAGAAGGAAGTTAATTTTCAGTGATCTCTGGAAAGAATGCCCACCTCTCTTGGACTCACCCATCCAGTCAACCTACCTAGCATAGGGTTGACATATAAAATGTAAAATATCCAGTTCATTCTGAATTTCAGTTAAACAGTGAAAAAAATTTTAACATAAGTATGTTCCATGCAATGTTCATTCATGCAATATTGGGGAATACGTACACACCAAAAAAGTATTTGTTTTATCTGAAATTCTGATTTCACTTGGCGTCCTGTATTTTTATTTGCTAAATTTCATACCTTAACTCAGTGGTGTCCTGAGTGTCTTGTCTTTTTAGGAAATGTCTTGATTCCTGTTTTGCAGTACACAGAGGACTTTTACACAGGAAATGAATGTGTTTTTTTCCTTGTCCGCAGAAGTTGGGACAACATGACGCCTCAGTTGGATAAAATGGAGAATCTGCTGATTGTCATGAGCCAACAGCGGTGAATTTCTGTGTGATGCTGGGAAGATCTTTAAAAGAAAGTGTTCAAATGCTCTCCCTAGACAGCTTGAGGAGCTACTGGAATCAAGACTATTAGAGGTGAATCATGAACATGGTTACATCCACTATTCACAGTCTCCAAATAAGGACATAGAAGCTCAGAAAGGCCGAGTAACTTGCCCATATCACACAGCAAAGAGAAGTAGCAGGAAAGAGGCGAGGTTTAGGACAGGCCTACAGAGATGGAGGTCTGAGTGCCTGTAGTCTGAAAATAGTATGTATCGGTCATGTGCCATGAACCAAGCACTTTACCTAAAGCCTCTAGTTTAATCTGCACAAAAGCTCTGTTAAGCAGTACTCCATTTTACAGAGAAGGATGTGATCAGAAGGGGTACATGAAGCCCACTGCAGAAAGAACTGGACTCCAGATGCCATGTTTGTAGCCGCTACAAGCCAGCGGGGGATGCAACCTGCAGACCACAGGCCAATGTCTAAAAATGGAGACAATTGTCAGAATCTGGGTGGGATGGCCAACTTCTCTGAAGGGGTCAGAAGAATTGGCCCCATTGGCCTACACTCCCATTCATCAGCTGAAATTTCTCTGCCACTTTGGACTTTACCCCCTACCTTCCCCCATCCCGACACCCCACACTGCTTAGGGAATACTGGCAGCATCGAGGAAAAGCGCACACTGCGAGGGTTCCCTCCGTGACTATATTGGGCAAGTTCTCAATGCTTCCACGGCCTGATTTGTAAATGGGGGTCATGGTGGTACCTCCCTCACAGGGTCCTTGTAATCAGCAAACCGTAATCCGTTTTTAGAGGCATGATCACAGTCCCTTGGAACATAGTGAGCACCCAGTGAATGTCAGCCACCAAGTACCCACTGCATGTTAAAAGAGAAGTTGACATGGTTTTTCTAATGAGGAGTTACCAGCTACTGTGTGACCTGATGGAGGAGCAGGGCAGTGGTCCCCACCTCTGGGCAGAGTGGCTGGCAAAGAAGAGAGAATAGAGGCAGAGGTGGCCCCAGAATCCTAAGGATCCCTAGAAAGCCAGGGCAGCTTCAGGGATACTAGGGAAAAAAAACTACTGAGGATGGGGTGCATGGCTTTCCGAAGACAGCCCCCATCTGGGCATGGACTGGCCTTGGTGGGAAGAGAGCTGGAAATGCCTCGCCTGGAGGGTGGCAGCCCAGGTGGACGCTGGGACCAGAAGCCCAAATAGGGGTCCGGAAGTAGAAGCCTTTAAGAGAGAGGGTGCAGAGGTAGTTCTTAGGCATCAGCTGTGGACAGAGAGGAAGCCGGAGGTTATCAACTCTCAGGCCCTTGCGGAGGCTGCTGCCACCCCTTGCCCTGAAGGATGCCAAGCGCCGTCGGGGCAAGACCTTCCATCCCGTCTGGGCTTCGGCAAACACCAGGATTCCTAATGCAGACACGCCTCAACAGCCGAAGCTCATCACCAGCACAGCCCGAACGACTTGGGGTGCGGCCGGCCGCAGGCGGGATCGCCCCTCCTCCCGGCAGGGGTGCCGCCCTTTTTCCTCCCGCCCGGCCGCCCCCTGCCCGAGCACCGCCCATCCACCCAACCACCCCCGGGCGCGCCGGGCGTCCGCGGCCACACGGGGGCGCTGGCGCCCGCCGCGCTCCTACCTGCGCAGCGCCGGAGAACAAAGGCACCCCTGGGCACGTCGGCTTCCCGCACCTGGAACCACCTGCTCCTCGGGCGGCGGCCCCCGCGCCACTCTGGCATCCGGTCTCCGCGAAGGAGTTAATTTTTGTCCAGCGCTCCTTTTAGAAATCTGTTAAATAAATCGCTAGCCCCGTGATGGCTTTTCTCTGCAGCCCGGGGACAAATACAAGAGTTCAGGGACTCCGAAAGGGTTACTGGGTTTGTGGTTTTACGATGCGACCTGCTCTGTATTCCCGTCTCCTTCCCCCGAGCTTACCAGGATCCTGGCAGCAGCAATTTTTTCCCCTTTGGTTTATTAAAGTGAGCTTCTTTTCACGTTTGGACAAAGTAGTCACACACCCTCGGGAAATAATGTAACAAACCAAACGCAGAAATAAAAAAAAAAACAAAAACCAGGGAAGTCATCATGGAAATCGAATCATTGCAAGGAAGGCAACCTGCCCTAGAATGGGCTTTCTTCTCTAACTTAAAAATATACCTCACCTACTAGGTGCAAAATGCCATGACATGTACCCAGACGCCTTAATTAGGAAACCCCCAGAGCCTCGGTTACAATCACCGTCAATCAGCGAGTATCTGTTGAGGGCCTGTGGGTACAAAGGCCGCTGGATAAACCGCCGCCAGCTAGCCAGGCAGTGCGCCAGGCTCTGCAGGGGAAGATAGGGGAGGCAGGAGTGTGCTCTTCTGGGTGTCATGACTTAGCGGTCTCCAGTTAACCCCTCTCTCCCAAAATTGTTTATGGGGTCTATTTTGACGGTGCTTTCTCCAGGCATAGTCATCGTAGTTCTGCTGGCCTTCCTCCCTCTGGGTTCCTGGTTCTTGAGCCCACAGATCTGAGTTCCTGAGGATGTGAGGGAGCTGGCAACTCTGGCAGAGAGAACTTAGGGCTTACTGAAACTCCCCCAGAGGCTAGGGGCTGCTTTAAGAGGACTCCAGGATCAGGAGATGATGTTGCAGACCCAACATGACTTTCAACAACAAAGACCTATCCTGGGTATCTCCGGCACCCTTCCCATGCCGAGTAGAGTTCCCTCCCTAAGCCCCACCGGTAGTACAAGATGACAGAGTGTGTGGGCTCTGGGGGGAGTAAGGCAGAAAGCAGTGCCTGGGGACTCCCTTGCTTGGAGGAGACAGGGGAAGGGAGGGGGCACTCTCCAGTGCAATCTGATAAAGCCTTCGGCCGCAGTGACAACTTCCTAGAATATGTGTGCTGCCCAGTTTGGTGGTGGCCCTGGGTGTGTGCGGCTGTTGAACACCTGAAAGGTGTCTGGTGCTACAGAAGAGCTGACATTTAAGTTTTATTTAATTTTAGTTGATTCAACTTGAAACAATCACATTGGCTAGTGGCTGCCATATCGGACACAGCGAGCACAGCTCCAGGCAGTGGTGAGCAAGAGTGCGGAGGGCGCGGAAGGTGGCAACGGGCTCTCATTGCTAATCTCTTCCGAACTTGCCCCACGCCTGCGAAAACCACCACATTTTCTCTCCAGTCCGCTGGGAGGCGTTGTTGTGATGGAGGTGGTGGCTGGCTGAGTACAGGTAGGGGTTGGTGGGCGGGACGGAGTCTTATAGCCAAGCACTGACATGCAGTAAATTGCTCTTACGAAGCAATGGGCCAGGGATTAGAGGACTTTTCCGGTAGATGCCATTACCAGTAGACAGGGGTCAACAGCAGGGTTCCTAGACTATGGTTTCAAATACATTAAAGTGGACGTTGACTTCTTGTAAACTGGTCACTCTTTGGTGATGGGTAAATGACTTCTCAGTTTCTTTGGCAGCAAGGGATGTTCAGAGATGGGAGGGCTGGAGGTCATAAACAAATTTATCTTTTAGACTAGAAGGGGGAGACTTCAATTATGTGTAAGTAGGTGAGGCCAAGGAGGAAGGGTCATATTCAATGATTTTCCCAGAATCACATAGTTCTTGACAGTGTTGGGATGAAAACCCAGGGCTTGGGTGCTGTTTCTACTGCACAAAGTTGCTTGTCAAATACCCTGTGACATTGGACATTGTAGACATCACATCTGGCTGGTTTGGCCAACAGTGAATTGACCTGGCATTTTCTTTTCACGTGCTCAGATTGGCAGATGCCAGGTAGGCACCTGCAGTACGAGGGGGTGGCACAAGGGGGCAGTGTTGAGGTCAGAGTAAAATTTCCCCACTTGTTCTTCCTTCCACTATGTTTTATAAAGATTTTTGTTTTTTTTGAACCAAGAATGCAGTCAACATTCCCAGACTGTCCCTCCAGTGGGTTTTAAGTAACAGCTCCAGTTGCTCAGTTGTAACTAGCAAATTTGTGGCGGAGTTTTAAGTTTAATTTCTCAAGCGAAGCTTTACCAATTCTTCAGAATGTTCCATTTCCATTCTTCATAACATGATCAGTAAGAATCATTTTATGAACCACAAATACTGGTCCTTGATTCTGCCCCTGTATTGAAGACTATGCAAATTCAGCATAGAGATGTCTGACAATTTTATGAACCTGAAATTGAAGGTTCTTGGAAACCTGAATGGCAATAATAACCCTAACACAAACTCTTCTTGGGAGCACTGAAGTGGGCTGAACCCATGGTGAGTGGGAACCTGTTCTCTGGAACCATGAACATCTTGGGAAGGAAAGAATTCTACTCAAAACATTTCAATTCTACACTGAGTTGAATCACCTAGAAAGAGCATAAGTTGGCATGGATAGCTCAAAGTGGTTGACTTGCTCTGTGTCCGCTGGAATGAACCCCAGCTTGCTCAGGAGACCAGACTTCTGGTTTTCCTGCCATTAACCAGTGGGGTGGCTTGAGCCTGTCACTTGCCTTCTCTCTTCCCCACTTTCCTCCCCATAAGATTTGGGGGTCCACATCATGGTTCAACACACACTTCCTTCCTTACCTTTGGAGCCGGTCTCCTGAGGAAGACCTATTATGTTACTCAAGCCCCTTGGAAATCCAATAAACCATAAGGGCAGGGCATAGTGGCAATTTTTATTCAGATGCTTCTCATGTTTTTAAAGAAACTCTTTCTTTGAGACTACATTTTGTACAGTGTTAAAAGTGCCCTTTATCTGACATCACCCCCTTCCTTCCTTGCCACTCCCAGGGACTACTGCTGGAGAATAGTGGGTACCAATGAGCCTTCCATTTGGATGGCCTTGTAGGACTCAGGCTACCTGCCCAGGCCACATGTCTTCTCAGGTGGGTCTCGGGTAGTCACTGTCAGGCCTTTCAACTGGTGCAGAAGGGGGATTGTGGAAAACCAGGTCCATAATAATATCCAGGTGGCACTAGTAGGCTCTAGGCTCTTCACTGAAACACTTTAATCCTTCTTTTTAATAGTCCCAAGAGGTAGGAATAATAAGAATGCCTAATAATCACAGGAAACACATTGCATTGCCTACATGCCAGAGAGTTTCTCTCGAACCATGAGTGTCTGAAGAAAAGGGTGTTGTCACACCTTCATTCACTTAATCCTCTTAGTGACCTATGAAATAGCTACAAGATAGGTACCACTAATTTCCTCATTTTACACCTGAGAAAATGGAAGACTCAAAGAGCTTAAGTAGCTTGCCCAAGGTGACACAGATTATTGAGTGAAGAGAGCCACACCTTGTTGGAACAAAAGCCCCTTTGCCTCAGACTGAGGAGGGACTTTCAGAAGTACTTTGTCTCCAGGGAAGTCTCAGCTTTGAGATTCAGTTCTAAGTTTAGAATCTGTGCTGAGACCCATGATTCTGCTTCAGTAAATGCCATCAGCTCCCGAAGATGCTACCCAGCTGCCAGCGGCTCAAGCCCCTCCCCTCACCCCAGGAATAACCACTCTTACCGTCCTTGGACTGTTCTCTATTTCTCTTTTCCAATGCTGCTTTTATGCTACAGACATTTTTGAGATGCAGTTTGAAGAATGAAATTCATAGTTTTGCAGGGAGCTCAGAACCACTTTAGAAGGACTCATTAGCACTTACTTATATGCTGGCAGCCTTTATTCATCTAACTCTTCTATAGGGTGAAGGACCTGCCACCCATTAGAAAACAAATTATTTAAAGAAAAATTCCAAATGTTTGAAGGAGAGAGGCCCGTGGCAGCGAGGGCTCCCACCCTCTCCCTTTTTCTCTTCCCCAAACCAGTGGGGTAGTGGTACAATTTGTTTCTTCAAATGTATGGGGTATCCAAGTTCTGGTGTCCTCATTTTTCTTCCTTCCATTGATGTATCATTACTAGGGTGAATAGAGAAGGGCGTCCCGAGGGCTTTTGGAAAAAAAAAGGGTGACCACTCAAGACATTTTGTAAAGGGGGGAAAATTGTGAAGAAAAGGGCCCTCAGTAGGGGGTGAGGGGCTGTGAATGTGGCCTTGTCTGGCAGTTCTTTCAGCTGAAACCTGGTGCTGGCGTTCGTAGTTCAGTTCAAACTGTCACCTTTAGTTCTTGCTGGCTTTTCTGCCCTCGGCCCTGAACCTCAACAGATTGGGGCTTATTTACCTATTCACACTCGGCCGTGGAAGTTCATTAATAGGCTTATTAGCGACACCATTCTCAGGAGGCCATTGACAAAAGGGGTTCCAGCCACTTGAAGAGGGAAGAGAAGAAAACTGCAGAGAGATTATTTTCTCATTCAGAAGCCTCACTGGTGTGAAAGCTTTCCTAGACCCTCTGAGGTCACTTGAAGCCTAAATATGATGACAGGATTGGTTTTTGAAAAAAAAATTCCAAACATGCTTTTGCTTTTCTCAAAACTGAAGAGTTTGCTATTGTGGGCTTATGGGCTTTGCTCACTTAAAAATGAGCCCTCTTAAAGGAATAAGGGGTTTCTGATGGATGGGTGTCTTTTCATCCCCATAAAGAATGAATTCTGCAAACTGCATCTGGACATTAAAGTAGGTGTTCTTATTTGTCATTTTCAGTGGAAGGCTTCATTTTTATGCAGCGTCCGTAAAGCTATTGATGAATGGGGATAGGGACGAGAGCTTCCTGCACCAGTAATTTATGTGAGAACGTGTTAACAGCATTTTCAATGGCTGATGGATATGTTGCAGGATGGGAAAGGAATAAGTTCGGAGACAGTCAAGTTTCCCACTGGTGGGGGATATAAAGATGTAAGTGCTAGCCTCTAAGCAGGCAGGCATTCAGCCACATCTCTTTTTGTGACCCCAGGTCTGAGCACTTGAAAAGATGTTAGTATATTCAGAACACTCCAGGTGAGTGTGGATGGCTGAGGGTCTCCTGGCTGAGGTGTCAGTTAAAAGGTTTTGGGACTGCTCTAGGTTATAAGACTTGACCAAAAACATACCACTCACCCCCATGCATATGGACTAATAATTGTGTTTGAGGATCAGACTATTATTTTTGCTGTCAAATTTCCAAAATACAATTCATAGTCATTTGCCTGAAGCATTTCAATGGATTCGTTCCTCCTGGCTTTTAAGTAATTTACATAAAAGTTTTCTATGATGTATTGGGGAGAAAAATGATTTTCTAATGATGTGGCACCTTGAAAAAATATTTTCATAAATGTTATGAAGTGTGTGGTGTCAGTGACCCATGAGCAACTGCATGTTCTAAATGCAGGAAAAGTCAATTTTCCAGGTCAGTTTTGTGCACTCTGCACCATCTATCTTCAGGCCTCAAAAAGCATTCTAAAGAACTTCTGGGTTTTAATGACCTTTTCTAAGGGAAAATAATTAAGGTTTTTATCTATGTTGTATTGGTCTTAAGCACACCTGCTTTGGAGCTGGGTGAGTGCGGACAGAAAGTATATTAAAAAATAAATTATCCTGTAGACACAGCCCAGTGAAAAAGGTAAATGGAAAATATGAACTTTAACCAGTTACAGCTTGGCATTCAGCTGAAGAATCTGATTTTGCAGTTGAAGAATCCAAGAAGCAGGGACAGGGATTTGCTCAAGGCCATACAGCTATTTATAGCAGAGTTGAGTCTTTAGAATCCTTCAAATTTCTTTTTGTTAATCCAAATATATATTACTAAAACGACACATTTTTTTGTTGCAGTTTTCGACTTTGTTGAAGAGAGCCAGATTCAAAGTCAAGTTTCTGCCAGCAACCAGCTGTGTGGCCCTGGACAGATTACTTAACCTCTCTCATCCTGCTTCCTTATCAGCAACTGGGACTATTACTCTGCAGGGTGGTTTTGCCGATTAAAAAGAATAAGCTATTCAGTAGGGCCTCCGTAAACATTCGTTCCTTCTTTCATTGCTATTGTTTTGAAGAACAGAAAAGTGCAATGGCCTGCCAACATTTCCAAGTAGCTTCCGCTCCCCCAAAAGTTTCCGTTGCGTTACATTTTCCTCCCGATACCATGTAGACGCATTTTACAGTCTCTTTAGGGGTAAGGCATTCGTTTTCTGCCTTAAAATAAAGCAGCGTAACGCCATCACCCGGCAACCCGTCTATCAGTGCAACTCCCAAGGGCACGAGGCAGGAGGTGGCGCGGGCACAGCCCAGTCGTCTTCAGAGGGCGCGGCTGCATCTCTGCGTCCCCGCCGTGGCCTGGCCCCTCGCCTCCCCGGCTGGTGCCTCTGGGCGGCTAGCAGGCGGCGGAGCCGCGCGGAGTCGGGGCGGCGGGCGCGCGGCGCTGATTGGCAGAGCTAGCGCCGCCGTCCAGGAAACGGCTCGGGTTTCAGCGGGGGCGTGACCCGCCGGGAGGGGGCGGTGGCGGCGGCGGCGGCAGGGAGAGCGCGGCGGAGAGCCGAGCGGGCTGGCGGCGGGTGCGGAGCGGCGAGCGAGCGAGCGCGCGGCCGCCACAAAGCTCGGCGCCGCGGGGTCTGCGCGCGGCGTAGCTGGCCCGGCGCTGCGACTCCTTTCCAGGCTGGCGGGGCCCGGGCGCCCCGAGGCCGCAGCTTTCCCGGGCGTTCGGAGCGTGGGCAAGTTGAGAGCAAAGTTTGCTGGAGAAAACGCCAAGCCCGGGTCCTTTCTTCCCCCCGCTCCCCAAACCCGAGGGCAGCCCGCAGGCGTCATGCCCGCACTCCTCCGCAGCCTGGGGCGCGCGTGAAGCCTCGGAGCCTTGGAGTCGGCGAGGACCCAAGGACCACGTCTGTTTTGGAGTTTCCCGAGCTCCTGGCTTCCTGCATCCCGACGCAAGCCGGACTCGTTGACAGAACCGATCCCCGAGGAGCGTTGCCATTCAAGGTAATTGCCGTGTCGTGCGCCTCGGGGAGCCTTGCCAGCCTGGAAAGTGGGCGCCGCGGGAGCCCGGCACCCCGGGTGCAGTGTCCCCCGAGCGGAGGGCTCGGGCTCTGGATCGGCGAGGCTGCTCTTGGTCCTCCCTCTTTGGCTGCATAGGTGATGGGGGAGCCGGATGCGTGCGGAGGGCGGGCGTTTGGGAACTTCTGCCTCCGCCACCCCATCCAGATGCTGACATCTGCCTCTGGGGCTGATACCCCCTCTCCCTGTCAAACTCCGGCCGGCGCAGTCCCGCCAGCCGGGCGCTGTCTTCTGACCGCGGAGCCGGTGGGCGAGCGGCGGGGCTGCCTCGCTGGTGGCACACATGCCCTCAGGTCCCGGGCTCGGAGGGGCGCCTTCGAGGTGCCTCATTCCCAGATTCGGGGAGCGCTCTCCCGGTCCCATCCAGGCCGGGGCGGGGAACCTTTTCCCGGGAGGGAGCCACTGAGGTGGGGCCGGCGACATCTCCTTAGGGTTGGCGATGCTCGGGGGTGGGGGTGGGGTGGCATCTTTGGGGAGGGGGCTGCTTTGGTTCCCCGATTTCAGTGCCGGGTGCCCCACGCCTGTAGCCGCCGTCGGCGCCGGAGGGAGCGCGGCGCTCCTGGGGCTAGGGGGCGAACTGGACCGACTTTTTCCAGTTCGCGGCCGACTCAGGGATGTCGAAAGCGCAGGCGAGTTCTAACTTGCGCGCTCCTTCCTTCAGCGCCGAGGCCGCGCTGGGGAGCTAGCCGAGGGCCCCTCAAGGCGCTGGCTCCTACCCTCCCGGCCAGAGGGCTAGGCGCAGAGTCCCGGCCGGCGGCGGGAGCCTCGGCCTCTCCCCTCGCAGCCCGCTCCCTTGCAAACTCTTCGTTGGGCCTTCTTTACTATCGCCCGATTCCATATAACCTACCCTTAAGAGCAAACCTGCTTTCACACTCGGGCACCCATTCTGTGTTTGGTGTGAAACGCTATCAACGTTTAAAACCCCATTGTCCTCTGGTCCCAAATCCCTGTAAATCTTCTACTGGCCTCGACTCATTTTCATCTGAAAAGCCTGTTTAGTTTGAATAGAAAAGCAATCAGGCGCCCCTCTCCCTCTCCCTGGAATGTCAATTAAAATGCAGATTTCTCTGAGCTCTTTAGCGCCCCGAGAAGGGGGAGAAAAACCGGGATGTTCCAGGCAAACAAATGAAAGAACCTCTACAGTGAAACCCGGTTGGTGGTGGTGAGGAGTTCCCCCGGAGCTGCTGCAAGTTCTTATTGGCTTGCCAGCGTTAAGGGGGCGGGGGATTGTCACCCTGGGTCAGCCTGTATTTTGTATTTTTTGAGATTTCACTATGTTGTGGAATTCCACCCCCCACTCCCACTCCCCACCCCCAATTTGAGCCCTTGATAACTCCCTCCCGTACTCAGCTCCGGGGAGAAAGGGAGCAGTAGATGGGTCTGCCCCCTGGGGGACCTGGGCATCCCCAGCCTTGCAGGGCACTCCTGACTTCCCCCACCTGAAACCCACCAGGACAAAGCACCCTAGTACCATCGGAGGACAGCTAACCACTTAAGAGGTGGAAGCTCAGTTAAGGCAGGCACTCTCTTGGCTTGCCTTCGTGCAGTGTGGGGGACTCGGAATGTTCTGGTAAGTTGAGGATTCCCGCATAGACCTGGCACGGGGACCACTCCCCAGCTAGATTTTCTTGCTTGTCACTTTGCCTGTCTTTGGGGGCAAGCTTGTGCTGAGGTGAAGATGGGCCAAGGGAGCGGGTGGCCGTGAAGGGCCATCCATCACAGAGAGGGTGACAACTCCTCCCGTGTCCAGGCTGAGAAGAGAGTTCCCTTTCAAGGGGAAAAATAAACACGCTGGGGCTTTCTATGAGGCTCAGACTCCAGGAAGGATTATGGTATTGAAGGCAGGAAGCCAGGACTGTGGCCGCCGGCGGCACGCTGGGCCTGTGTTCCCAACACCGAGTCTCGGGACCTAATTATCCTGCCTAGGAGGTCCCTCCATACTTTTGGCCACTCTGGTGAGGAGTTGTGCAGACCTGCTGCCTTCGGCCTCCGCCTTCCTGAGGTCTGGGGAGGGGGTGGCGGTGGCACCTGGACCTAGAAAATGGCTAAAATTCAAGTTTCTGGTGCACACTGATGGGATGAAGGAATGGTGTGAGTTTTAGCTGAGGTCACACACTGTCTGAGAGCAGAGGGAGCCCCTATGGGCTGGGAGAGGTTGGTGAGGAGGCTGGGGAAGCAACCTACAGTGAAATCTCCTGCTAGGGTTTGAGTGTTTGTGAAGTCGTGTTAGAGGCAGTAAATTCCCATGCATTCTGGAAATGCTTAGTAAATCAGCGAGAATGTTTGTATACTTACCTCCCACATGAATGTAGAAATAGATACCGAATTATCTTTTGAAGTTCTTAACTTCAAGAGGAAGGAATAGTTGGGGAAAAAATCGGGTGCATGCGCCTCCACACACTGCTTTGCTTTTGCTGTGAATCATACCATTTCACGTGTGTTCTTTGAAGCAGAGATTTTCTTTATTCCTCCTCTGGTGTGGTGCGGGATCCTCTTTTCCCTTACCCATTTTAATCCGCAGTCACGGCTCAAAGGAGTTTTTCTGTTGGAGCTTTGGGGAAGCGCAGGCACTGTTGAAATCCTATGTCATAATTTGGAACTTCAATTTGGCATGCAGAAAACATGCTGTTGAGAGATTTTTATATTCAAGGTCTCTCATCCACCTCGAGTCATGTAAAAAAGTGGTTCATTCATATAATTCACAGAATCTGTGATTTTTTAACCAAATCCATAAAGTTTGTGCATTTCAGTTCCTTGCTTAGTAATTGAGAATAGTGAACAAATGTAAGGTGATTTAGACTCTTTTAAGCTTGGAAAATTCTCTCTGCCTTTGGGTAAACGGAGTAAGTTCACCCAATTGGGTACGCAATTGGGTGAACTGAGTAAGTTGAGCACACTCTTGTAACTAATACTCTGAAATTTTAGCCAATGGGTTAGCATATTGAAAGTTATTGGCCCAATCACATACCATGACAGTAATTTGCATATCATCATCAATAAACTGCATTATTCATCAGAGTTTGCATCCACTCCATTTCTAAACCAACTGTATCTAGGTTGAAGACATTTACGAGGCCCGAGCTGCCTTTTAAAGTCACAGTGGAAGGGGAGTCAGGCTCCCAGTCTCTTTTTGGGTGTACTGCAGCTCCACTCATTCTTCATAAGTGGCTGCTTGGCGAAGGATTGAAATACATTTCTGCTTTTGAACATGAATCTTGACAAGTGCAAACTGGTGGGAATTTTTGGTAGTCTTCCTGGGGTATTTTTATTCTGCTGGTCTCCATTCTTCGTGAGAACTGCGATGAGGATGGGGCAAGTGTGCTGCTCCAGCCCCCAGAAATAAGTCTGTAAGCAGACGCCTCTACGTTTCAGTGTTCTACAGCCCAGTTGGCCTTGGAGTCGTGAGTGAGGCTGGTCATGCCAACCCCAGCGTTGTTAAGTTGCTTTTCTAGTTCCCCTTGAAACTAAGGTCAGGTCGCTTCTGCTTTTTGAGGGTGGCAGAGGTGACCGTGGAGAGGAGAGTACCCTTTGCCTAACTGAAGTGGCTGCACGAATCTCTGTCCTGTAGTTACTCTCTTTATCTCTGTGTCTTAAAAGTATGCTTTAAAGAAGATCAGCATACTACATTTTGTGGGCTGGTCTGGTGGAAACTCCTGGGACTCTTGAGGCGTGGATGGAAGGCATCTGCAGGTAATGAGAAAGAGCTATTTGGTGTATTTGTGAGGCTGAAAGACGGTTTTAGCCCACTTGGGTTTGCATGAATTGGCCTTGGGGACGATTGCACTGACTCGCTGGCTCTCTGTCCTCTAGAGGCTGCAGTGGCCGCAGCAGGCGCCCTGGTTCCCGAGCCCACTGCAGGCTGAAGGCATTGCTGGCGGTCCATGCCCGTAGAGGAGGTGTGCAGATGGGATTAACGTCCACATGGAGATATGGAAGAGGACGGGGGACTGGTACCGTAACCATGGTCAGCTGGGGTCGCTTCATCTGCCTGGTTGTGATCACCATGGCAACCTTGTCCCTGGCCCGGCCCTCCTTCAATTTAGTTGAGGACACCACACTAGAGCCGGATGGTAAGTTCTTCCATTTCACTTTTGGGGTGCCAAGTTTGTTCTGGGATTGGTCTGGGGAAGTGGAGTCAGGTCAAAGCCTCTTACAATCAGCCGCCCTTGCATTGAAAATGAGTCTTCTGAGAGCAAGGGAGAGGGGTCCCTCTGTTCCCCACCAGTCGGAGATTCCAAGAGAAAGTTCTTTGCTGGAGTGCTGTGGGCCCACGGGTGGTTAGTTTGGTGGTTTCTTGGTGTGTGTGTGTCTCTGTGCTGGGCGAGGGAGGCAGCTGATGGCTCACCTTTCTCCAGGGGCCAGGAGAGCTGTTCTGCAGTGGCCTGCAGAAGCATTCTTACAGAGGGAGTCTTGCATGCAGTGTAAGGAATAGCTGTTTTCTGACAAAAGGAACCACTAAGGGAAATTGCCAGCTTCTGAAATGCTGACATTTTATTTTCATTGTCTGAGGAGAAAAAGAAGCTTCTGAAGTTCAGCACAGAGATGCCTGACGTATTAGATATTTTTTAGTTGTTTTAATTCATAACACTTAAGCCATACGTCACTGGTGGGAGGAGCCGTGAGGACATAATATTTTACGTAATTTGAAAGCAAATGTACCTGGGCATCTCCCACGTCTGTGAAACCTTCCAGACAAACAGGACATGTATTGGTGCTTCAGCTTTGGAAATTTAATTTTAAAGGCATAAGGCCAGTTGTGAGCACTAAATGGGGCTGAATTCGGCTGGGCAGATTTGGAACGTCTTTCCCAGGTCCTTCTGAGATGATAACAGCCAAGCCTCTACTCGGTGCAGCATTGAAATCTGTCATCAGTAGGGAATATTGGTAGCTGAGTTATTTTTTGAGTGGTAATCCGAGAATAAAACGGCAGATCCCAGCACTCATCGCTGCTTAATGAACCTGTTTGCTGAGAGCCCACCTGGTGCCTCCTTCGCTTTGGGAACCTGCTGCAGTCCTGAGTGGTCCGGGGGTCAGCTCAGCTGTTCTGGAAGAGGACAGAAAGCCCGTACAGGCTAATAAGGGATGGAAGGCTGTGTTCCCGTCTGCACTGAGAGAGCGGCTCCCTGTGAGACCCTGTGCTCCAGTCAGTAGAGGATAAGGGCCAATCTTTTCCTGCAACGGAGGCCCCTATTACCTGAAGCAGTGAAGCAATCCCAAGAGTGAGCCTGGCGCCCTTTGTCTTACACAGAGGGCTGGAGGCTTTATACTGAACAGGTGTGGTGACATCCCGGCAGCTTCCACGTCTCTGGGTAAGAGTTTGTGTCTGAGGCACTTACCCGCTCTAGCTATGACGATCATGGGACTGCCTCCTTGTGACATGTGCTGTGACATAGCATGAATGTAATTTGCAATGATGATGCATTTTTAAAGAGCTGTAGGTGAGGGAAAAGATTCCTGGTTTCTGAAAGTTGTGTCTGTACTTCTTTAATTTTGCTAGTAATTAAAATGGAAGTTTCCCTGATTGCTGGTTTTCCCTTGAGTGTGTGGCTCCGCACACAGCGAGGTGGCTGAGCTGGGATTTCCTATAATGTGAGCCCAGGAACAGTTTAGGTTAGCAAAAAAGTGTCATTTTTCATTTAGCCATTCAGGGCAGCATTATTGGGGGTTTATATCAACATAAAGTGTAAAATGGTCCTGGAGGACTTCTTTTATCATATTTAATTATGGAAAAAAGTTTAAAATATGTGTGTATGTGCAGAAAGAAAGAGGTGAGGCAGAGAGGGGGACATCAGTGGACAGGGGTGAACTCTCCCCAGTGGTTCTTTGTGTAAAAACGTGTGTCCAACAATGTGAGTATTGTTGAAAGCAGATCTTCCCAACCTGGGATGTGGATGCACTTGGGGGTTGGGGGAGGTTCATGAATTCCCTGAAATTGTGGGAAGCATTTTGCAAATATCCTTTTGTGCATTTTTCTGGGTTCATAGCTTCTGTGAGGTTTGCATTCAAGGTTGTGAGAGGTTTAAGGAAAAAGGTTTAGCAAAAGGTGCAAAACCCTGCGAAGAGGGAGCTTTGGAAAAGCGCACAAATTCCTGGGCCTCAGTTTTCCTTTCTGTCATCTGAGGGTTTGATACGCTCTTTAGAGTCTCTTCATTAATGTTAAGCGAATAGTGTGCTATGCTCAGAAGCCTTCTGATTACCCGCCTCAAAGGTTGCTAGGAGATTTCAATGTGCCTGGGCATAAGGAGTACTTAGCATAGGGCCTGGCATCTAATAAGCACACTCAGGACATGTTCTCATTGCAGTTCCCAGTGAGCTGGACGCATGTGTCTTCCCAGTCACATGGACTGGCTGTGCCAGTTGTCACAGTGTCAGGACACTTCGAGGCTTTTGGAGACAGTAAAGAAAGGTGCTCTCTCACAGAGGAGGCCTTTTGGGTCTCCAGGCAGCCGTGTTTGCTTTCTGTAGGGTCTGCACTACCCTTTGTCTGTTCGTCCAACATTAGCAACCGATTTCAGTCCTGAGATGAATTCTTCCAGTGCAGCTTTGTTTTGGTGCCAGAAGTTATTAGGAAGGTTAATTATAGACAAGCAAGGAGTTGTTAACAACTGGAAGCAGGCTAATGAGGGCAGCTCCGGTTTAGGCCATGGTCCTAAGGTGATTGGGGGCAGGGTGGGGGCCAAGAGATTGAGAGAGTGTCCCAGTCTGTGTGTCCCTCAGTCTGTCTGTCCTCTGGTTACTTTAGCTATAGTGTTGATTAACAGTAAGTTCAACCTTCTGTCGCACAGGCCTTATCTTGGAAGACTTTTTGGTTTGTTAATCTGGAAGCTCAGTTTAGATAATGTCTCTTGGGCTGCACCAGAGGAAATGTGTCCAGGTTCCCAGAAGGAGCCTAAGCTCTGCACGAGAGAGTCCCTGTGCTTGCATCTCGGCTCTGCGCAGTATCATATCGTGTATCTTCATGTATCGTATGTCATTTGTCTTCTGGCCACGTTATGAAGTAGTCATAGTAGAGGTGGTTCCACTCAGCTGCCTGAACCACAAAACAATCTCAAGAAGGTTTTAGTTGTTAATGTTCCAGATTAAAAATGAATATATTCAGTTGGCCATTCATGCTGTAGGGGCCAGGGAAGGGTATAAACCCCGTTACTGAGTCAAAGGGGGGCAATCCGCAATGCTGAGCACTTTTCTGTTGATTAACATTCAGATCATTTAAAGTATAGTCAAGCTTGATTACCCTGGGAGGAGGCGACTCTTACTTTCTAGTTCTTTCTGAGTTGTCACCTACTCTGGTTAATTAAGTCATTGTTGACATTAACGACATCTTTGTTTATACCAGCCCAGTAGGAGCCGAAATAAAAGGGATTTTCGAGCCCCAAATTCTTAATTACTTTCCCACCCTCCACAAAGTGTGATTCTGAAAAACAACAACCTGGGAAGAAAGTACTTTGCGTTTTTTTTTTAACCACTATGTTGGCAACCTTCTCAGAGGTGATGCTGTGCCATTGGACCAGTGTGAGTTGTCCCAAGGTGGCGGGAGGGATGCCCACGGAGACCTCCCGAAGTCAGATTTTTCCAATATGGTTAAATCCTTTGTTAGAAGTATTGTAAATGCCATAACATCAGCCATACGCATTTAATTGCAAGTTAAAAGAAAAAAGAATATATCCGCATACCAAGAGTGAATGATTTAAAATAATCTTCTGTTTTGTATTATCTGCATCTTTGTTCCTCAGTATGAGTGTTAATATTTAAGAGTTGACTGTAACTTGATAGTTAGCTTAGAAACAAGGACTTATTCTTGGTCAATTAAACCAAATGCAGGCTTATGCAGTTAAATACACAATGAAGTACACATTCTTTATTCGTATATAAAGTATTTCACAATTCATAGACAAAGAGCTGTGTTTAATATTACTTCTAGAGCAAAAATTTGGCAAGCCCAGAGAATGGTATTTGTATACTTTCTGTAGTTGGTTCCCTCTGATCTGAATGTGTGTGTGTGTGTGTGTTTGGCCTATTTATTATAACCAGTTAAAACATCGAGTACCTGCTTTGGGCCAAGCCCCCCACTGGGCCATTACTGAAGACTTGTGGAAGGCTTGTGAAGATGCTCCTGTCGTGCTGGCCCGGGTGGTGGTGAGAATTCAGATACCCAGAGCAATCCACCATGAGGTGTTTCCAGTATCAGACTTAATGAACAATTACACGCTTATGAAATAACTGGGGTAGTGTTTGAACAGGAAGAGTTTTGGTTAATGGCCACATTCTCAGTAAAATGTGTCTAGTAGCCTTCCAGCTTGCAATCTATTGTTTGAGTGTTTACTTACCCAGAGTAATTATTAAAAGGCTACCACCCTCTTCTGTCAGAATCTGGCTTACTTTTACATTTCAGATGTCTAGTTTTTGTCTTCAAAGGAAAACATGGGAAATTGATATTTGGATGTCAGCCTCTTAAACTAGATGGGCAGCACAGCCAGTGTGCTACTTTGAGATTACTGGTTTGAGTCTTAGGAGGGGGACTTGTCACTGTCAGCAATTCAGAAATTATTTTCTATAAGTTTTTCAGGCTCTCCCCCAAAAGACTGTGACCCATTGGGTTTTATGCAGCTGTGCAGAAATGCCCATGATCTTTATTATTTTGCTTTCCTTGAGGGATGACTTTAGGCTTAGGTTTGCATTCTTCTTATACTTTTGCTATATCCAAATGAGATTTAGAGATGGCTCTGCTTTTCCAGCGTCCTGGCATTGCAATGCTTGGTATTTCCAAACAGGCCACACCTTTACTCTATGTCTTGCTGACTTGCCTTCCCAGTGTAGCTCCTTTCAACTGCTGGTGACAGTGTTGAAGGCTCTATGTGGCTGAATGGTGAACCTAATATTAAGGGATGAAAGTTTGTCCTTAGCTGAAAAGGCAGGTTTCTGAGCAGTTAGGCTTCAGCATCATTATTTCCCAGATGGAAAGACCTCTGAGAACACAGCTTTGACTTGTTAGAGACTCTTGAACTTGAGATTTTAAAGCTATGCATGCCCTGTGTTCCATTTTAGGGAAAATGTTTATCTTCATGGGAAGCCTTAAGGCTTTCTGGCAGCCTTAGAGTCCCCACAAACTGGCCACTTCCTCCTGCTTACCCAGGTAGACCTGGAGTGACCCAGCCAGGCTTAGCTGTGGTTTTCTTGGATTAGGGAATGTGAGGAGGAGGTAGGGAAGTGAGTCTGATACAAGGTCTTCTACGGAGAAGTCTGGTTACACAAGCTGCTGGTCTCTACACTTTGATGGTCCTGCACGTCTTGGAGATGTCTCCCCAAATTAACAAAGGTCACACTTTTCCCAAGTTTTTTTTTTCCCCTTTATCCTGATCCATTATCCCCCCCTTTTAGGGCATGATAGAAAATCCACAATCGTAGCTGCATTCGTGCTGTATTTGGCAGTTGCAGGTTTTCACTGGCCTCCATTTATTTAACTTCAAGCTTTTACCATTTATATATTCATGCAAAAAGATATTTAATTATCAGGATAGAACACAGTCATCTTTGAAGGGTGTCAAGTAAAGTAGGCACACTCTAGGTTTTCAATAACTTTGGTTATGGGAAACTTGCACCATGACAGAGTTCTAAGATGTTGGGTGTGACTGTTGTCATTTATTCCACTTTGAAATACCATATGTAATTACTCCCCATTCTGGACTTTTGCCATTTCATGGGAATATTAAAAATTTCAGAGTCTTTTTGTACTGAGTCAGGGAGCTAAGCTGTGGCCTAGTCTTTCCTTTAACCCCTTGTCCAGCTAAAGAATGGTGAATTCCAAGTCATGTCTAAATGGGATGCATATACATGGAATTTCAGGTTATGGTGAGCATGTTTCATGAGGAGGCCAAAAAATAGCTTATAAAGGAAAAATTGATAGATTCAGGAATGAGGACATCTTTATTTTTAAGATTTAAATGGCATCCTTCCTTAAAAGAAAGAACTCAATTCTGAGCTCTGACATAAAGTAAATTCTGCATAAACTGTCATCATTATTTTCTAACCCTGGAAGTCCTATGTTATTATATGTGGCCTGTTTTTGCACATGACTGTTTACTGTTAAGGTTTCCATACATGACCAGCAGTAATGTCATAAAAATATCAAGTGATTGTAAAGGCCAACTTTCTTTTAATATGGAGGTGCTATAAAATGAATATAAAGATTTTTGCAGTGACAAGTTTAGAGTTTAAATTTTTTTGAAAACCCTTAAACCTCAGATTGTTAGATGGTGGTGAGATTGCCCCAAAGTGTGACTGCTTTCAAGGGTCCTCCTTCCCATCCAGGAAGCCTCCTGGATTTCCACCAACACATGTTGTATTCTTAGCTGACTGGGGTAGATGTACGACACAATGTATCTCCTAACTGTTATAAACGTTTCAAACTTAAAATCACTCACATCTTTAAAAGACCAGAGATTCCTTACAAAAGTAACCTAAATTCTGTATCTGAAATTTTTTCATATAAATGAGTAAAATAATTTTGAATGGCAAGTGATGTTCTTTCTGGAGACATAAACTCACAGAAGGCCTCAGGAGCTAGGGAAGTGGGTTTGAATCTCTTCACTATCTCCCGGTGTTGTGACCTTGGACAAGATAACCTCTCAGCCTCCCTTCTTTAATCTGAAATGGGGCTGATGCTCTGTCTTGCAGGGGGAATATGAAGATTAAATGCAAACAGGAAGTAAAGCCCCTGTGCATTTCCTGGCCTATAGTAGGGTGCTTAGTACATGCTATATTTCTCCTTACTCCATGCCACTTTCTTGTCAAGGCAAATACCTATCTAGGTTATAAAACCAATTTTCAGGGATATCTACCCTATAGTATATAATGATAAATCTTCTGATGACATGTATTTGCATTAATTAAAATAGAAAGGGAACTCCATGCCCTGGATTTGTCCAACACTTTTCATTATCTTGCACGTTTGTAGGCTGGACTTCAGAAATGTGTTCATCCTGCTGCTTGCAGTCCAAGTGGTTCAGGGTTGACATTTTCTTCCCTGTTGAAAACAGTCAGTTGCAGCTAGGCAGTAATGGCAGGACACACACTTGAAGAGCAATGTATTTTGGCAAGGGACGCATTTTCTGTTTGAGGCTTCCAAGGGATCGTCATTTGGCCCTGTGACAGTGATGATGGAGAGAGGGTTATGGCATTGGGTGGGGAAGGTGGGGTGTTGCACTTTCTGCTATTGTCTGGTTCAGCGAGGGGAGCGTCACAGTATGTTGCCTTCATCTCTGCCAGGCTTGCGGTAGCAACTTCTCTGGGGCAGCGTGCTGGGCTTTCCTAGTGTCCAGGTAGCCTGGCTTTCAGTCTTCATGGAAGGAAGCTGGCTCAGCGAAACTGTTGTAAGACCCACAGTACTGAAGGGAGAGGGGCTGAGCATTCATTTGCATGTTACACCCCTGTGGGGTTACTGATGGAAAGGGGGTGGGGGGCGATTAGTATGGAGGGGTTCATATTCTTTTAGCCTATTCCTTGAAAGGATAAGGGTGCTGAGAACGGTAACTCTCATTACCGTTTATGACGTGTCTGCCATACTAGGTATGTGCTAGACACCTTGACATCTTTAATCTTTTGTTCCAGTTTTATGAAGGTATAATATGCATATAGAACTGTAAAAATTTAAGGTATACAGAATAACGATTTGACTTACATATGTTGTGAAAGGATTACTATAGTAAATTTAGTTACTATCCATCATCTCATATAGATGCAAAAAAGAAAAAAGAAGAAGAATGTTTTTCCTTGTGATGAGAGCTCTTAGGACCTACTACTCTGTTAACAACTCTCATACACACCATGCGGCAGTGTTAACTGCCATCACCGTGCTGTACGTGACATCCCTTGGGCTTACTTATCTTACATGTCACTGGGAGTTTATACCTTTTGACCACTTTCTTCCCAAATTCTCCTTCTCCTACCATCTCTAGTCTTAATCCAGCTCACCCCAGGTATTCATATTTCCATTTTATGGTTGAGAGTCTTGGAGATGAAATGATTCCTCCAAGACCCCACTGTTGGTGAGTGTGGGCCTGGGCCTCTGGGCGAATTCACTGGTGCAGTTCAAGAGTCCCCAGAGGATGCCTTTGCTTTCCTGAGCAGGAGGACCTTTTGTGGAATAGTGTGGTTGCCCCTCAGTCTTTCCTAAACTTGTCATTTGATTATTAAACACATGAAGACACTGCTGGTTGATTGTGTTTCTGTGCCACATATTCACACCTAGTCCCCTAAAGCTCTTTGAAGAAAAACTACGGGCAGTAAAAATATTCCAATAATTACCACTTTGTGATTCTTCTAGAATGGCCTCTAGTGGTGCATGTATGGCTGATTAGTAAGAAGCTAAGAAGCTCATGTGCTCTGTTGCCCTGGAGACTGGAGGGAGATTGCTCTGAGTTACAGGTAGTGGCCTAGACTAAGTCACATGGCAGGAGTTCAGGACAGGAAGGGCTGGTCTGTATTTGCTCATAAGCCACCTCAACGGAGTAGGAACAGAGCAGGCCATCCCATTCTCCCCTCATCCCAAGTGCTTCTGGTGGTTTTCCCTTGGACTGAATAAGTGTTTACCTTTTGGGTTGTCACTTTGACATCACATCATACTTTTCTTCAACATTTCTGCTTTTGCAATTAGGTCCAGGCCCACCTGCAGAGACCCGTGTACCTGGGACTCTTGCAAATTGTGCTTATGGAAATGACAAATGCCAAGGCCTACATGGCCCTTCGAGTGTCAGAGACTAGGAAAGCAAACAGTTTCCAAGAAAGAAAAGGCTGAAGCAACATATCTACCCTTCCTCCAGCTTGGCAAGGAGGGGTGTCCTGATGGGAAGGAGAGGCTGGGATGGAGAGCCCATTTTTGAGGCAAAGTTCCTTTTGGTGGTTTAAAGAAAAGTGATCCCTGAATGGTGTTCTCTTGGCCTGGAAGTAAATGGAGGCTGGTTAGACAGCTGAACTTGGCACAGTGATGCAGGACACTCAGGGGTCATAGGCATTCAGAGCTTGGGATCAGTGTTGGAGAGAAGCTGTAGGATGCCTGGCTGGAAGGAGACTCCACAGCTTTCCCTCTTAACCTGGCAGCCCTGGTGGGTCAACCTCTGGAGCTGGGCAGAGGTGATGAGATGAGATGGCACACTGTTCAAATTGCAGCGTAATTGTTGTGGCTTCTTTGAGTTTATTTTCCCAAAGAAGTTTTTAAGGACCCTATTTAGTGCAGGGTCTGTGGGTACAGAGTAGCAAGCAGAAAACAGTGTCAAGTCCTGTTGCAAGGGGGAGACAGGCATTTGTCAGATCACTGCAAAAATGAGGGGGCCAGTTCCCATCTAGGATGAAGGTATTCTGAAGGAACAGCATGGTGTGTCTCGAAGGGATTCAAGGGAAGGAACCCTAAGGGGGCCGGCATGCTGGAATGAGGGGCAAGTGGCATGAGATGAGGCTGGAGAGGTAGGCCAGGCCAGTTTGGGAATTGTCCAGGGCATGTCCTCTCTGCTGTCATGTTGCACCTTTTCCTGAGAGGTGCCTGCCCTTAAAGGCATGGCAAGTGAGAACGTGGTCGGGGCAGCCCCCAGCCCTCACTTGAGTGGGTCGTTTTAGCCTGCCCCTTGGTGGTCTCTTTTCTGGAGCTGCAGCTTCTTATCAGTGCAGTGGGGAGGCAGGGCCATGGCCCGAGGGCGGGGCAGCCAGGGAAGCCAGGTGGATCTGTGCTGGGGAAGGAACACTGATTCTGCTTCCCTCTGTGGGCTCACCCTGGAACACAGGGATTCAAATGAGGCTCCCTCTTCTCCCTGGAGGGGATGCACAGTCTTGGTTTGAAATGGGCTGAGCAGCCCTGTCCAGGGGGTGCCAGGATGCTTGGGAGCTGAGCGTAGCTCCTTCCGTGGTCAGATTCTCCTGAGGGTTTTGTAAGGGTCTCTGCTGAGAGGTGGGGATTCTTTAGTTTGTTTTTGAGCAGCTTGTACCTCTATGCAAATGTGTGACTTAGGGCGGGGGAGAAAGACTAACCTTGGTGGCCCCTATCTTAATTTGGAGTTTTCTAAATGAAGCGGTGTCAGTGCTCAGACATAGGATCCCCCAAGGGGGAGTTTTTCTTTTCTCTGGAAATCACTGGAGAAAAGTGATCCCTGTGGCTTCAACCTGCTTCTCTGGGTCCTGAGGGGCAGAACCAGCTGGGAATATGCCCCGCCCACTGCAGAGGCACCCTGCCCACTCTGAAGTTAGGGAAACCTCTCCAAGAGGTCATTCCGATCCTGCTGTTTGCTGAAGACCCCTGGGGCTAGGAATCTGTGTCTTCAGTCTGAACATGATTTCAGCACTGGCCAGGCCTGAACTTGCTGAGGCCTGAGCTGCCAGATCAAACCCATTCAAATGAGGAGGGCCATCTGTTTCCCGGTATCCAGCTGCTGTCCCTTCATTTGCAAATGGCTGGGATGCTGCTAGGGCAGGTGGGGGGACCAGGCCGGGGACACATCTGCAGGCTCAGAATGGGTTTTGGAGCTGGGGTCCTGCTGAAAGAAGAAAGGCTGAGCCCGTTAAGTAAACTTGGTGAATAGTACCTCCCAACGGTCCCCCAGAAGGTCTGGAGGTGAAAAAGCCAGGGGTGGCCTTGCCCCATGGACTAATGCTCAGCTTTCCACCCCCATTTCCTTTTTTCCTTTTTCTTTTGTCGCCGGGGCCACCTTAAGTGTGTACGTGTATTTGGAAAGTACTTCCTGAGGGAGGGGCTTGGCGAAAATGTCAGGTAGGATTAGAACATCCATCTGACCTTTTAGGGACTTAGAAGGCAAATGTGCTCACTAGAGTGTGCACCGTGTGTGGACCATCCATAGCAGTAGCAGGGAGGTTAGCCGGGCCCAGAAGTAGCTTCTAGAAGCCAGGGGTAACACGAAATGGGGAAAGGTGACCGCCCCTGAGAACTTGCTTCTGGAATGTAGTCAGACTACTGGCTTGGAGGCATGCTTTCTGGAAAGCAGGCCAGTCACCCCCCTTTCTGCCACCCAGGTCCTCAAGCTTGTGAGCTGTGTGGGGCACACATTGGGCCCCTTGCCTGAGGGTTTTGGTGTTCAGGGTTATTCCTGGCAGGCTGTGGGGGTTGTGATAAGTCATCTCTGAGCCCTGCTGGGATCCTCTTCTCAAGGCAGTCCTGTGGGGGTGCCCACATATAAATATCAGCTTGAATGGATGAATTGTAGATGGTATTTTAATAAGCCACAGGCCTCTTCCCTCACTAAAGTAATCAAACAGGTGTTATGTGGGGGTTTTGATAATGACAACTCTCACATGATCTTTTGATGTTTAGTTTCATTTGGGAACATTCTGAAAGTCCCCACTAAGGTAATATACATACATACATACATATATGTGTGTGTGTGTGTGTGTGTGTGTGTGTGTGTGTGTGTGTGTGTGTATGTATATGTAAAATGATGTGACAGGTTTCATTTGCAAGAAAACCCTGTTTTAAAGTCAGAGGAATACAAATTGAGGTGGGGGAAAGAATCTGCCGATCAGTTAGCATCAAGCTACAGCCCTCAAGCAGGAACCCAGGCCTGCTCCCGCAGTGTTGGGCTGCAGGCAGGGGCCCCCCACTGAGGTGGGGGTGCTTTCTCTCAGATGTGCCCCCCACTCTAGGTTTACAAAGGCTTTCCCAGGCATCCTCTGGTTTTGTCCTCATGGTGACCTTGGCTGGCAGCAGGTTAGCCTGGAGGTGTTTTCTGTTCTGTAGTCCAGGACTCTGAGTCTCAGCCATGTGAATGGGTTGCCCAGGTTGACAAGGGTCGTCACTGCAGAAGCACGTCTCAGACTCGTGTCCTGTGACACTGGAGCTGAATTTTTTCCAGTGTGGCCCTTGGACCAGCAGCATTATGATTACCTGGGAGCTTGTGGGAAATTCAGAATCTGAGTCCCCACTCCACATGTACTGACCCAGAAACTTCAGAAGTGGGGCCCAGGAAGCTGTGTTTTAACAAATTGACCAGGTAGTCTTTATGAAAAATAAAGACTGAGACGTACTGCGCTGCCCCCACCGCCCTCCTGCCCCCACTGCCCTCCTGCCCCCACCACCTACCAGCAGCTCAGTTGGAGTAAGGTGGTGGGTGGGGAAGGCAGACTGAATTTGACTGTGTGTGTGTTAGATGGACGATCAAAGGCCGTGATATTCCGGCAATTGGAGCAGTGCAGTCTGTCTTAATAGGAATCAAAGGAATTTTCACAGAGGAGATGATTATTTGAACTGTGCTTTGAAGGCTTAATAGGAGTTTTCCAATCAGAGTAGCAGGATGGGGGGATACAATAGGGGAACAGTGCCTGTGTGAACAGACAAGCCGAGGGTGTGAGGGAGATGGTGGAGAGGGATCTGGGGCCCTGAGCAACCAAAGCCTTAATGTGCTGATGTTTTCTGGGCTTTACCTGTCAGAAAGTGGGGTGGTCCATGCCTTTTCTTGTTTTGCTTATTTTTTTGTTTTAAAGTAGAGATTAGATTTTCTTTTCAGAAGATCACTGTGGTGGTCCATGGTGGACATCTGAGGTGGACCATGGGTGATGGGATGGGGGGCATTGTAGAAGTCTTTTGCAGAGAGGGTAGAGGCGTGGAGTGGACCTGTGGGAGTGAGATCTTGCCCTTGCTTCTTTTCAGAGCTGTTTCAGAGATAGAATTAACAGGGGAGGAGTGTGGGGACTGATTGGGTGGGAGGCAAGAGGGAGAAGAGGCGCTTTAGGGCCATCTTGAAGCTTGAGTTGATGTTCTGTGGTGAGTGCATTCAGAAGGAGGCCAGAGGAGGGGGAGAGGAGGGTGAAGGTCACTTGCTAGTTTTGGGTAGGACCTCTGTAGACATCAGATAATACATTTTCTCAGGCAGGTAGAAATATGAACCTGCAAGCAGGGACTTGAGTGGCATCCACATGGAGTGGGTGGGACAAGCTGCAGAGAGGGAGGAGATGAGAATGTAGGGAAGGGACTGGAAGCTCCAGGGGTAGAATTCTGAGCATGTTGACAGATTCAGGGGGGTGGGGAAGGAAGAGGTTCCCAGAAGGGCAGGAAGACTTCCATGACACATACCTGTTCTTATGAAAACACACACACACACAAACACACACAGGGTGACACTTTAGATAGTTAAGCACTAAACTACGTGCTGGGGGCTCTAGAAACATAATACAAGGTTCCCTGTCATGTCTATCATCCCTAGCCTTTCACATCAAGAAGACTTGGTCCCGTTGCTTTTCTTCCTTTCCTGTGTAGTGTCCTGCTGCCGAGGAGTCATGATTTCAGCAGGACAATTGTTCCTGATGGCTGATGCATTTGAGTTCTTACTAAGGCCTGGGCGTCCTGCTGGTGGCTTTCTGTGCATGCTCTTGTTTGTTTCTGTTCCTGGTTTGTGGGTAAAGAACATGCAGTGAGTAGAGGAGCCTAGGGCTTGTCCCAGGTCACACAGTTTGTAGTGGCAGAGTTGGAACTCAGATTCATTCTAACTGTTCTTTTAACATCCCTAGCCTGTCCTTGCCTTTTCTGAAGAGTCACCAGGGAGGGGATAGAAATGAGGCCGGAGCTTTCATGCTAAGGTACAATGAAGCGCCCAGGGGTCGGCTATGGGATTGGAAGGACATCTGATTAGAAAGGGGGCATGCCACTTACCCAGTGAAGAGGCTGCCTTGGGGCCCAGTGCTGTCATCAGGTCTCAGGGGAGGAAAACATTTTTGGGGCAGAGGATTAGGTTTTTAGAACTGGAGATGATGTGTGTTCATTTTATAACCGACACTTCTGCAGGGCCACTCTTGACCTTAAAGACTGTTGGCAAAGGTCAGCAAAGCCCATTCATCCTTTACCTCCTTGTGAGGCCTCTGAGCCCCTAGTTCCCTCCCTGCTTGGTGATACAGGGAGTACAAAACCTTCCCCATGAGAATGACATTTTCCAGTGGCCTCGGTCATTGGCATGGCCAGATTTTAGATGACATGGTTTTCCCTAGAACAGTACTCCCTAGGAAGCCCTGAAGATTTTGAGAAGCCCTAGTTTCCACCTGCATGTCTGGCAAGCAGGTGTCCAGAAAGGCAGGAGGCTCGGGGCCTGGGTGACCAGGCAGCTTGAGCACATAGGCTCCTCATTGTCCGTGTGTCCGGGGGGTGCGGGCTACTTTGACATAACTTGTGGTGCTAGTTTCTGCTTCCTGGATGCTAAATAATCTAATGGCCTGTCTCTTTGGGAAATGTTTTTTGAACAAAGGGCTCAATTTTGAAGTTCTTATTCAGGCAGAGCTGCCAGTATCGAAGAATTGTATGCAGATGGCATCTTGGTTGGTCCAGTGGGAATTCTGCCCTCCTGAATATAAGTTTGATGCAAGTATTATGACCAGGGAGACAACCTTCCCTTTTGGGCACCTCTCTTTCGGAGAACAGCCTGAAACACCAGGATCCAAGGGGATCCCAACAAAACAGGGAGTGAATATTTCCACCTCAGGTCCAAATATCAGGCAATAATGGCAACTCCCTCTCAAATAAGTGCATTCTCAGGCACTTTTCTGTTCCTACATTTTTTCTTTTCTCATGGGAAACAACATAATTTCTTTTCCAGTTTGGAGAGTGGTTCACCATGTATCTCCATGATCAACCTAAATTATATGAGGGGTGTGCCTAAATATATAATTTTTAATGGTTCCCATATTGGAAACATTAGCCATTATCCCATCTGATCATGAGGGATGTGAGCCAGTCTAGGGTTTCTGGAACAGTTGAGCTACTGTGGCAGAGGTAGCTATTAGTGGTTGTTATGGCCCCCATGATACTGACAAGGAGAGTTTTAACTCCTGACGTGTGTCTACGAGGCACCTGATGGTTGGAGAGAGAAAGCCGCAGCCTTTCAGCCTGTTGATGTGTCTGTGTTTCATTGCTTTGACTTCTCTTTGTCCCCCGGTTTTATGTCAGCAGTATTTCTTGAGGTAGACAACTTTCATCTTTATATTGTGCAGAGGATTTGCCTCTCCCCCCTGCCTCTTAAAGAACAAGTAGTACCTATGCCTTATAAGGCCTCTGTTTGATGTCAGGATTTTTGTCTTCAGCAAGTCTGTTCTTGAAAAGGGGAAGCTTTGAGGGTGTCTGAGCTGAAGGAGTCAGCTCTGTCACCGCTGTCTTCATTGTCTGTGTGTCTGCAGAGCCCCCAGGGTAGGGCACGCAGGGTGGGCATTTCTGGCCTCCTTATGGGGACCCCAGTACCTCTATAGTTTTCTGTTGGTAAGTTTGGATGAACTGTGCCATAAATGAGCAGAGGGGACTTGGCTTCTCCGAAGCCCCCGTGCTGTAAAAGGCCCTGGGTTGTTGAAAAGTTGTGCTGTAATGCCAGGTATCTGTCTGCCTGTCTGTCCACACTCCCTCCATTCAAACTTGTAGAAAGTACTCAGGAGTGCTGTGTGTATGAGGGGTTCTGTATTCCATTCCTGGGGACATGAAATTGGGTATCAGCCAGTTCAGAATTCTTACCAGGACCACGGCATGGCTGCTGCAGGCCGTTGTAGGGTCTAGGAGAGCGAGTCGAGGCTAACCAGGACAGACAGGATCAACTGCCACTTACTTGCCATGTGTTTCATGTACTGTGACATTGCAGTGACACCTGAGGCTCCGTTCTGTGTGTTTCTTCTATCAAGACATTGGCAGCCCCGATATTTATTCAAGGTGGCAGAGTATCTGGGAGGACACCAGGAAACCATGGCCGTTTCATTGCTGTTGCCCCCGGTGCTGGTGCATGACGGTTCCCCTGGGAGCCCGGAGCCGTGCCAAGAGGCGCAGGTTTATCTGCCACCGTATGCCGGGCCCAGGACCTGCCTCACACCCCTGCCGGCGCTCGTACCCTCTTTCTCTTCCTTCTCTTCCTCCCTCCCTCTCTCCCAGTGGAGTCTGTTTCTGGATTTCTCTCTCTTTCTTCCCTTCTTCACTTTTCTGGAGGAATGTGTTCAGGGCTTGGGCACCCCTGGCTTCTGGGGGGAAAAACCTCAGGGGGCACCTTCAGGGCCGACCCCCTGCATCCTTGAACTCCCTGTTCCTTACCTGTGGTAATCTTGACTTTTGAAAAGACACTGTCCTGAAGAAAACCCAGAAAAGGCTTAATTTTGATGTGAAGGCTTAAAAGTGACGTAGTAACTTGTCCCATTGGTATAAACTGCTTCTTTCATCCTTAACAGTTTAAATCTGTTGTCCGTTCTCCATGCGAGGATTGGACAGGGCAGGACGTGGGTTTCCCATCTGGTCTATGTTTGTGTTTGGGCGCCATTTCAAAACCACATGGGAGAAGTTTATAGGCACACATTATAAAAAGTGACAGTCTGAAGTGCTATCGCTGGTTTGGCAACAGACAGTGTTACCTGAAATAACGTACTGTTCTGCACTCTCCTGAGCTGCTCCGATTGTCTCAAGACATTCCTTCTGATGACACGGTGACGCATCCAGCTGGATGTATACAGTGACGTCACGGAAGCCACAGCCTTTTCTGACTTTGTAAAGTTAACCCCTCTCAGGGCTCTGCTCATATACAGCAAGGATTTGTTTCCCTGTGTTTATTTATGCAAGGTAAACACACGCACCTGGTGACAGCCATGGGATGCCACACCCAGAGGTCATGACCTCTACCCTGGTCTGCTGAGGGTCTTGGCGGCAAGTAGTCCCTGCCTTAGTTTCCTCCTGATCCCAGCTGGAGGCCCCTCAGTTCTAAATTCCATTAGCAGCTGAGGATACTGGAAGGAGGAGTGTTTTGGGGGCGGGGGCGGGGCAGCTTGGAGCAGGAATCACACAGACTGTATGCAGATGACTGCTGTTACTCATACCTCTCAAGTCCCGACTAGCTGTAGAAGTGCCCATCTCTCTCATTTTTTAATATCAGAGTAGTCAGTTTACTGAAGCTGTGTGAGCACAGAGTGCTGGCACTTCTCAAGTATTTGCAACTTCTGGGGAGAAAGTTCAAATTGATGCGATTCAGTGTCTACACAGCAGAGCTGTCCATGCACACTGTGTGGCTGCAGCAAGTAGAAACAGGTGTGTTGGGCCTCCCCAGAGAGTAAACTTGTTGCCATGGTCATTTAGCAAATTATCGTAATAGTGACAAAGAAGTCCCCCTCGTGTGTTTGTTCCAGCTTTCTTGCATCTTTTGAATTTTAATTATGAAAAATACATGGGCACCTATTTTCTGTCTGTCTGTGGAAGCCTCTGGAAGAGCATTTGGTGTGGAGCAAAGTGACTTCTGGAACCTTCCCCCATTGTGTTTTGGCATGAACACACGAGGGACATGATGGTCTGTGTGCTCACGTGGTTAAAAGTATGCCGGCGCATCAGAAAAAAATAAATCCAGGAAGCATTAATATTATAAAGGGGGGGGGGGGGGTTGCACAAATCTCCTGGGAATACTTTGCCCTGGGTCAGTGCTCATGTTTTACAGAGCAGGCCGTACAGCGTGATAGCTCCAGGGCAGCCAGGTCAGTTCAAGGTGATCAAAGTTAGGGAGGCCATTAGGGTGGCGCAGATGCGGCATTGCTGACATCAGATGGGATGGGCGAGTTGTCTTGGCTTCCGCAGAACAAGTGAGGGAAATATCGCCACGAGATGTTGGCAGGGCACTTGGGGGGCACGTTTGCGGGGAGCGGGCAGGGAAGGCACCTGTATGATTCAAGCCCAGAAGAGAAACCAAAGCCCCTGACGGCCTCTTGGGGAGGATCAGGGACAGAGCTGGCTCCACTGAGCCAGCTGTTTGGGTTCCAGGCTGAGTGCCGGGTTCTTGGCGCCTCGGCCTGAGATGTCGCTGATGCAGGAAGCTGCAAGCAGGGCTGTGAATGCTGTCGGACAGCGTCCGCCGCTCCCTGCCCTGTGCTCCGTGCGCCTGCCTCCTGCCTCTCTCTCATCCCAAATTCTCCCCCTTTTCCCCTTTCTCCTGCTTTTATGTACCCATTGGCCTCCCTCCCACATATGTACTGGAAGGCCTCCTCCGTCCACAGCAATATTGCTAGGTTCTCTGGGGATCCCTGAAGACACCGCATCCCCAGTATGAGCCATTTGTTAAATGGTCACCCGGGAGGAAGAAGCACATATGCATTTGCTGTGGTGGTGGTCACAGGTCTCAGAGTCGGAAGTCTCAATTTTATGAGTGAGCATCATTGTCGTATCTTGGGGAGTTACTTTACTATCCTTTAAGCTAATCATCTAATTGGAAAACTGGGTGTCAGTTTTGACCTGTCATGTCATCTTCCCAGTCCATTGAGATGGGAGCCCTTCAGTAAAATCATTTTGTATCTGTGGAGATAAAAATCCAAATATTCTCTATTCTCTGCAAGTAGTGGTGGTCAAGGTCAGGATCAGCATCTTCAGCCTAGAAGAACAACAGTGATAGTGACTGTCATGGGCCCAGGAAATTGGAGTTCGGGTGATCAGGTTCTTCCGTTTGGCTCATTGGATCTGCACGGTAACACGCTGTTCTTTGGTATCCTTGCTCTTTAGCAGGTGAGGAATCTGAGGCTGAGAGATTAGTCAGGAGAGGAGCGGAGTGGGAATTCTTGCAGGCCGGCACGCATTTATCAAACATCTGCCAGTCCAGCCCCAAACAAGACATGGTCCCTGCCCTTGAGGCCTCACTTCACCATATTCCTTTTGCAGCCAGGAGGTGGTGGTGACATTTGGGGTGTCATTGGTCCAATGTCTGAGACACCCCTGGTTTCAGCAAGACTGTGACCTACCTATTTCAGGTGAAGGAAAGAATTCTCAGTAAATTCTTTCCTTTAAATACAGAGAAATCATAACTCCCCTTGTGTTGGGAGAGAGATTTTTGTGCACCATAATTGCAAGTGTCTTCCTTTTTTTTTTAAACAGCCTTAGAGCATTCCACTGCCTCCATGAAAGAGGGATGTGGCTTCTCCTGTCTGAGGGCCAGGACAGAAGCAGGTTAGCTTCCCTATAAAGGAGGGAAGCATTGCTGCTTATGTCCAGCTGCTTCCCTGCTCAGTAATTTCTCGATGACCAGTTCTGGCCCAGAGGAAAGCCAATTCCATAACATTCTTGGTGATTTGCTGATCATACAGTATGGTCCTGATAAATATTGATTATTTTAGATCCCAGGCTAATCTGTTGTAAATTCATTCTAACATTGTGGTGCCGCTCCAGTAATGAGTTGTTGGTCATATGGGACCCATCACATCTGATCCTTGCTTCCACCAGCTGGAGGAGGGCTTGGACCAGGTGGCCTTGTGGCCCTATCAGTTTTGATCTTGGGACCGTAGGATGCTGGAAGTGGGATGTGTTCTGAGATTAGGGGCCCAAATGAATTCCTTTCTCTTTCCTTCTTCCTTCCCTACTTACCTAGGTTTCTCTCCCTCTCCCCTTTCTACTCAGGATCCACAGTTCAAAATATTTCTGTTAGTCACTCAGTTCAGCTGCATTAGGACTTAAACAGCTTCGGGCGATGTGGCCCAAGGACCTCAGGAGGCATGGCCTGGGAACCTCAGGACCTTCTAACTAAATTCTCAGCATCTTTGAAACAGCACTTTGCTCTCTGCTTCTCTTCTCTCTGCCTTCTGTGAAGCCTTCTCATACATCAGGGGTTGGCAATTTTCTGCAAAGGGCAAGACTGTAAATATTCTAGGCTTTGCAGGACATAGGGTATCTGCTCCAACTACTCAACTCCGCCATTGTAACACAGTAGCAGCCCCAGACAATACATAAACGAATGAGCGTGGCTGTGTGCCAGTAAAACTTTGTTTACAAAAACGGGTGACGGCTGGGTTTAGCCCCAGGGACTGTAGTTTGCCAACTCCTGCTCTAGGCTGAGTCTTTCCCCACCATCCCTGTAGGAGCCGCTGACTTGCTGTATTCTTCCTCCTGGTGCTTAAGAGTGCCTCACATATTTGTTATGTTTGTAGGTTTTATATTTATTGTCAGTCACCCACTGTGCAGCTCTATAGCTGCTGCTTTTATTGTTTCCTGTTCCTTCCTGAACTTGCAGAATAAAGTATGGCCCATAGTAGGTGTTCAATAAATGATTGCTGGAGAAGGAAAAACAAGCCTTTGGAACGGAACCTGCCTGTGATTTACGGTTTTTGGCCCTTGTTCGGGGTGTTTGTCCATGTTAAATTTGACTTCTGTTTCTTCCTTGGGTTGTGCTTCTCGCTTTGCGTTCACGTCCTGCCCACCGTTCTGGGCCTTCTTGGCGTTCGTGCCTTGGGAGGGGCCCGTCTAGGGGCCCTGGCCCTCCTGTATTGGCTGTTGTTGGTGGTGGTGAGGAGGATTTCCGGAACTGGCTGCATGCGGCACTTGCTGTCCCTTCAACAGTGGGACCGAAACAAGAAGCTTCCCTGTGAGGTGGAGATTTGTCCCGACCACGCCGAGAGGGACAGAACAGTTGACTATGGTGCTGCCCAGGTTTGGAGCTGGCCCAGAGCTGTGAAGCTGTGTGTTTTCCGGGCCTGAGATACTATTCACGGTTCTTCCTGTGAGGGATGGAAGCTCATTGATTGGTGGACCTTTGTGGGTCCCAGCAAGTGGTCCTGGCCGCTCCCCTTCCAGGCTCCTAGAAGCGGCTCAGCCTCACCCACAGGTTGTGTGGGCCAGGTCCTCAGTCCCATCTTGCCCTGCGAATCTGGGAGCTGTGCTCATGTCCAGTGTGGGCCACCTCCCGTGTGTGTGCTTCAGGATGGGAGGGTGCACAAGAAGCCCTCCGTCTAGGACCTTGGTGTCTCTGTGGGAGACAGGATGTGTGCATAAGATATGTGGCACATCCCCAGAAACTGGGGAACTGAGCAGATGAACGAGAAGGGGTGACTGGTGGCAAGTGCAGGTCTCAGAGGATGGAGTAGTTTGAAGAGGGACGTGGGGGAGGGTGGAGGATCCCTACGGGGGACAGAGACAGAGGCCTGAGGACCCTGCATGTGTGGTGGGGGCTGGTGGGCAGGGAGGGAGTCCAGCTTTATCGTGGAGGGTCAGGGGTGCAGCGCTCAGTGGCTTCATTTCAGGGTCTGTTTAAGTGCCTCTGGGCTGTCTGGGGCATTTTGAACTCTTTTTGGTTTTGGTGTTAAGGCCACCAGGCTTTTGCTTTTATCATTTTAAGAAAAACAACATGTCGCAGCTGGCCCAGCCCAGCCCAGAATCACGTCTGTTGACCAGCAAAGTGCTTATCTGCATCTGAGAATTTTATAAAAGGACCCATTAGTTCCCTGGAGTTTGAGGCATTTCATTGTAAGAAGCTTGGTTTTGGGACAATGGGCAAAGTCTAGCATAGATAAATAGTGTGTGTGTGTGTGGACACACAGCCCTGCAATCCTGTTGAATGAAAAAATTTGTGAAACACACAACCTTTCCAATAAAACACATCACAGTAATAGGATTTCTTGGGTGTTAACAGTTGCAGCCAGGCTTTGGGTTGGCAATTGACTTCTGAATTTTCCTGTACAGTATCCTTCCAAGCTGGGTTTTGGATCTGTGTTTAAAACCCTACAGTTTAGGGACACTAAGCGGGGCAGCTTTTGCCGGGTGCTTCCTCCGGGTGATGGTTCGGCTGCTCGGTCTGCTCTGTGCATGAGGGCGGCTGGTGGCCTCCAGTTGTGGGGACAGGCGACTGCCTGCCTGGGCCGCGTGCAAAGCAAGAACTGCCTCTCCTGGGAGTAAAGGGGCCTCCACTGACTGTTGTTGGTCATTCTCTCCTTTTCCTCCTGCCCATCTGTCTCCATCTTCTCTCCCACCTTTCTGCAGAGCCACCAACCAAATACCAAATCTCCCAACCCGAAGTTTACGTGGCTGCGCCTGGGGAGTCGCTTGAGTTGCGCTGTCTGTTGAGAGATGCTGCCACGATCGGTTGGACTAAGGATGGGGTACACTTGGGGCCCAACAATAGGACAGTGCTTATTGGGGAATACTTGCAGATAAAAGGTGCCACGCCTAGAGACTCCGGCCTCTATGCTTGTACCGCTGCTAGGACTGTAGACAGTGAGACTGTCTACTTCATGGTGAATGTCACAGGTGAGTTGGCCTGCGAGCCCTCGGTTCTCTCTCCTCTGTAGCCATTTTCTGGGTGAAATTTATGGGACAAGTGGAATCATAGTGGGATCTGCTAATTGGATGCCAGGCACCAAGCTTCATAGTTTGTTATTGATCTGTTCTTGAAGTTCTTCCATGGGACCTGGTAATGCCAGAGAGAAGTGTTAAAAACGAAAGGATTCTCATGTGCAAAGCAACATTTTTCTTCTGAGACAGCATGCTTTTATATAAGTAAAAGGGTACCTTTTTTTTTCCATGCCACTGGCATCCTTGGCATTTAGACTATGGGACTGAAATTTGGATGCTGAAGATCTCTGATTCCTTTTATTAAAACTTGAGCGTCCTTGATTTTTTCTTCCATGCAGTGAGTTGTGGGGGTAAGGGGGTGCCGCACAGGCCCCCTTTGTGGCTGAGTTTCAAGTTTTGTTTTTAGAATATTCGTACGTGGATGGAAGGCCACACAGGGACTGAGTTTTGCTGGGGACTAATTCCCTTCTTGAAGGGGACCCCAAGCGCTCAAAGGTTGTGTTGGAAAGAGTCTTTAGTTAGTACACAATCAGTAAATCTGTTGGGGACTTGAAGACTGTTTGAAGCTTGAATCCAGTCTCAGTATATCCAATTTTATAGCATGTTTAAATAATGTGAAAGCAGAAAACATTGAGAATCATGATACAGACCAACTGTCATCGCGGAGAGAAAATTTAAGCCATTAAAACCATCTTAACTAAACACCGTCTCAGACTTCATGCGTGGGCTCCTGGGTCTGGGTTCCCTCTCCCGGAAGGCGAAGTTGTATATGATGGCAACCTCTTGCTTTGCAAAACCACAACCATGGATATATTCTTTTGAATACAGATGCCATCTCATCCGGAGATGATGAGGACGACACAGATGGCTCCGAGGATTTTGTCAGTGAGAACAGTGACAACAAGAGTAAGTAGTGGCGGCTCTGAAGGTCCGCGAGAGAGGAGAACCTGGTGGGAAGCCTGACTCTCCCCTGGCTTCCTGCCGACGCTTCGGGATGCTGTGTCCTTCGGCCCCCACCTTTCTCTGCTGTGTCTGCTCTCCTAACTTTCAAGTCTAAGAATAAACCAGTCTTGCTGTACACCCTTCTCTACTGTTTGTCCTTCTTTTCGTGTCAGTCAGCCAGGCACTCTTGTTTGAAAGCAAGTACCATATTTCTTTCCGTGCCTTTCTATTGCTCTTTGGTTTTTCAGTATTCAGAGGTGTAACACCAGTAGACCAAACGCCATCCTGGTTTTCTTTTTAACCACTGATGGTGCTAGGGTTAACCAGTGGTCTCAGCAGGGGTGGGGTGGGGTGGTGAGTCTCCTTCCTCACCAGGACATCGGGTAACATTTGGTTGTCTTGACAGAGGGTGAAGGGATGCTCTTGGCATAGAGTAGAGGCCAGGGGACTGCCTTATAAACATCCTACAGTGTACAGGACAGCTTGTGACCAAGAATGATCTGGTCCAAAATGTCAGTAGTGCTGGGCTGAGAAGCAGGAGCCTTATAATTATTATGGCACGCTGAGCAGAGGTAAGGGAAGTGTGTCTTACTTTGCAGATCTTGATAGAAAAGGGGACCAAATGCTGCCTACCTATTTAAAGGCAGTCAACACTGAGCACTGATATGTGGGAGGTCTTCAGCTGGTGAGTAAGAACATGGCCTTTTGGAACTGGGTTTGAATCTGGCTCCACCACTTCTGAGCTGGGTGACCTTGGGAAGTAATTTAACTTCTCTGCCTCAGTTTCCTCAACTGTACAATGGGAATAATAACAATGTCTGATGGGACATTGTGTTCATATTTGTGTTCACATTTGTATAGTGTTGAGAAAAATGCTTGTGAGGGTTCATTCAATAAGGAAGATAAAATACAGCATTTGATTGTGTTTTCCAACAACATGGATGGAATGTTCCCAAAGTGATTTTACATTGGTCACTGACATTCTTTGCTTAAGTGTTATATTTCTACATCTTCTCAAAAGGATTTCTGACAGTTTAATATATTTATTATTAAGACATTTGATTATTAAAATAGGCCCAGGACTTTTTAAAGGAAGAAGAGAAAATCAATGTCAGGTACTTGGGATGATGTGTTGCTTATACTTAAGCAATTGGATTTACTTAAACGTAATTTAAAATCCAATTTGAATTGGATTTGTGCCTGAGTCTCCTAGCAGCTTAGGCAAAAAGGGAAATATTTTTGTTTGCATAGTTTTCACTTTTTGGCAAGAGAAAGCTTAGGGCCTGGACCACTGGCTTCAGCATCATCTGAGAACTTACTAGAAATTAAAATTGTCAGGCCCCATCCCAGACCCACTGAGTTAGAAACTGAGGTTTTTCTGATGAACCCTAAAGTGAGAACCACTGGCTTAGGGATGCACATTTGCAGATCTGCCTCACACAGAAATTTACTGTTAGAAATTTTGTTCATAAAATGTTGGTTAATAAGGTGAAATTGTCCTCCACTGTGGTATGCACCAACCTTCTGACAAGGTATCTTAAGATTATTCCTTAATAATAATAATAATGCTCTGGTACATCAGAAGACATCACTCACTTCTTATTAAGGGAGGCAAGTGAATGACCCTGGCAGTGATGGTGAGGTCCTGCTCTGGCAGGCTCCAAGCTGGCTCCTGGTCTAGTGCACCCAACAGCCCAATAAGGAGGAGAGAGGAGTCATTCCTGTTTTATTGATTAGAAGTTCATGATTCCATGAGCAAAAGGCAAAGCTGTGATCCCCATGTAGGCCTGCTGCAGCAATCAGTGCCCGTTGCCTATACCCAGGGTGATGGTGGGGGTGGAGTGCATGCTCGCACTGTTGTTGCAATGCTAACATGGTATCCACATGTGGTGTGCTATTGCGATTGATTAGAACATCGGAGTCCATCAGCTCAGTTGTGTTGGTGTTGTCCTGGTGATCAAGGCATGCCTAACAGCACATTATCATGAATACATGGGAGTAATAAAATGTAACAGGAAGGTATAGGTTACATAACAAGTAGGCTGAGTGACCTGAATCTCTCTCTGGTGATGGTTCAGAAAGATTCCCAGCCCTGGACCCCTGGGTTTTCATCCTGAGCACTAGTCCCTACTACCCAGCGCCGGCATAGAAGGTCCAGGTGATAGAGCTCCACTTTATGAGTGCCAGCCCTCACTGAATGGATTCACCTTGCAACCAGGGTTTTGTAATTAGCTCTCGAATGACACCAACTCAGCCCCGAAATGGGTGCTCTGCAGTGATTAAGGGCTGGTGTTAGCTGTACCAGGGAGACACTACTGTCGGCAACTGCCTCTGTTTGGTGCCTGTGAAACATTAGACACGATTTGAAGTGATAGCAGGTTCTTAGCTGGCTACTTGGCCTCTGCCATCTGTTAGCATGATTAGGCTGGTCTGATTCACAGGTGCAGCCTGGGGCAGCTGAGATTAAGCAGCTGTGGCCCGTGTGGACAGAGGAATGCCATGGCCAGGGTAATTGGCCAGGCAGGGAATGGGATGTTGCCATTAAAACAATTTCTTGCCACCTCAAGTGTCAAATGCCTGACCTGATTAATAGGGAAAATTGTAGAAGTGCTGCATTCTTTGCATTTTCAGCCGCCTGGAAAACACCCATGTGTCCAGATTGATTCCTTTGGTGCCTTCTGATTGTCTGGAAATGCCACTGAGGTGTGTTTCTAAGTTCCTTTTCAGTGAAGCTAACAAATGATGCTGCAGTGACCCTTTGCTGACAGTGGTATTTTTGGGCTTTTCTGAAGTTTTTTTGTTTTAAAGCTTACAGCTGGAAACTATTGCACCTTATTCCCTCTGTTGGTATAGTAGGTTTTTTGGGTGGTTAATTATTAAGAAGGCAAACTTATCCACCTGCTAGAGCTCTTTTTAGATTCTGTACAAAAAGCATGGTGGTCAGATACAATGGCAAAACTGACAGTCAGAAATTAAGCCAGGCTGTTGACGCTGGACCATGACACGAGGTCTGATTGGACTTCTTTCAGACCGTTCTGCAGTTTTCAAGTTGACCTTAACTCTTCCCTCAACTCAAAATTGAGCTCCTCTGTAGAGGATTTCCTCGTTTACCCAAGTGGATTTTGAGGGGGTCAGTTTTGAGTGTTTACATGTTCTGTTGTGTCGTATCACGTGCAGCCTTGTGTGATGGCTCAGACCCGCCTTTCCCAGTAAACTGCTTCTGGAAGACATGGACTGTGCTAGACGTTGAATGAATATTTTATGGAATTACAGTGCTCACATACATCTTATATAGATCTCATTAAAAACAGCAATGTCTGATCTGGTCTGTACATTAAGAGTATAAGCTTCTGTTTCCCAAAGAATATCCCTTGGAACCCTAGTCCAGAATAATTCTCTGCCAAAACTGAGTTGTATTTTGAAGTGAATTTGGAAAATACCTTGTACTGTGATCCTTTCTTGGTGACTTACAGTGTCCATTAGCGTAGTATAAACTCTGAAATGTTCTGCAGCGAAACATCTGTTTAATTTTGTCTTTTCCCAGGGTTTCCCAAACTTATTGACCATAAGATCTTTTTTAAAGTACAGCATTTATTAACATTCTGTTGCATGTGTTTTGAAAAATCCCTGCAATGCACTGATTTGATTGTTCTGACTTTCCCCCTGCCTTTTAAGTCAAGTTCTTCCATCACAGATGTCAGGGGCATTCTCAGGTCATATTTTAGCAGCTGACTAGCTGATGACCTCACACCTTCCCAGTGCTCCATGTTTCCCTGAGCGGAACCATCCTGTGATGTCATTACAAGCCTGGCTGCCAGGAAGTAATGCTGCTACATATGCCCTTCAGTGAAACGGACTCCACCCCCCCCACCCCCGCGACAGAAAGTTGCAATTACAGATGCTAATTTTTGAAATGCCACCAGATTGAGGGTTTTGAAAGGCTCAGAGTTTATACTTTAGCATACGAAAGCATAATTTAACTAGTCCTTGCCTTCCCAATGTACTAGGTGTCTTAATGGATTGTCTGGCAGCAGAGAAGTAGACATGGATGCCCATTATTTCCAGTGAATTTGCTTACCTTCAGCTTGTGTTTAAGTGATGAATGTTTCTGAAGAGCTTGAGACTTCGTTTTTATGAAGATTGTGACTGACAGAAAGTTCAGGTTGACTGCTTAACTAGAGGGAATGGACAGCAAGACAGCTGTCTCGAGATTCTTGCGGCTGAACTGGTTCTTTCTATTGCATGAAGAGAGAGACAGGGTAATCTTCTATTTTGGTTTTAGATCTGCAGATGCCCATACTCTGTGTCAGGGAGAGGGCATGTGATTAGGGAAAATGAAGGTATTTGGCTTGAGAATCCAAACTCCTTTCATTGATTAATCTGCTGGTAATAAAAGCTGCAGTCATCTTTGCTCTAACTGGGAATTTTACTTGGTAGAGATTGAATCTAAGTTGGTAAATGTTGGTTTCTTGGTTGTGTTGAAGTTTCCAGGAACTGGAAAAAACAAACAAACAAAAAAGCACAAGAGGTTTCCTAAATTTTTTGATATGCCTTTGTAATGAAAAGCTCCTCATCAGTTGGTTTTGGTGTTTTATCTCAAAGGCCAGTTGGTTGAACTGAACCCTCTCCTTTCTTGGCCATCCCTCTGGTCAGCTGGCATAATCAGTGACTGGAGGGTTATCTTTTGAAGGTGGATTCTGGGAACTCCCAGTGGACTCAGGCATTTCATATGTTGGTAACTTGCCTGGGTTGTTTCTTGTATTTCTTATCAAATGCCTTGCTGGTCAGCAAGTTGTTTTTAATGAGATTTCTCAAATAAAGCCCCTCATCTGGGCCATGGTCACACACTCACTCCTATCTCCGTATTTTGTTTGATTTCTTTTCTCTTATTTATGCAGAACTGAAAACGAATGAACTTTAGTCTCCTGGAAGGATAGGAGGGTGGGTAGAGCTCTCAGAGACATAACCCTCCTTACCCCCTGGCCCTGGTCAGGGGTCAAAGCATTCAAATGTCCTGATTAGTGGTATTTTTAAAGGTCCTAATTATAGACTTAAGGCAGAGCCTTAGTGGGGCTTTAGGGAGTTTGTGAGACTTAATCTAGTAGCTGAAACAGGCTGTTTTTTTTTTATTTTTGCATCAATAAAAATACAGTTGGCAGTCATCAGCATCCACAGCTCACATAAATCTTGAACTTTTGACTTAATTACCATGGGAGAGTTCAAAGGGCAGCTTGGAGTGGTTGAAAGAGCACTGCCCAGGGAGCTGGAGACTGGGTCTAGCCTCAGCCGGGCCTCTGGCCATGCAACCTTGATCAGATCACTTAACCTTTCTGGGTGACATTGATCACGTCAGCCGTTGTGCCAGATGGTCACCGAGGCCTCTTTTGGTACAGTGGTAATATGATTCCATGTTTTCCCTTTAAACTGCTGGGCTGTATTCTCTCTTTTTGATTTCAGAGTGAAAGAGGAGACCATTAGCCTTCGATGTCAGTATTGGGATATGTGTGGGGGTACGTAAAGGCTTTCGTTAGGGGCAGGCTCCGCAGCCCATGTTTTGACATTAAGTATAAGCTGTAGAATCAATAGAAATGCTCTAATCCTACCAGTTGTTGACAGAATCAGTATCTGCCTAGAATGTAGATACCGGGAGAGAATATTAGAACAGGAAGGGACCTTTTCAGAACAGTCAGTTCAATTACCTCATTTTATTGCTCAAGCTTTCAATAGTCGTCCACCTGGTCTATCCATCCATCCATCCATCCATCCATCCATCCATCCATCCATCCATCCAGTAAGCGCTTGGGTGCTGACTGTGGGCTGAAGACGACTGAAGCTGTACTGGCCAGGTGTTCTGCTCCTGCTGGTCAGCAGACATCGAAAGAAATATATTTGAGTGTGGAGACACTCTGGTGATGGAAACACCCATAAATAACAAAGAGGTGGCCCAGAGAAGGAATGATAAATCTTCACTGTGGGATGGAGGTGGTAAAGAAAGGCTGTGTGGAGCGAATTTCAGGGAAGTTTCTGTGGGGTTATAAATCTCTCTTTAACCAGCCACATCTGAAGAGGCTTGTGCTGTATTAAAGTAAATCTACTTACTTAGCATTATCATTAATGTACAGTAACTGTTTCAGTGTGGAAAATGATAACGAGTTGGTGTGCTGTACCTTGATGATGGGATTTTACTTACTTTTTAATTTTGGCTGGCTCTTACTGTTTAACCTCATCGTTAGCATTAATGACTGATAAGAGAGCATCATTCTTTTGCTACCTATTTCCTGAGAAGATTCAAGAATGTCAGGGCAGAAGGGACCATATTATCATCCAGGTCAATTTGTTTACTCCTGTTTTAGTATGAATTGTTTTTTTATGCCATCAGAGGGTTATACCACATAAAACTAGTTCATTTCAGGAAGAGCCATTGTAAATTAATAAAGTAATTCCTCCCCTCTAGCATCATGCTCGTTATAAAAAATGGTGAGTATTGACTTCTTAAAGGAAGGCCTAGTCATAGAAGTATGTGATGTGACCGTGTGATGTTAGCACTCTGCAGAGTCGGGTGGGCAGAGGATTGGGGGTGGCTCATCCTGCCACACAGGGAACCTTGAAAACTTGGCTCAGTGGTTGTATCTGTTGAGTCATGGTGTAGTTAGTTGTTCAGGAAAGGAGAATGTTGTGAATTCAGATTTCAGGCAATAGTCATGTAAGTGATCTGTTTTTATATTGTTGTTTAGATTTGAGGTGCCCTTGGATCTCTGAGACTTTGGATGGGAAGCATGGTACCCATACCTTGCC
The DNA here is from genome assembly GCA_032199065.1 of Smutsia gigantea. Taxonomy (NCBI): domain Eukaryota; kingdom Metazoa; phylum Chordata; class Mammalia; order Pholidota; family Manidae; genus Smutsia; species Smutsia gigantea. Next base: position 68,585 of record JAVSCE010005923.1, on the reverse strand, counting down.
ACATGGCCGTGGGTCTGTTTTGCATGAGCAGATTTTATAGGTGCAGTTTTGATGATTGAAATTTCACCCCAGGGAAGTGGCTGCTTGCCAGAAATTCCAGCAAAATTCTTTTACACTTGTCCTTGAATCATTCCTTAGATGCCAAGACGAAGGTGTGGGTTGCCAGTGGGATCTTGCCACAGGCCATGAGCACACGGGCCCGTGTGGTCTGGGGTGATTCCTGTATGGATGCAGCCTCACTGGCAGTTTAGCTCAGCGAGAGGAACAGAACAACACTCCTAGTTCCTTCAACTAAATCCTACTTTTAGGGAACATAAAAATCATGCCTAATGGTATGTAAGCCCATAGCTGATGATTTCTTTTATGTAGAAAAGAAAAGACATGCTAAGGAATCAGCTCAGCTGTAATTGATGGTATCTGAAAGAGTTACTGCATTAATATTGAGCTAATTCATATGAATAGGCTATTGTGTTTACTTAAACAAATGACATGAGTACAGACACCTGACAGCATGAGGTATGCTTTTCATTTAGGTCAAATTTATAAAAGTCTTTGTGTAGCGACAAAGCTCATTATTTATTTTGTGCCCTTAATGGTTTCTTTTTAGTGGCTGTGGCTGTGGATGGATTTTTTTTTCTCAGTAGAAGCTTTTAAAATGAAAGATTGTTGAAATTGTTCCAACATATGCCAGACCCTGCGAGTCTCATGATAAGTAGGACTCAAGTGCTCTGGGGTGAGCCCTCCAAAGAATGGGTGTGTTTATGGGTATGGGAAACCCAAGGCCCAATGGCTACCAAGTTGCCTACCCATTGCAGATGCAACTGGATTCAGTGGAAAGGATGTGGCCCCGTTCATTCTCCCTTGGGTCCCTGCCCCCTTCCTCTGGCCTTTCTCTCCTGCACTGACTGACCACTTCCGCTTTGCCTGAATTGCATTGTCTTAGCATTGTGTAGACACCACCTATATACCCCACCACCTTGAGGCGGAGAAGCAGAAGGATAAGAAGATACATTGTGCCCTTGTTAAGAAATGGCTCAGTTCTTAGAGCCGTTTTCAAGAGCAATGGGTGGTTTCAAGATAGGGGTGGGTGTTTTGATCGGAATGACCCTGATTCCTAATTCTGCTGTGAAAAGCTGGCTAACCGAAGGGGGCTTATGGAGGAGCTGTGCTATTTCTCAGTATAAATCTCGTCAATAGTAAGCCCAGTTACGAATCAGTCTTCTAGAATTTCAGTGTTCTGGAATGTTTAGCACCCTGTTGATGGTTGTTGCTTTAGGGAAATACAGAGATTTTGGTTACCTTTTTGCTAGGATAGAAACGTACATGTAAAAAGTTAAATGGCCGTACAAGATTTCCATGGAAGTTCTGAGCAGTAATAAAGGAGGCAGCATGCCTTACGCCCAGGCTGGCTGTCCTGCAGTCCAGTCTTAAACAGCAGAGCGGCTAAAGGAGTGGATACCGACACCTTGGAGAAGCTGGTCTTACTAGCCGTGGAGAGCAGGGCTGAAGACAGTGGGCCTTGGAACCAAACGGCCTTGCCTCAAATTCTGGCCACACAGCTGGACTTCTTCCTAGCTTTGCAGCTCTGGGCAGATTACTTAACTGCTTCATGCCTCCGTTTCCCCATCTGTAAGCAGTGGTTATAGCAGTGCCTTTCTCATCAGATCGTTGTCAGGATTAATGTGCTAAATGTGTAAGAGCTTTTAAAGCTTGCGTTTGACCAGGAAGTAGCCCTCAGTCAGTAGTGCTCATCGGCTGTTATTAGGGGACGTGAAGAATCGCATGGTATTCCGGAGGGATGCTGTGGTTCTTAGTTAGAAAAATATGTCCTTTACTTGGGAGTATAAAAAGTTACCTCTTTTCTTGAGCTTAAAAAAATGCTTGTATCTATGACTATGTAGAGGGCCATTTGGAGGGCTCAACTTTACATAACATTTAATGGGTAGCCTCCTATTCAGTTACCTGCTTAGATATGGTGGTAGAAGTATGGCATTCACTACCACCAAAAATGAAATCTTTCTATCTTAAAAATGAAATGATATTTAGTGATATGGCTTTTTGGTTGGTCATATAAAGTGCTGGGAAGTTACTGATGGCCCCCTGAATAATTTTGTCCTGTTAAGATGATAAGGTATACTATTGATTATCCTTGAAAGGGAATCTCCAAGGGGTAAGTTGATGTGGCTTTTGAGCACAGGTTTGTGTGTATATGTGAGCCTTTAATAGGTGTGGGGATCTCAAATGACACCTTTTTGGAGGACTCAGCTGTTGTATGTGTTATTGCTGTGTGTAGAAAGTAGTGTTTAAAAACACGATCCAACATGAATTTATATTCTGGCACTAAGAACAAGGAAGAGAAGGTGCCTCAAACTTTTTTTCCCTATTAATAGACATAAACTAATAAGCATTCTATCTCCAGGGACCTTCTGCTAGGCCATCTGGACGAGACTCAGAAAAGTTTTTCTAATGCACACATTGCCCAAAGACTTTGAAAATGTCAGATTGTTCACATGCACAATAAAATGATCTTCCGTGTTAGGGGTTGTGGAATGGAAGCCATTAGTGGAGTGGAAGCCATCCATCTATATATGTTATCATGTTGTTCTCCAAAACAGGAGCACCGTACTGGACCAACACTGAAAAGATGGAGAAGCGGCTGCATGCTGTCCCTGCAGCCAATACTGTCAAGTTTCGCTGTCCAGCTGGGGGGAGTCCAGCACCAACTATGAGGTGGCTGAAAAATGGAAAGGAATTTAAGCAGGAGCATCGCATTGGAGGCTATAAGGTAGAGTTAAGCTTGTCAAATACCTGTTTCTTGTATTTTTATTTATTTGTTGTTTAAGTATCCAACAGGAACTAGAAGGATATATATATTTTAAAAATCAGTAATTACCATAATTGATCATTTCTGTGTTTGATTTTTTTTAAAGTTACCCCGGACTTGTGTATAATTTTTAAGGACAATCCCCATTTGCATTGTTCTTTGTATGAGGAGAGTTTAATAACAGAAGGGTTGAATGTTGAGAGTTTGTTTTCTATATGCTTTATAGTCTGTAAAATTCAAACTAGAGCAGAATTTGAGAAGCATTAAGTTCAGTTGCCCAGTTTGAGCAGGATCGTAGGAGTAGTGGATGGACTTGGCTCAGAGGCAGGAGTATGAAATACTACTTTTTAAGAGAGATGGCTTCCAGGACGGCACAGGCAATCTCTCTGTCCTCCATCTGCAAGGATTCTGGAGAGCCTGTCACTGAGCCTGATGAATGTAGTCTCATCATTCACTGGGTGGCTGAAGGTGATGGCCATCTCCCTGAAGATACCAGGGAATGCGTGTCAGGCTTTTGTTCGTCCATTTGGCAGATGCTGATTGAGTACATTGTGTGGCAGGCACCGTCCTGGGCGCTGGACAGAGCGTGGCTCAGCTCAAGGGGCCTCCTCATCCAGCAGGGAAGGCAGACAAAAAAGCTGGCAATCTAGACTCTGTAGGGGTGAAGTCAGAAGAGCATGGGGTCTGGTGGATGTGCAGGGAGGGGTGATGTTGGGTCTTCGGGGGACTAAGAACAAAAGATCAGCAAAGGATTCTGGGCTGAGTTTGAAGGAATGGTATCTCAGAAAGAGATATGGAATCTCCAGATTATTTAGTATGGAAGGGGAGACCTGTAAGAATTTAGTATATGAGGAAGACTTAAGGAACCTTACTATGAAATTTGTTGGTGCATTTGGAACATAAATGGGTGTATTTGGTACCTACTGCTGCATAACAAACCACCCCAAGATGTAGCTTTAAACAACATTTATTATTGCATAGTTTCTGTGGTTAGCTGGCTTAGCTGGTGTAGCTTAGCTGGCCCTTTGTCTCAAGGTGTCTCCCAGGACTGTAATTAAAGTTTCAGGTAAGGCTGGGTAATCCTTCTCATCTGGAGGATGAGCTGGTGAAAGATATGCTTCCAGACTATTCCTGAGGCTGACGTCAGGATGCACTTCCTTGCCGGCTGCTGGCCTGAGGGCCTCAGTTCCTCCCTGGCAGTTGGCCAGAGGCTGCCCTCAGTTTCTTGTCCTGAGGGGTTGTCCATGCACAGCTGGCTTCCTCAGTGTGAGCGGGCAGGAAAAGCTAGAGAGAGAGTGTGAAGAAGACAGAAGTCACAGCCTTTGTAACCTGCTCATGGAAGGGACATCCCACGTTGGCTGTTTTCTGTCATTACACAAGTTGCTAAGGGAGCAGATTACCTAAGGGCATGAATATCAGGAGATGTGGTAACCCCTGGGAGCCATCTGAGAAACCCACATGGGGATAAAATAGAAGATGCTGCAGCTTGGACCCCAGGTCTTTAGGAGCCAGGTAGGAGGGACTTCCTGGTGCCAGCAGTGAGCTGCCTGGGGGGTTCGTTGGTGTACCTCTCACCTGTGTTTAATATACTGGCCTCGCCTGAGAAGGCACACAAGCCCTTGCTTGTATCATCGCTGCTACGGTTAAGCGGACCTTCTCACCACACACTGTGCGCTGGAGCCCTTTTCTGAAATACTATTCACATTCACTCATTTTTTAGAGGAATTTTTCTTCTACAAACATTTGGACTTTTAACATTTAAAAATGAATGTCTAGAAGCCCATACCCAGAGGGTAATGGGGGGAGGCCTATGAGTACATTTTTAAGAGCAGATGTGGGCAGTTTATGTGTGAAGCATCTGCTGGAAGGTGGGTGCCATCGAGGCTGTGGAAGCAGCTACCGCAGCATCTTCCCCGACTCCTGCTCCTACGTGGAGCAGTTGACAGAAAGGCGGATCGTCTCTTTGTTCCTAGGTCAGTCCCTTAGGCCAGGTACAGTGAGACTGGGACATTGGCTTTTATTTTTTTTTAAACAATGGCTAGCTAAAGATGTCATTGGGTGATGTGGCTGGAAAGGAGGAGTTAAACCACTAAAATCACAGCCCCTGGGGTCATTCCAACCACCAGATACTCTGTGAAAACATAATTGATGCAGTTCCAGTGATTTTTTTCGGTACAATTAAGTGTAAGAGGGGTGGTCAAAATCCTGCCGGTTAACTAATTTCCCCACTTAAGACAGCCCTGGAAATAAGTAAAAAAGAGTTGATGAGCTTCCATAAACTCCTGTCTCAAAATAAATAGGACCAACATCATTATGGGTAAGGAGCTTTTTGCAAATCTGAGTTAGTGATTATAATATGCTGGAAGACTAAGGGTGGCTAATGAGAAAATGCTGCTTGATTTTTAACAGGTGCAGCTCAGTTTTAATTACTGATGACAACATTCCGCTAAATGAAGAGCACCTATGTTCTAAAAGCAGCATGCGTAACCTTCAGCCGAGTGCCTTTAGCCTTTCCCCTGTGGGTGCACATGACCGCAGTATTTTGTTGTCTAGTTTTGAGCCATTTTTGGAGTGAAAGAGAAATGGAATTTGAGTGCAGGGGGGCAAAAATCTAAAGGCTATCTAGTTAAAAAAAAAAAAAACGGCAAGGAGGTGAGAGTCCTGGAAATGGGATATGCTGGCTGGCAGGGACAAGGGTGTGCTTCTGGCTCTGCTGGGCTCTCTCTGTGGAGAAGAAAGGCTGTGGCAGTGGGCTGAGTGGCCTGGCGGGGGGATCACCCAGTCAAATGCAAAGGTAGTCAGATCGGAATCGGTGAGGATCCACTGGGCATTCATTTTGGGGATACCGGAAACTCTTGAAAAGTGTTTCAAGTCCGAGTGGCTTGAAAGAGAGAGACCTCTCAGCTCCGGCGAAATGTGGTTAGACTCACCCCAGGTCCTGAGGCCCAGGTCAAAGAGGCTGACAGCCACCTGTGGCCACTGCCCCCACCTCCCAGGCTGCTCCCAGCAACCAGGCCATCCTCAGCCTAGCAGGGCAGAGTCAGGAGCGTGGTCATGCGCTGGGTTTCCCCTTGGATGTTTTCTCGGTTACCTACATAAACTTTTAAACTCTGCTTCAAACATTGGACCTGAGGGAACCCTGTAGGACAGTGTGCAGTTTCTGTTCCTCAGCATCTCCCCGCAAGCAGAGACCTAATTGGCATGTGGAGGACCTGGCATCTAAATGTCCCTGTCACCAGACTCCGATCCCTTCGCCTCTTTATTTAATGAGGAAGCAAAGGGTCAAGCTTTCCAAGATGTATTTTTCCGGAAAGCAAGAACTGAAAGTTTCCACAAACAAACGTGTGTTATTTCTGTGATTTTTTTTTTCTCCTTCTTAGATCTCATTCCGTAAGCCAATGCTGAGCTCCAGTGCCTAGCTCTTTTCTACCTGTTTATGAGCCCGGCACCTTGGCCCTCACCCACTGCGTTCCAGCTTGCTTGGAAGTGGTATGCATCTGTGGCTAGTGAAGAGAGAAGGGAACCCAAAAAGCCAGAACAAAATCAAAGAGAATTATGAAATGGGACTAAAAGCTCATTTAATTAAAACGGCCAATAGAGCTATTTGGTATTCTGTGGTTCAGTACTTACCAAAGAACTCACGCTGAGCCATCCTTACATAATTAAGAGTAAAATTATTGTTTTTCTTAGTATGTGGGCAAAGGCTGGTTGGATGTTATTAATGTCTTTATGGTGATACAGGTTGACTTACATACAGCACAACTGTGTCTCCCGGGTTGTACTTCCTTACGCCTGGGCCTTTTCATCAGTCTTGGCAGCGGGCAGGCTGTTTGAGCTCTGTGTGCTTCAGGTCTCCTATCCTCAAAATGAGAAGATTGGAACCATATGATTTCACTTATTTGTGCAATATAAAAACAAAACAAAACAATGAGCAAAATAGCAGGCTCATGGACATTGAGAAGTGACTCGTGGTTACCATGGGGGAGGGGCTGGCCGAAGGGGAGGGGGGATAAAGGGGCACAAAAATTCTCAATCATTATGTCAGTCAGTTATGGGGATGGTAGTACAGCATGGAGAATACAGTCAGGGATTCTGTAACCTCTTCCTACGTTGACAGATAGTAACTGCACTAGTGGGGTGATGATTTAATATGGGTAACTGCTGAACCGCTGTGTCATATACTTGAAACTAATATAAGATTGTACATCAGCGATACTTCAGTAAAATGGAAGGCTGGATAGATAATCTTGAATGTTTGATCCCTTCCAACTCTAACTGTGATTTAGTAGCGTACCCGTGATGCAGCATCTGCCATTTTTCATCATAAAGAGGTTTACCTTTAAGGCTATATATTTCACAGGGCTCTGAGCAGTTATTAGAATTTAATGCAGAAAAGCAGGAAGATCACTGAGATAATTAATAGACTACCTCCTTCTCAACTCATTCCTAGGCAATGACTTAGGCATAGAGGGGAAGAATGTTCTTAAGAACCGTCTTCCATGCCCCTTACTAACTAACTACATCAGAACCGAGAGATCACAGGCTAAAGTGCTCCCCTCCCTGGCTATGGAACGGGCATGGGAGCCTATTGCTTCAGACATCCTGGGGGTTAGAATTCCAGGCAGCCCCTCAGCAGGTGAAGCATTAGAGTTTGGACTATTTGTTACCAAGTATATTTCAGGTCTGAGAAAAGGCAACTAAGCTTTTTTAATCATCACAAATAAACTGGTCGCTTTGATGGGTAGGTGAGTTAGATTTATATTTTCTAGGTTATTTAAATGTCATTTTAGAGACTTTTGGTTAAATGCTGTGTTTAACCCCAAAATATGTTTATTTGGAAAAATCGTGATGAATGTACTTATTAATATACTTTGTTGAGCTTATTCTCAGCCAAGACATTACAGCTTTAATCCTAAATCAGTCTGTGACAGGGAAGCAGGTGTGTGTTAGTGTCAGCCAACATGCATTGACTGCCTACCTGTGTATTTCCCATGTGCAGTGCTTCCTGTCTACTCCATCCCCTGCACAGCCCAGAGGTGGGTGCTGTTATTTTTGCCCCCTATACAGATGAGGCTTGTCACATGGCTTCTGGGTGGTGGAGATGCCATTCAGAGGTGGTTTTGCTCCAAAGTTCATGCTCTTATTAAATTGCTTTCTTCACATGTGGGTCCCTGATTTATTAAAAATCACTGATATGATGAATGGGAAACATGGAGGTCATAATGGTGTCCCAGGTATACTGTTGAGGTCAAATTTGGGATATGTTGCTGTTTTTTCCCGCTTCTATGACCTGTGAGATCTTTTTTTATTGGAGTAAAATACACATAGCACAAACATTTTTATTTACTTTCAAGACTTTTTCATCACCCCAAACAAAAACTCTGTATCCATTAAGCAGTTAATTCCCCATTCCTTCTCCCCCCAGGCCTTGGGAACTTCTAATCTACTTCTTATTTCTATGAATTTGCTTGTTGTCAGTCTCTCATGTAAGTGAAATCATCGGATATTTGTCCTTTTGCATCTGGCATATTTCTCTTAATGTGTTCAAGATTCATCCAGTTGCAGAATCAGAACTTCTTTCCTAATTGTGGTGGCACGATATGCCGTTATATGGATATACCGCATTTTGTTTATTCATCTTTTGATTGGACACGTGGGATGTTTCCACCCTTTGGCTGTTGTGAATGATGCAGCTGTGAACATGGGTGTCCAGGCCCTGTTGGAGTCCTTCCTTTGGGTATATACCTGGGAGTGGAATTGCTGGGTCATATGGTGATTCTGTGTTTAGCTTTTTAAGGAAGGTCATGAGATTTTTCAAGAGTTAAATTCAACAGGCAGTGGAGGCCCTGCTGCCAGTCTGGCCCCAGGGCACCTTTCTGAGCACCTTGAGGGTACTTGCATCTATGAACAAACAGCCTTGCCTTTTGTAACTTACCTCCCACTTCCTCTGGGGAGATCCACTGATTGTTACCTGGAGGAAAGTGTTTCTGCCACTGGTCTTAGAGGATCAGAGTTCACCCAGCCCTGCTCTCTGGACACCTCCTGAAAAGCAAACTTCTTGGAGTTTAAGCATTAATGAGATGTTTGCCCCACATCTGCATGCTGATAAGCTGCAAGCTGCATTAAGTGCTACAGCCCTTGACACATACAAACTCAGTCTGTGCACCCACATCCAAAGGCATGGTTCAGAGACCCCAGGAACCTGCTCAAAATGTGGGTCTGGCATGGGAGTGTAAGATTTTGTGCATCCGAATGACAACTGGTCTGTGTTGAATTGTAGAAGTTAAGAGTACACCTTTATGAAGGCTGGGGCTAAAAGGATTGCTGTCTTTCTCCGTGAACTGGGGAATGAATACTAGTGGAAGGAAGTCTTTGGAGCATTTACCATCACATGGATACAGCATTCATGGACTTGGCACCAAGTAAAACTTTCCATCCAGCTTCTGGATCTTTATTCTGCTTGTTATTGAACATCTGGGTATTTGGAAATATCCAGATTTTTTGCAATGTGGAAACCAAACATCCAGGTGACAGCCTAGGTCTTTGACCTTTGACCTTTCACCCTGGTGGTTTGGTATCACACAAACAAAATCTACATTCCCCGTTGTCACCTGAAGGTAGCTGGGGGCTTAACATGCCCCTGAGATTTAGGTAGCAGAAGAATTCTGAGAAAACCTGTTCAAGCCACCTTTGTCTTTGGGGTGACAGGGTGTGGAATGTTTGTGGAATCCGCTTTTTGTATCACAAGTCAGAGAGTTTAGGCCATTAGCTTCAATCTGTTTTGTTTCAGTATTGAAATGTTATTTTAAGATGTCTGTAGTGAACCTAGTTTTGAAGCCTCCTGCTTGCTAATTCTGTTCCTTGGCAGATGAAAAATAATGATGAATTCCACAGAGATTTGGCCACGGACAGGAATAAAAAGAGAGAATTGTGCATGTGTGGATCGTGCAGGCTGTCCTGTCTCTGGCTTCCATGTTTGGGCTCCCAGAGTTACCATACAGTGGTTCTGCAGAGCAACTACTACCAAAGGGAGGCATGGGAGCTGCTGCATTTCACTTTTTTGTTATGTAGGGATGTGTGTGTGATTTAGTTTAAATTGGAAAATTGAAAATGAGAAACAAGTGAGCAACATGCATAATCCCACCACTAATTATATAAAGTGTATTGCTAACAATTTAGTACATTTTCTTTCTGATTTTAGCTATGTCCGTGTAGCCATGCTTAATAGATTCAGGCTTACATGCACCTGTGAGGTTGTGCGTGAGTGTATATTTTTTGCGAAACGGAGTATTTGTATTCAAACTACTTTTTTTCATTTTATCAGTAACTATTAATGAACTCTTACCAGGTCTGAACATAGGAATACCTCCTTCTTTTGAATGACTATATGCTATTCTGTTGGAATGAACTATACATTAGTTCGTATAGATGAGCTTACATCTTACTGGCTCTCTCCTTGATAGATTCTGGTTTTTTGTAGTTACAGCCTCAAAGTAATCCTGCAGTTTTCTGTGTAGGCTAGATTTCTGAAAGTGGAATTAACTGGGTCAAAGAAAAAATATGTGTGTTGTTAATTTCAGCAGGCACTGCCAAATTACAGAACGTTTTTTTTTCAAATTCTTTTCTGTTCTCAGTTTGAGTCTATTTCCCTGCAGCTTTACCAAGTATTCAATGATGTTGATCTCACTAATTTTTGTTAATCAGCTGGTGAATAACAGCTTCTCGTTATTGTTTTAATTTGCATTTCCATGATCCTTAATGAGGTTTAGCATCTTTTCATATGTTTATTGGGTATTTACTTCCCTCTTCTGTGAAAGCAAAGATGGCTTATAGGCAGACCCAACTGGCTGAAAAGTTGTAGCACTAAAAAGCTGAGGAATTGAGAAAGCATGTTGAAGGGGACAGCTTACATTCTTGTTGGAAGGATAGTGTCTTTAGGTTTATGCTGAATTGTGGTATGGAAACAGTGTTTAAAAGAAACTACAGAAATCTTTGTGCCTTTGTTTCCTGTTTTGGTGGAATTACTGTTTGTTGTCTGTTAGCTTGTCATTAAGCCACCACTAGTTAGTGGTGGGGTATCCCCTCCAGGAGTGTCAAGCAGTCCCCCTGTTGGTGGCTTTCAAGGCCATCTGTTTGGAAAATGCCACAGCTCATAAAATTTGGGATTGGTGGTAGGTCAAATCCTGGAGCGATGGTGTAAGAAAATAAATATTAACAGCACTGCATGGGGCAGTATTGATTGAATACCGAGTTCTCTGAAAGGGCAGAGACACCTTGTTTGGTAAATGTGTTTCTCATTGTGAAAGCATTTTATAAATGTTAACTTAGTATTTGTAGTGAATCTCCAGGAGTACAGATTTAGGGAGCACATGCTCTTGAAGAGGGATCTTATGTGGAATGCCATAGCCCCAACAGCGACTGGCCTTGACCGCGTGCCCAATGGTTAAAAACGGCAGTGCTGTGCCGAGCTGCGTATGCCAAGATTTAATGTCTCAGGCACAGGCAGATGATGCCTCCCTGTGCAGTTCAGGTTCAGCTGCATTTGAAACATGCCATGTGCCAAATGTGGATCCAGGCACAAGAAAGACATTGACAGTTTGGATGGGGTCCAGAGACAGGCACTAGCCATGATTAAGGGCTTATGGGCATGACATTTGAGCGGGGGCTCAAAGAACTGAATATTTATGGCAGGGCTAAATGCTGGATTACGTGGCTTGGTGACGTTAGGGCCTGTGGTTTCATCCCTAAGGTACCCTCACGTGACTAGTGCCTCTGAGTCCAGGAGAGTCCCATTCCTGATAGGCCTGAGAGTCCGAGACGAGGGAACATCTCCCTGTGGGCCCATGTGCCCCAAATTAAATCAGGGAGCCAGTACCTGCATCTCCCGTGCTCTAAGCATGCAGCTCAGGGGTAGCACCCCTGGGGCCAGGATTTTGATAATTCTCATTGCATTGGAAAATTTAGCATCTGCATCTTTTCCTCCTTTAGAACACCTCTGCATAGAAGGTGCTTCTCCCTTCTAAGAGGAGATGTCGCTACTTGCTTTGGTTCTGTTATGGGTCTGTGGCCCAGCCCAGAGCAGAAAGCATGTCTTTTCCAACAGACTCTAAATTGTAGGTCTGATGCCTTCAGATTCATTTTACTGCCAGACATTTCACCTGACACTGAGCATGAGTGTCTCATCATCAGCTCCATGACATCGGCCTGACTCAACATCCTGGTTAAGCAGAGGGGTTGGTGACAGGCAGCAGCTGCACAGAGCGACTCTGACTAAATTCAGTGCTTATAGCAGAAGACACCAGCCTTCAGCCCCATGATCCTTCATGAGACCAGCAGCAATGAGCAGTGGTCTTGTTGTTGAGCTCGAGCACGGCATCAGTAAGTTGGCTGTGCACGCAAGGCTTGCGCAGAGCCAGGCCCGAGGGAAGGGGTGCGTTGGATGTGCTCTTACAGCCTCTTACTTCTGTCGGCACTGCTTTTCAAAGCAGACAGCTGCTGGGCCCTCCTGTTTTCATAATGGAGAATTCACGAGATGATTTTCTTTTTTCTCTAGTTTAGTTCCTTGAATCACGCGTGGGCTTGTGAAGGCTCTGCCGGTATTAGGGGTTTTTATGTGATTAAGGCAGAAAACACTTGCGGTGCACAGGGAATCATTCAGAAGGTCAGTTGAAATTCCTGAATTGATAGTTAAGTTTAGTAGGCCCTGGCTTCTAATTTTTTTTTCCATGTCTCCAGAGGGCCTTGTCCAAAATACTTTGAAAGAATGATTCGGATTCAGAGAGAAATTTTGAAGCCTTGAACCCAAAAGATGAAATTTGCATTTTGATCCTGCTAAGATAAAGAAATCATACTTGCTTGAACATTTGGGTCTATTAAAATAATCCAGAAGCAGGTTGGGAACTGTAGCAGCCAGTCTGTTTGTGTGTTGACAGAATTGTGGGTTAGGAATCACAGTAACATATTTTCACACATGCTGCTTGCCTTTGAAAAGTCTCAAGGAGTTTGTAAACAGATGGACGTACAACTTCAGTTTCCTGCGGATTCATTGCTCCCATATATGGAAATCTGAGTATAACTCTCAGGAACATGTAACATCAATTCACCACCAGCAAGGATGGGAGGGGCAGACCTGTGTTTCCAACTGAAACTTCTGGAGACTTCCAGACAGCATCTCAGGGCCGTGGGGAAGGAAATGAAAAGCTCTCAAACCAGAAGCCTGCAGGAAAAATAACAGCACCTACTCTGTGGGCTCCTTGGGAGAACTGACATAGCTAAGGTGGGAGGGAGCCTTCGCTCGGGGTGTGCCTGGCATACAGCACATGCTCGCTAGCTTTGGCCCTAGATGCTTCCTTTGTGCCATCAGGGACAAGCGACCTGGCAGCCCACCTGCCTTGGGGCACGGATATGTGCAGGCTAGCTTTTATGTTCCTTGGCCAACCTGGCAGCTCCTGGAAGAACCCACTAACATGACACGGATGGACCCACTGAGCTGTCATGTCAATAATCCACTTGCTAGATGTGCACCGTGATGATAATCATTGTTTTGGCTTGTACTTAGTATAAGGAAAATTAAGAATTCAGTTGATTCTTTTCTACCTTCCTTGTCTTCCCAACTTCTTTTTAAGTCAAGAAAGCAATAGACCTGGTATTCTATGTTAAAGAACCACTTTTACTTTGATCTTTTCAGGTACGAAACCAGCACTGGAGCCTTATCATGGAAAGTGTGGTCCCATCTGACAAAGGAAACTATACCTGTGTGGTAGAGAATGAATACGGGTCCATTAATCACACATACCACCTCGATGTTGTTGGTAAGTTGGCTTCTCTCAGAGTGGCAACTGGATGCCAGCCTGCTGTAGCTTGACTCACTTGAAGGATTCTTCTGGCATTTGACGATGTTCTGTTTTCCGATTGACCAGGTTTTATGTGTTTCACGTGGTCTTCTTGGTCCCCAAGTGTCATCTTGTATGAAATGGACATGGTGCAAAGTGTGCTCTGGAAGCCAAGATTATGCTGTAAAGTATTAACATGTGCAGGGAAAGGGTACAGATACATTGTAGGAGAAGTTAGTTGTTTTTAAAAGAGAGGCACCGTTATCTAAGAAGGGTGATTGTGTAATGCTGGCTGAAGAGTGCAGGGCCAGGGCAGTGTGATGACCGAGCTCAGAACTGGAGGAGGGTCCACGTCAAGGGGTCCTACACTTACTTCAGAAGAGCCGTTAGACGCTACAAGTTCAGCGTCTGTGTCTAGAAGCTGTTCTTTGAAAAGGGAACTATGTATCTGGGCTTATCCATACCTTTTAAACAAAGTGCTGAAATAAGCAGGCTATTTTAATTAAATACCTGAAGAGCACATAGCCTGTTGTCCTGGAAATTCAGGTTTTTGCCTCTCTTGTCTATTATGTTGGGTTTTGTCATAACTGATGAAGAAAGGATGTTTCTCTGCCTTGTAGCAGGATTGGTAACGTAAGGAACTATATACCCAGGATGGGTCTCACTGTTGCAGGGTTGGTGGGCTAAGATCTTGTGTGTAGAAGCCATCTTTTCTCTGTCTTGTCATATCGCCTGTCTCTCAATATCGCCACCTGTCCTTGAATCCATGCTATGTGTTCCCTAATCTGTTCTCCACATGCAGGTTGCTGACTGCCGCTAAGGGCTCAACTCAAAGCCCACCTTGATTCATTTTGCCTTAAAGTGACCTTTTGTAACCCCACAAACTCATGACTCCTACTGTGTGTCTGTAAACAAAGGCTTTTGTCCATCATTTCTTATGCAAGTATTCCTGGTCTCATTTCTCATGTGAGTATTTCTTCTTCAGTGAACTATGCACTCTTTGAAGAGAGAGATCCCACAGATATTGGAATCGCCTAAAGAGGCATTAAGAAACTTTTCAAAAGCTGGATTTACTAAATTACATAGATTTGGTTAATTGAAATTTTAGGTTAACTGAAAGTTTTGTTTTTCTATCAAGTTAAATTAAATCCATAAGAAACCCCTGCTTCAGAAAGTGTGATACAGTCTTTATTTCTATTTGTATGTAAGACTTCAATGAGATAAGTATTTGTAACATTTTATTTTTGTTGTTCAGCAGGCTTACTGTGAAGTATGGTAGGTTTTTTTTGTAAAATGTAGATCTTGTGGCTATTCCTAAAAGACTGAGTTTTAGAGCCCTCTTTTCTCAGAGGGACATTTGTGGAATGTTTCTTAGTGGGACTTACTATGCAAAGATATTTTATAAAACAGAGAAGTAACACTCAGTCTGGGAAGAAAATGGTTAACATTCAGTGTGGCACTAATGAACTATAAATCCATTGACCAACGAGCACACGACTTGGATCTCACTTTGGGCTCATGTATCCTCAATGTGACGTGAAAGCGTTTCTGTTTAAGGAAAGAAAGATTTGGGGCTGAAAGTGGTAAATACCTGATTTTGAAAATAAGTAATGTGTTGTGAGAATAAAATAATTGTGCTGTAGCGGTCTTTGGGGATTATAGTTGCACAGGTCATAGTCGTCCATTAAGATTGGTTGGGGCCATTCCAGGAATCAGGAGTCATCTCTCGGCCACTTCAGCCATGGGCTCTTGCTCCTAGCAGGTTTTGGGTTGAGTTGTTATGTAAAACATTCAAAAGCCCCTCACCCCCACCTCCCCTTTGAGCTTTCTGGCAGCTCATCTCTGTGAAGCCCTGAAATCTCTCTTAGAGTTTAGGGTTGGATTTGAATTGGGCTGCTGAATAATGGAATTGTGCTGTCTAATGTTAATCCCCTGGCAATCAGTCTTGTTGAAAAGAGCCTATGATTCAGTGGTGTGATGTAGAGGGAGCGTAGAGTGTATGGAGTAATGCAGAGAAAGGCCTGATTATGTCACAAAATTGGGAGATTGCCCAGCTAAACTTTGGGCCAATAATGACACAATGCTGGTTGGGAATATCCATTAAAGCTCAACCCTAATAATTTTCCAAGCCTTGTACCTTCTTTATAAATAGAAGCCAAAAGTCAGTGGAGTGTAAGACATTTTCAGGAAAGATGGAGGTGTGAAATACTCTCATCTTTGCTCAAAACCCTAATAATCACTTTGAGAAGCACTAATAAGAATTGAGTCGGCTAAAGAGTCTCATGTAGACTTCCAGGGTTGGCAGACAGTAGTCATTCTGAATATCTCAGCAAGTGAAAAGAAGAGGGATTCAGGCTTGAACAGCAAATTTCTGGAGGCCTACAGCTCCAAGTTTAATATGTGGCTGTGTGATAACAGCTCTTCTGCTACATCTCTGTTTCACAGAAAATCAGAGACTCTTTCCCAGTGAAGGGGAAGTCCTGTTCTTGTTCACGTTCTCCGTGGTTTTATTTTTGTTGCTATGATACATAGGTTTGTGGTTCAGATATTATGAAGCATCAGAATGGGTGAGATCTTTTTATTGAAATTCTCCCTTGGAAAGGCATTCCCATAAGCACTTTAATGTAAAAGCCGTGTAATTTAAGTGACATTCTTGTGTTCTGGAATTAAACAGCAAGCCATTGTTGTGTGTGAGGGAAATGCTTTCGTTTATGGGAGCCCTTTGAAGAGCCTTGCTTGATCCTTATTAAAATTGACACCATTACTTTTCAGCCATTTACTTTCAAGGGGAATTTAGTGTGAAGCTCCACATTTTGGTAATTGTGGAGATAATAAAACGGGCTTCCCTAGAAGAGCTGGCTCTGGGAGGTGGTAAGTCTTTCCCATAGTTTGTCAGTGAATGAGGCCGAAGCCCAGGATTCTGACTGGGGCCCTGCCACCAAGAAGCTGTAGCTTCAGATAAGTTATTTATCTTTGGATTTCACAATCCTTGTGTCTGCAAATGAAGGAGGAGTGGAGACTCGCTGACGTTAGAAAAAGCAGCTGGGTATTGTGGAGAGCATGTGTGCCAGCCCACATGCCACTGTACCCAGTGAATTGGGACAAGTCACTCAGCTTTTCTGAGTCTCCGTTTCCTCATCAGTAAAATCGGAATGATGGGACTTACCTCATCCCTGTGATGGTTCTATCAGTTTCCCCGGGGGTTGCTGTAGCAAATTGTCCGCAAGCCGGATGGCTTAAAACAACAGAAATTGATCCAGTCTCAGTTCTGGAAGCCAGAGTCTGAAGTCCAGGAGGCAGCGGGGTGTTCCTTCTGCAGACTCTGAGGGAGAATCTATTTGATGCCTCTCTCCTGGCTTTTGGGGGCTGTCTTTCCCTTATAAAGACACCTAAACCCCCGGATCATCTTATCTTGAGATCCGTAACTTAATTACAAAGACCTTGCTTCTGAATAGGGTCACATTTACCAGTTCCAGGGGTTAGGACATGGAATTAACCTTTTTGCAGGCCACAATTCAACCCATTATGGTGGCTATGAGGAATCAGTTGATTAACAGATAAAAAACACCAAATTGGTATCTAGGTGTAGCCAGCAACAAATTCAGGCTTCTCCTTTCCAAATCTGGGCCCTTTGAGAGTGAGAATGCATCTTTTATAGCTTTTATTAAGCTCAATCAAAAGTTTTATTCGACAAACTGCCATGTTGGGACCAACCGAAGTGGCCAGTGGCTGATGTTCGAGTGTCCTGCTGAGGTTTCCATGTGTGTCATCAAGGCTGTCTCAGGACTGCTGTGGTTGCTGGGCTTGCAGAAGAGGATCGTGCAGTTTGAGAGCTCCAAGTTCACTGAGTGGCCTCCCCCTCCCACCCCCTTCACTGCTGAGGAAATGCAGAGTTTGAGGAATGAGTGATTTGCTAAGGACTGGAAGGGACTCTGGAGCTGGGCCTCCATGCGGGTCTTCTCGCATGCCAGTTTAACCTCTGTGCACCACACGCTGACATCTCTGTTTTAGGTTTACTGCGGTGGGACCAGGAATGACCGCCGCAGACCCTGAGAAGGTGCCGCACCCCAGGATCAGCTCCTTGTTGCAAAAGAACAAAAAAGTGGGAGAGAGGTGGAGGTATTTGAAAGACAAGCTGCTCCTTCTCACTTATATGGACCCTTTGACTTTGAATTATGGACTTTCTCTCCTTTCGGGCACCTAGTCCTGCAGTCTCAGAGGCTATCAGCTGACCTTTGAGCTTTACACCTGACATTGGATATTTTGGGGGGCAGAGTACAGTGGAGGCGCCATAGGGCACTGCCGTCTTCTCCTCTGTCAGTCTGACTTTCCAGAAATGTGTCCTCCCCTGGGACAACAGCTGTAAGTGGCTGGCAGTGTCTCGGTGGGTGCCTGGAGCTGGTTGGGGCCAGGTATCCCATCTGGCTGGCTGGAGGTCCCACAAGCCCCGTCACCAGCCCTGACTTGCTCGGTGGCAGACCAGATTGGCACTGTCGGCGTACAGCCTCTGTAACTCGGCTCTGGACATGATGGGACGCAGACTGAAAGCACAAAGGAATCTGTCCTGGTGATAACTCTCCCTCAGGTATGTGTTCAGGAGGAATGAAGAGTCTTTTATTCCAGGCACTGGCTGATAAGCCTGACTGTGGGCTTGACACCTGGCTCTGAGCTGTTGGCATCCCCAGTGGGAGAAGAAGAAATTGCATAAATTGTTTACTTCTGGGGGCAGCCTCCGCCCCGGGAAGACAAAGGCTCCAGTGTGATCCCTGAGCAGAAGGAACAGGGCTGAGGTGAGGTAGGGACCCTCAGACCACACTTCTCCAGTGTGAATTTTAGAATCGTTTGCATTTGGACAAAGCAGAATTTAAGTAAATGAAGAAGTGGTGGCCGTGTTAATTCATTAATTGGTTGGTTTATTACTGAAGCTGTCAAATTTAGGGCCATTCCTGCTCACTAGTTCTTTATAGAAGATCCCTCTCTGTCCTAGTTTTCATCACACCATGGCTTCTGGATGGATTTTTGTCTTTCTGTGTGGTTGGGGTGGCCGTGGTGGTAGGTAAAATTAAACCACGCAATACCACGTATCTGGAGATTTTAATGCATTGAACACTCGACTCTCATGTTCTAAGCTCCAGTGCTTGGACATATCTAGGGTGCTCACCAGGCCTCAGCTCCACAGAGCCACTCGGGGTTCTGAATTTGGAGTGTCTTGGCTTAGAGACTTCCTGGCTAGGCCTCATTTGATTTTCTATGTTCATGATCTTACCTCCAACTAAATCTTTTCCATTTCTTGCTCTAACTTTAAGACTTGATGTTAACCCTGATAATTGGCTCGCATGCCAGCTCTGAAGTTGTGAAATCTAGCTGGAGGGAGGTAGAAAGCCCCTCTACTGGAAATGGGTTGAGGTGCTGTGCCAGGTAATAGGTCGCAGTGAGTGCTTTTATATGTTGACTTATTCGGCTAACACAGAATTGTGGAACTGGAGCAGGGACTGAGGAGGAAGCAAGGTCCTATTGCTGCTTTTAGGGCTCCAGAGCCATTTGCTGCTCCCGTTGTGCACCGTTGCTGTGGGGTCTGCCCTCACTGGTCTGCACTCTTGCGGGGTGGCACCTCAGGAGGTTTCTGTGGGAACTGCAGCAGAGAGGGGCTCACAGTCTGTTTCTGTCCTCTGCTGCCTCTGTGGCCTTGGGAGTTGGGACCTCGGAGCCTCAGTTCCCTCCTCTGTAAAATGGGTGTGATGGCACACGTGCCTGTGGCCCTCTTGAGAGGATGAGGTGGTGGGAAGGCGGGACTTTTAAAGAACAGTACTGTGTGATTGTTAGTCGCTGTCATTAGGTGGTCCCACACCTGCCCTGTATCTGGGTGGAGGCACGTGGACACAGCCTGGCCCTGGCTCATGGAGTGGTCTGTCCTCTCCTTTCCTCCAGCACAGAGACTTCAAAACTTCTTTTGGTAGTTGCTGTTTAATATGCTTGCAGTTGCTCCAGAGCAGCTTTTCATCCCTGTGGCACAACAGGGATTCTGGGGGCAAAAGCTGGCTAGTGGATAGCTGCGTCACCTCTGATGGACTGACCAGCAGAAAAGTCCTTGCAGGACCGTATCAGCAGGAAGTTATCCCTTCCAGGTGCCAAGAGCAGGTTGTGTCCTGGGGGTGGAGCAGGCACATGGCAACATGGATGGGGACGTGTTAGAACTTTGCAATATCAACATTTTGCCATGTTCTTTGCAAGCCATCAATTGCCCTCTGCCCCATAGTTGAGGAAGGAAAACTAATCGATTGCTTTAGGTTCTGGCAGGGGGCCAGGCTGAGGTGGCTGGGAGAAGGCTAATGTTTGCCGTCTTGACTAATCGCTGGCATTGGATCTGCTGTGGGCAAAGAGGATGTCAAGGTGTCATAGACAAGTTAATGTCTTACAGCCTTTTGTAAGCAGAGGGACTCTTCACCTCACCTGGAGATGATGCAGGTGGGGGCAGGAGTAGAAAGGAAGCTACTGCTATCAGAGCGTGAGTAGGTCAGCCTGGCATGAAGGTGTTGATTCATTGCTGGCAGTCGTAGTGCCCAGTCACAAGCTTAAACTTCATAAGATTTCTGTCAGTGTGTTCTGAATTGGAACAACAGAAAAAGAGTTTAACCAGTTACTTAATATTTGGGGTTTTGTGGTTTGTAACTTATTGCAAATTCTGAAACAAGCTCTTCAGAGTTTCTGTCTAAGCTCATACAGCTTTAGGGTCACCTTTGTAAATCAAAAGACCCTGCTTGTGAAGTATTATGTCAACTGTTATTAAGATGTGAGTTCTTCCCCTATTAAATGTTACTGCCATCAGTATGCCTTTATGGATTCCTCCTCCTTTAGAACAGCCCACTTTTGTGTTAACAGTCTTCAGATTTGGTTTATTTTCACAGTCAAGGACAAGGTAGGGCAGAAACGACCTAATGCTGTAATAGGGATGTGCTGTCAACTTAAAGGGCAAGTCTGAGTTGGAAAGGCAGCTTCTAGAGATACCGTCACATCTTTGACCACAGTGAGATCAAGTGCAGGTGTGAGGTAGGTAAGAGGCGGCTGAGGGGAGTGTGCTGGTGTTGCAACTGACAAGTTTTTCTGTTTCTCCTTCTGAGAAGAAAGATGAGGAAGTGAGAACCTCATTGGTTTGGAGAGAGAAAATGGAGGGATTATCCATGTTTATTTTAATGATTAATCCTCTCTCTGCAGAGCAGCCTGGGCTTGGTCTAGTGAGTGACAGTCGGTTGAGTGAAACATGGGCTTCATGCTCTCAGTTCTCAGGCCACAGCACAGGAGCCCCCAGATGGCCACAGGGATGAGATGATAAATAGGGGTGGAGATTCCTGGATCTTGCTAGAACTGCTTTTCCTTTCTTTCTTCCAGGGCCTCTCCCTGGTAGGATTCTCTCCATCCTCCAGTTCTGTAGGGCTGGTAGGTATTCTTACCATCCCATATAGGTGTACACATCAGCAGCTCAGATTGTGCACTAGATGTATTTTCTATCCCATCAGGAGGAAAATGATATTTTGTAAGATAGGCATTGGATATTATACTGGAAGGATCTTTCTGGAAGGCATGGTTTATTTGAGAAAGGAAGTTCTCATTTTATTTGGTTCGGTATATACTCTGGCATGGGACTGAAAGGGGAAGGATTTAGCCCTGTAAATTTTACATTTTGACCCAAAGAAACAAAGCCATTCTATATATGAAGCCATCCCTGAATGTTCAGTAGGGAATGGCCTAGTTGCAGGCTGGTTTGAGGCATCCCATCAGGTTCAGACAGTGAGAAGGGAAGTGGCATTTGGATTGGAGCCTTTTGTGAACTCTGCGTGACTGTTTTGAAGCTTCTCTTCAGAAGGTGGTCCCAGCAAGGAGTATTTAGTCATTTTTATTTTCAGTATGAGTTTGCCTCTAAGAAAACAATGAGGTTTTATCGTTCAACTTCTCATGTGGATCATACCAATGGGAGGCGTTTCTTGTTTGCTCAGATGGGCTGAAAGCTTTTGCTTCTGCTTGAACCACCCAAGGATCAAAATAAGGCATCTGAGAGATTAGTGTGATAGATTTTTCCAGACTTCCTCTAGAATCAAGGCTTTTTAATGGGAAAGTTGATGAAACCTGTCAACATTGCTTCTGTGGACATCTTTCCATGTCTGTACATATTGATCTACTTCATTCTTTTTAGTGGCTCATTATTCTCTTCTGTCCTGGATATTGTATAATTTATTTAATCGCTTCCCCATTGGTAGATATTCAGGTTGTGCACATCTTTTGTGTTCCAGTTACAGAAGAGGCTACCATGGCAAGCGTTGCAAACTCTTATTTTTGGGGCACTTGGGTGAATATTTTTCAAGGACAAAGTTTTAGAGGGGAACTCACTGTATCCTTTTTGATAGAGATCAAGAGAACATTTTCAGCCTAAAGAGCTTCATTCTGAGCTCTGTCTTTGTGACCACCCCCCTGCGCCCCAAAGTGGTCTGGTTTTTAGCTTCTTTGCAAATCCTTTGAAAGGAGATACTCTAATTTGGAGTTCAGCCTTTGTAACAAGAAGGTATGTTTAATTCTGCACTTTTTTTTTTTAACGTTTCCAGCATACTCTTCCCATGAAGGAGACCCAGCTATGCAGAATCCAGCTGATAATCTTGCATTCCTGAAAGATGTTGCACCCCTAATGGCAGGTGGCAGGGCGCTGAGCCTCTGTGGTGTAGGTCTCCAGTGTGATCGCTCTCAGCTGTGTTTACTCCAGCTCCTCAGGAGGGAGCCTGGGGAGACTGACGTCTGAGTTTTACATCAGCCTGAAAACCAAGCACAATATAGGGAGGGACCTTGTGCAGAGTCTTTGTGGCAGGAGAGAGAGAAGCTGCCAGGAAACCGGACAAGATAAAATACACTGAACTCATTGAGAAGATAGGTTTTCTGTGACTCTGGAAAGATGTCTTGTTCACTCTGTGATACCATCACCGTTGCCATTTGTCCTTTTGTAAAATCGTGGTAATTTGTACATATAATGCATTTTAATCTTTTTTTGGGTGTACAATTCTGTGGCATTAACTACATTCACATGGTTGTGCAAGCCATCACCACCATCCATTCCCCAGAACCATTCATTATCCCAAAGCCTTTCAACAAAAGGAAAGGCATTTTTGAACCTAAATTTGACATAATCTTATGGTCACCAAAGGGTCTTCATTCAGTTCTTAACTTTTTGAAGGCACAAAGCTCAGGGTATTGTAAACATTTGGGGTGTAAATAACACACAGCCCAGCTCCTGTAATTTGCCCAAAAGACCTGAATTGACATCCAGCTGGTAGAAGCCACTCAACCCCCAGCCAAATAATACTGTCTATGACGTTAATTAGGGGAGGCACTTTGCCTCCACCTGCTTTGGTCTTCCCAGGCCGCCCAGTCTCAGCCAGCACTTTGCACTGCTTCTCCAGCTCATCGAGCAAGCACAGAGGAATTAGTGGTGTTTTGCTTCTAGCATTTCACATGATGCAGCCTCCATAAGTCACCGAGGGACTTTAGCGCTGGAGGGAAGACACTTTGGCTGTCCCCAAACAAGCTTGCTCTGCACACTTTGCTCTCTCTGCAGAAATACCTGTATGCTTTGGTGGAAGCTGGATCACCAGCCCAGTTCTGCAAGACTTTCAGAGTCAGATGTTCAGGCAGGAGGAAAATGAGGCCACGCTAAGCCTAGGATGGAGAAAGAGCAGCCAATGAGTCACCTTCTTCAAAAATGTGGTTTCCGTTTATCGTCATTAAAAAAGTCTGGGTGCCCAAGTTATCCCTGTTCACTTGTCTGTTCTAGAGGATGATAAGCCAAAATACTGCAACCCATACTTAGACTAGGAAAATGTAGTACTCCTTCTCCTACCTCCTAACCTTACCTTTCCTACTGGGCAGTGTAGTTCTGACCTCCCGCTGTGCCAGACTAGAGGCTGGAGAAAGCTTAGGGACAGCATAACTCAGAACCTGACTGGATTTGTCTTGTCTGGTTTGAGTGCATCAGGCAGAGTCTTGACAGGCAATGAACTTGGCCTACTAATTATAATTAGCGGAGGTCTTTAACAGGTTATTGGGCTCCTCGAGCTTCAGAGGGCTTTGATCATCCTCCCTAATAACCATGCCTCATGCGAACTGCTTTAGTTCGTATTTATGCAACAAAGGCAACCGCTGCCTACTGGTTAGAAAAAACCTGGGCCGGGCTTTTAGGAAAAAGAATTCTCAGTTCATTTTCACTTGTTCCCCCAATTGCAGAATGTTCTTTCCCTATTCAGCCCTTGGGAGTTGCTAAGAAACTGCCGTTTTAGAGGAAGGGTAATTAAATTTTGATTATAATTTAAAGACAGAGCAGGGGTTCTCTGGGTTTCTTAAATGAATGGGTGTCCCAGAGCAGGGGACTTGCTATTTGCAGATCAGTCCTGGGCACTCACTGTGATGTAAGTGTCTCTTGGTGTCTCCAAGCCAGAGAGAGGCTTTGCAAAGATTCTTTGTGGCAAGCATGCTTAACTTTGGGGGAGAAATACTTAAGTAGGAGACCAGTGTGTTCTGGGAAACCAGCAACTCTGGGCTTGATTAATTTATAGGTGTAATTTAAGAACCTGGTTCTCCTTCTGATCCCGGGGATGCGTATTTACTGAGCCTGTAGACGTGAGGCCTCTCTGCTTGGTGGACGTTTTTTATGGCCTTTGCGTTGTCAGAGTAAAAGCTGTAGATCTCTTATGAGCAAACATATTATTATGTCCAGAGGAGGACTGGCATGTTATAAAGTTTCAGTGGTCAATTAACAAAGATTTATTCTTTGTTACTCAGGTATTTTCTCTCTCTCTCTCCCTCAGTAATTACCTCTTGGAATGAAGCAGGCTGTTTTCCGCCTGCCGTCCCTGGTCACGGCTTCTAACTTCAGAGCAGGGCCTGAGAGAGCCGGTTTTGACGTTTAGGCTCACAGAAGCTGGGCCTTATGCTTTACTAAAGTGGATGCATTTGGAGCACTTGACAAAAGGGAGTGAGAGAGAGAAAATGCGGGGGAGCGAATATATTTTTTAAGCACTTCAGTCTGTGTTTACTACGCATTTATTTGATGGGACCTCATTCCAGCCATGCAGCCAACTGTCCCATCGGCAGGGGCCGCACCCTTTGGACTGCTTTCCCGTCTGTCTTAACTTGGAATTCACACAGGGACTTTCGAACTGCCCTTTCAGAGGTTCTCAACCTGTGTCAGGTCCATGCACTGTCCATCTGTGACCCGCTGAACTCAGAGTATGTATATTTAAAATTGTAATGAAGCCACAGGGGTGAGCTGCTCACCAGCTTTTCTGTTCTCCGTATATTTATTTCCTTCCCCTTGTAGGGAGGAAAATCTGTTTTATATAATAATCTGAGAGTTAAACATGCAGCAAGAGAACCTTGCCTAAAACTGTAAATCCTTCCTGGTGGAGAAGATGTGATTTCTGTTATCACATGGAAGAACAAGAGGTGGGTCTGCTCTGGCTTTTCTTTTCTCTTCCAGAGATAATTCGCTGGCTTATTCTTTTTATGTCAGCTCAACTGCCCAAAGTCTTGCAAACGTGAACCTGGTTGGCCCAGAGCCTGGGGAGCTTCTGGGGTGAGTGCTGTCACCATTGGAGGGTCTTGGCGCTCACCATCCCTGCCCGCCCCTGCCATGCTCCCCCTGGGCCCCTCTCCGCAGGAACTGCCGCCCAGCCTGAGCCTCCAGCTGCCATCTGTACCCTACTTTCACCCCAGCTTTTTGGACGTTAGAGCAGGAGTCCAAAGACTACCACCCCCTTGCTACTGATCCATGGTCTTAAGGGGCTGATGGGTACCAGGGAAGAGTTTTCACTGATGGGTTGGAGGCCAGGAGCACCATGCTGTGCAGATGCTGGCACCCGGGACCTTTCCCGAGATGTTTCAGGCCTCATTCTCCAACTTGTTTAAGGGCAGAGAATAAGGTTGCAAAGGAAATCAAAGCCTGATGTGGAGAAACGAAACATGAGGCCTACTGACTTTTAAAAAACATTTTAAATAACATTCTCTAAGGTTTCATTTTATACTGAAGGCAGCTGTAATAAGTTTTGGAAGACGTGTAAGGTTTCGATTACAGAGCGATCCTGCTTGCCGTTTTTGTACCAAAAGTGAGAAAGGGCCGAGGGGGAGAGGGGGGTGGTTGAGAGGTTATTTTGTATAAGGTGAGAAAATTTGAAAGGATGAATTTAAGTCTGCGAGAGCGGCTAACATTCGGTACGCTGTAATTTGCAAATGCAATAACATGAAACCCTTGTGGAGTTTTTTTCTTTCTTTGAAATTTTTTTCTCTTCATGAAAATAGTCCAGATAGCAGTGGAATAAGTTAATGACTGAAACTCAACAGCACGTTGACCACAAGTAAAACTAGACTGCAGCTCTGCAGTGGGCCCTGCCTGTGCGGCCCCAGTGACTCAATTCTCTGCTGAAGGCTGGCGCAGGCCGGAGATGTCGGACTGTATGAAAGCACTCATTGTTCACTGGGCATCGTTACTGGGTATTACATGCACAATGTTTGCTTGTGAAACGATTTATTAGAAACAAGTAAGTTTAAGAAAGAGACTTGGTTTGAAATTCAGTTGATCTTCTGACTTATGACATTTAGGATTTTATAGTACCTTTGTTTCTAAGAATAAATATTTGGGTCCACTGGAAATATTTATCTTAAAACACCCAAACGGGTGGGTGCAACATTGGAAAGCTGGGCCAGAGAATGAAGTGATATCTGAAATTCACCACTCTATGGGAATGAGTAAACCACCTCAATATTTGGTCTGTACAAAGGAGGAGCATGTGTGATGAGCTTGGCCTGCTGTGTCCAGCCAAGAGGACAGCTCCCTCCCACTGAGTCTCTGGGGAGGAGGCCTGGGGAGGGAGGTGTGTGTGTGCACTTAACTCTGGCCTTCTTGCGTGGATGCGGTAGCTGGGATTAAGCCAGACCTTGTCCCTGCCCGCTGCAGGCAGGTCCCTGTGGCATCCGGCTGGCTGTCAGGCCCGAGCAGGAGGCCCGCCATGTGCGCAGGCCATCGCCGGGCTGGCGAGTGAGGGTGTCTGGTGGTGTCCGAAGGGTTCCCGGCTTTGAGATTCTCTGCCCACAAACGAGCAGTCTCCTCTTCTGGGTTCTTAGCTTGGCCTCCATGGATGATGTCGTGGCAGATGAATGACTTCTTTGGGGGCTCTGAAATCCTTATCTGTTTAATGTGAAAATGTGGGTGTCTACGATGTGATGGGACATTCTGGAATGAAATGTGTTCAGAGTAACCACTAGCACATTGTTTTTTTTTTAAGAATGTTTTTGAAGACCAGCAACAGGCTTGTGCAGTAAAATCAATTTGCACATGGTCTGGCACTTATCCAACAAAATCCACTCAAAGATGCTTTAATCTGAAAGGCCCCAATATAGAAAGGCTTAGATATCTGTCATTCTAGTCTGTTATTCCAGCCCAGGGCATGGGGGATACTCTCTCTCAGGTGCAGTGTGGAGACATCCTTGATGTGTTGGGCCAGCTGGGTTTTCTTCATTTCCCCTGGCAATTTTTTAAGTTAGAGTTAAGGCAGTGGTACACCCTCAGAGCAGGGAGAGGGATTGGAGGATGGCTGATATTTGTGAGTCGACAGATGATTGGGTCTTTGTAGGTCTTGGCTGAGCTGCCAAGTAGGAAAGTTCTGGTTACTTTGTGATTGTAGCGCCATTGTGGACAAGATCACACAGCAGGCTGGTCTGTTACTAGGTTTTTGAGGACCATTGTGTGTAGTTTCTCATGCATGTTGACATGGTTGCCCCTACAAGATTTCTGCAGAGACCACCTCTCAACTGGAGAGGACCTTTTCCAGGCCTAAGACAAGAGAGGGTGTCTTCTGTTGAGAATTTTTGCTCTAGAGAGAGAGCGGCAAGGCAAGTGAGGGTGGGAAATAATTGCTTAGCACAGCCACTGTGGGCCTCCTTTAAGACAGCCTAAATCATCACCAGGATTTGGGATCTGGTGTCTCCTGTGTTTCTTTGGTGCTACATCTGAATAAACTAAGGAATGTCGCCTTTCGCATCAAGCATTTGGCACCACTTAATATTTACCAAGGAAATGAATGAATGCATAAAGAATGAATAAATGGAGTAAGTTTCATAGTAAGGAGATAAATCCGGTTGTTCATTTAGTCTGTTCATAACTTTGGGCTTTAGCTTTTAGCTTCTTTCTTTTTAAAGCAAGGGGTGGAAGTCTTTTCAGAGCACCTCATGAGTGTTTCAGGAGACACTGTGCATATTTTTTTTTTTTTAGCATTCATGGTGACATTAAGGTTAGTCATGTCACTTACCTGTGATGTCAAGCCTATGGTCAGAGCTTGTTTCTGATACTATCCCAAATGGAGTCAATGAAGAAGCACCCACTCCCCTGCCATTTACCAATCTTTTAGGTTGTCAGAATCTTTTTCCTGTGTTCATTAGGTGGCCATGGACAACCAATTGCTTGAGTTATAATAAGTTCTTTTCTCAGTTTTCTAAATATGTATATATGTATTCTTTTTACAAGGGTCGCACTCCCAGCAGACTCCTTTGAAGTCATTTTGTCATGTACTGGGCCTCGGTGTTATTTCAAAGGAGTCAGCCAGGAGACTTGAGGCCTTTCTGGCTGGAGTTCACAAACAAGCCTTGTGGACAACACAGTGTATTTATTCGTCTCCCCTGCCCCCGTCCCCACTCCCTGTTTCTTCCCTCTCTCCTTTAGAGCGATCGCCACACCGGCCCATCCTCCAAGCAGGACTGCCGGCAAATGCCTCCACCGTGGTCGGAGGGGATGTGGAGTTTGTCTGCAAAGTTTACAGCGATGCCCAGCCCCACATCCAGTGGATCAAACACATTGAAAAGAATGGCAGCAAATACGGGCCCGATGGGCTGCCCTACCTCAAGGTGTTGAAGGTGAGGACTTTCTGAATCCAAAGATGCTTGCAACTGCAGTCTCCTTCATGGGTCAGCCCCATTCTTTGATTTCCTCTTGAATTTGAGAGAAGATGATTCCATCTTTGGCCAGCAGAGAGTATATGAGAAAATTAGCTTGCTAGCAAAATTTCAGTGGAGGGAACCATAGGGTAGTAGAGGGACCCGCGAAGCTGGCGTCAGAGGAGTTCAGCTATTTATCAGCCCTGGGATCTTAGATGAGGCGTTTTGGCTTAGCAGCATTATCTCTAAAAGTGTGGAGAAAGATGCTATCTCCCCTGCAGGGCGGTTGTGCCGAGTAAATGGGGTGGAGGAGATAGAAAGAGCTTTGTAAACTCCAGGCTTTGTCCCATGCTTATTGTTACGTTGATGTTGTTTTTCTTACTAAGATGTTAGGATCAAATTTCAGTACTTTTGAGAACCGATCTGCATTTTCCTTTTAAAAGGAATTCCTTAACCTTTGCAATTCATCCTGCGCAGTTTAGACAATCAACTTTAGAAAAATGTTGAACAAGGGAACTTACTTTCTCCTTGTATCATTTGGTTCCTGCAAGTCCCCATTTTAATAGCATCAGCTTCGTAATTTTTTTAGATCTGTCTTGCTTCTCAGGATGGTGATAGCAAATAGCAGCTGAGTCTATACAACTTCTTAGCCTACTGCCTACCACATTTCGCATGTTTAGTTGCTCATAGAGAATGTCCTCACGAAGAAGCCTTCCCGTAGAACCATATAGGTAGCTCCACTAAGCGTGAGTTATTCTCCCAGTTGAGAATACCAAGGGCTGGAAAAGCTGGGACAAGATGACCAACCTGGGGAACTGCCAGCCCATTCTGCTAGGTGTTGATCATACCCTCCACCCCTTCCCTACAGCTTGCTTCTGTTGTCCACTAGTTGACTTACTTTGTTCTCTCTGAACCACAGCCCTTTATTGCTGCAGTTTAGACATAACGGAGGTTGTTTTTTTTTTATGGTGTGTTGGTGGTGGGACCCTAGACAGTATGAAGTCCTTCCTGGTTGGCCGTTATATTGTTCTCCTGTGTCTGTTCCAGCACTCGGGGATAAATAGTTCCAATGCAGAAGTGCTGGCTCTGTTCAATGTGACTGAGGCGGATGCTGGGGAATATATATGTAAGGTCTCCAATTATATAGGGCAGGCCAACCAGTCTGCCTGGCTCACTGTCCTGCCAAAACAGCAAGGTAACAACGTTCTTGTGTTTTTTTTTTTTTTTCTTTTAAAGAAGGCTGGATATAGAAGCTGAAAAGACTTGATGCTTTGGGAGACTGCAGGCAGCTTATAGGCTAACTCTGTGGCCTTGGTATATTCATAATAATCTTTCTTTGGTGCTGCAGCTGGTGTGAGGCCAGCAGCCATGGAAAAATGCCCACACTGTTCAGAGTGCTTGCTGTAAATTCGTCTAACGATTACCTTCCATCCCCACCTACATTTGAAGTCATTCCTTCTGGTTTATCTTGTTTGGGCTGCACATTTCCCACTATTACACAGCAAGGCTATTTTAAATGCACACCGTCATGCCTATTGAAATGGGTGGCATTGGCATATCAGCAGAATCCTTACCCCCTCCTCCCCCAGATTTTTAGAGAAATGTTGGCATGATATCATTTCTCTAATAAAACATCGTTTCTTTGGTTACATAACTGATACTTACAAATACTGTCCTTGACCTTGGTCTCCCAAATTTGAGGATAGTCCATCTGCTGAATGAATGTGCTCCTGGGTGCTGTGGAAGGCAGCAGGTTGACCTTATTCGTCCCTTATGCCTCCCATTCAGATGCTTATATTTAAAAAGATCATACTTTCTTCCATTTTCTTTCGATGCAGTGTAAGTCAAGATGGTTATACAGGGGTAAAAATAACCTGAGCCTGGTAACCACACAAAATTCCACCCTAGTTCATTCTCACAGGGCTGGTGTGCAAGGTGTCCGGCTGGGCTTATCTGTAGTATTTTGTTTTACAACATGACAGTATAGGCAGACTCATCCTGTTCTCAAAGTGGGATTCTGCAGCCAACAGGACCAGAACCTAGCTTGGACTTTTGGGTGCTATACTTTTGGAAAACCACCCCTAAATCCAAAGCAGAGGGAAGGCCAAGAGAATGGATCTCTGTGGGTTGATTTTTCCATGTGTTTGATTGCATGCATGTCTAGGTGGTGAAGCCGGTGTGGTGATGGGCCTGTGGAGGTGAGCTGCTCAGTGTTGCTCAGTGTCTCTCGGTTGCGGGCTTTGTGGATGGGCTGCAGTCGGAATCTGCCGGTGGCCAGCACCACCGGAGCCCCCGGTGCGACGCCTCATGGTTCCATGGCCCCCTTCCACAATCATTCCTTTGTCTAGCCTTTTCTCTTGCTTCCCTTGTTTTCTAGGCCGCCGGTGTTAATACCACGGACAAAGAGATTGAGGTTCTCTATATTCGGAATGTAACTTTTGAGGATGCTGGGGAATATACGTGCTTGGCGGGTAATTCTATTGGGATATCCTTTCACTCTGCATGGTTGACAGTTCTGCCAGGTATATACTGCTCTTTCTCTTCGTGGTTTTTTTTCCTTTTCTTGGTTGATTGCTATAAAATTAACACAGCTTCTGTTTTTAGAAATGGCCCCTTTTATCCTTGCATAACGGTTTTTAAGAAAATGTTTAAAATGATCCCCCAGGGATAAGAAAGTTGCCTTGGGAATTCACACACAACGAGATCCCACACTCACATTTGTGATAAAGTGAAATTTCACCCTTAAAACCCAAAGGATCTTAGGTTTTTAGTGAGTCATTAAGTCAAAGTATGAATTTGCCTACCCTGATTTCTCCAAAGGAAGAAGTTAAAATTACTTTGTAAAATTCAAAGTAATTTTTTTCCCATTTCAAATTCCATTTTTCTAAAACCCCGTATGTACTTTCATTACTTTGGCTCCACTTTCTATTTTTAACGAGCTGTAACTAGATGGGTGTATGTCCGCGTGGCTGGGAGAGCCCCTCTGCGTGTAGGGTGGACAGAAGCAGTGTGCGACCTGCTTTGGGAATCTCGGTGGCTTGCTGCATGCTGCAATAGAATGGACTCTCCGTTTGCTTTTACTGCAAAGCATGCTCTTGCCATCTTGGGCTTGATGTTATTTCTGCCCTACAGAGAAATCAACATCAGCGAAGCCCTGTAGCCTAAAGATAGATGCTGTTTGAATCTTAACTGACATCTCTGTACTAGTCAAACTTTCTTGATGATCACTATCTACTTAGATGCATTTGCCTCTCTGTCATT
This sequence comes from Smutsia gigantea, assembly GCA_032199065.1. NCBI lineage: Eukaryota > Metazoa > Chordata > Mammalia > Pholidota > Manidae > Smutsia > Smutsia gigantea. The sequence continues at coordinate 36,710 of JAVSCE010005923.1, read as the reverse complement.
TCCTTTGTGAAACTGCATAGACTATGGTTTGCTAGCTCCTGATGTTCCACTCCAGTTATTAATTCCTTATTTTTAGAGTACAGTGCTTACGCGCATGCTTACTTTGTATCTAGTGAAAATAAATCATTTCATTTTGTGCTGTGCTGCTGAGAGTTTTGACTGTCTTGCAAGTATTTTCCTGATTAAAATGTATAAGCTTTAAATAATACCATTGCATTCATGTTTCCTTTTGTTGTGAACCTGCTGTGTGAATATTGGCTTTGAAATAATGAGATGCCTCTTAGGTTGAGCTTACTTTTACTTACTGTACTGCATTCTGCAAGGGCCCAACTGGCGCTTGGTAACCGATTTGCCTGACAATTCTAGCACATTAGCTAAGAATGCAGTTTGAGAAAAGTATTCAGAAATAACACTGCTTGTAGACTGGCCACTGAAGACCAAGGAGGGAGCAGACATTGTTGGAAGTTGGTGTAAGAACATGCTAACTTCAATAATTACATGTATACTCACATGTAATACCCTTTCTATTTTTTTCTATAAGAGAAAAGTTGTAGTGACTTAGCAGTGACACACAAAATTTGAATGGTTATTGATTAAGGAATGTTTCAAACTTTTTATGGTGTGGACATAAGACTTTGTATTAAAAGCATTTCAGTCTTTCTATTAAATGCATTTGCTTGTTTAGCTGAGTAATATGCTGGGCTGTATTAAGAAATATGAAACCTTTTCAGACCAGCCTACCAGATGAATATTCATTTCATTGCATACAGAACTGTGCTCATGTGGGGTAAACCACCTGCCACATCTACCTTTGGCAGAGCTCACCCAAATAAGACTTGAGGTACCATCCCTCCAGAAACAAAAGTGGGTATCCTTTGTATTTAAGAATTTTTCATTTGGTTTGCACGAGAGCCCATCATTGAAGACAGTCTTTTTGTTGTGGGTGTGGTTGACTGTCCTACGCTGCCCAAATGCTTAACAGAAACTGGCCTCATCGCCTGCCCTTTGTACCTTGGTGGCGGCCGATCTGTCGTGATCACTGGTTTGCAGAGGGCCAGTAAGGCTGGAGACAGTGACTGCCTGGGCGCTGGTGGTCAAGTGAGGAGCCCTTGCTTTATTCACCCTCCTCTGGGGGAGGTGCATGGCAGACCCGTAGCCCCTGTGATTCTGCAGCACTGAGTCATTGTGAAGCCCCTCGTCGGGAATGGTTGTCACTTTTTGATTCCTTTCATTTGCCAGGTTGCATCCATCCAATGTCCTAACTCTGTGGTCTGCTTATCTGTTCCTCCTCTGTGATCTGCAATCTAGCTCCTGTAAGAGAAAAGGAGATTGCAGCTTCCCCAGACTACCTGGAGATAGCCATTTACTGCATAGGGGTCTTCATAATCGCCTGCATGGTGGTGACGGTGATCCTGTGCCGAATGAAGTCCACCACCAAAAAGCCAGACTTCAGCAGCCAGCCAGCTGTGCACAAGCTGACCAAGCGCATCCCCCTGCGGAGACAGGTAACAGAAAGTAGATAAAGAGTTTGAAGAAATTTACTCCTCCCTCATACACCAGCCAGCTCTTGGGTCTGCTTCAATGCCTAGGTGGACATCGCTGTGCAAATGGAGCTGATGGGCCTCTCGGTGATCTGGCTAGTGCTTGGAACATGGAGAGCCAAGGGCTGGTGCGTCAGTGAGGGCAATGGAGTAAAGTTCAAGGGCAAGAGAGCGCAATGGTGTGAGATGCAGGTTCCTAATCAGCAGGCGAGGAGTGACCACGGAAGGCAATTGCCCTTGTGTGTTTGATGAGACTCAAGTGCAACAGTCTCTGTAATCTAATGTCGTCATCCAGTGCTTTTTTGGAGAGAGGCTACTACCACTAGTTGGGAGGGGAGGGACTCTAGTTCTCTCTGACTTATTTTTTTAAATCAAGGTCAGAAAACTACGCCCTGGAGGTGAACCTGACCTATTCATTTAAGCTGGCCCATAATGTCTTTCTTAACTGAATTTGGTTGGACCTCTCTGGTTCTTAAAATAGAACTGTATGCACATATTGTATAACTGAGTTGTTCAGAGGAGTGGCTATGGATTCATGGGAGGAGTGATTTTTATATGGAATCAGCAACAGATTATTTTTGACCTAGACCTTGGTCTTATGGTGGTTACTTTGTACTTGCATGTGCCTCCCAAGTGGTTTGAATTTGCTCTGGGGAGATGGGGCAAGATAGAGCCTACACATCTGCCTAAAACTAAAGCCCAACGGAGCTGAGCGGCACAGGAAATGCTTTGACTTTTTCCTCTGTGTTTGCAGAGATGGAGGGGAGAGGCCGATGTGAAGGGAAAGTGTCTACAAGGTATTTGGAACTTGGTTCCGATAAAGGTGTTTTTTTGAAGCCACAAGCAAAATGGCTAACTCTTTGGCTCTATCACTGTGTGTATTTGAGTAGAATTTATAGGGTGTTTGTTAAAATTGCAGCTTCTATAGTCTCAGCCTAGAGATTCTGGTTTAGTAGGTCTTAAATGCGGGCCAGGAATTTGCATTTTAAGCCAGTCCTCTGGTGATTCTGAACTGCTCTCTGAGAAGCTCTGGGCTCATCCCAGCCCTGCCCCTCCTGGGGCTTGAGGTGGCTGTGGCTTTCTGGATGAGGCATGAGGAGGATTAGGAACCAGTTGGTTGGCCGCAGTTTGGGATGGATTTGGCTGTTCTCAACCCAGCTGCTCCAAATCCTGGGCTGCATGGGTGCTTGTTGAATTTTTTGAAGCCATGTTTCAAGCATCTCTTTCTTCATGGAGGCTGCGGACAGCGTTCAGAGTTGTGTCAAGTGCAGGCAGATGCCCCAAGTGTGTTAAGAGCAAGTAGGGGAAGGTGCCTGTGGGGTCACTCCTGCCACCAAGAATCCTATTGTTACTAAAACAATGCCATGTCATTCTTGGGGCCAGGGAAGCAATGGCGGGGCCACCTACCTAACTCTGGGAGAGTAAGAATCCTGACTCTTAGCCAGATAAAACTTCAGTGACCTTCAGGTGGGGTTCTCCCACCTGCCACTCCTCTGTCTGGTTGTCTCTGGGCCATTCTTACAGCCATCTTGAGAACCTGACCTCTGGGAGTTGAAAAAGGGAGTGTTTTTCCCATCTTTGTTTTTTTTTCTAATAGGGAAAAATGCTACCTTCTGGAGGAAACTTGTGACCATTGTCGCATAATTATTTCATCATCCTTTTTTTCTGCAGCTGTTAACAAGACTCTTCTTTTTACTTAATATAAAAGAGGCAGATACCCTTTAATCCCCTTGACTCGGCCCCAGTCATCATGTTTTCCACTCTCTCTGGCCGCCCGGTCTCCTATTGTCCATCTCCACCTAAGCTGCCCATTTTCCCCATGCTCCCCTGTGTAACTTGGGGGAACCCTGAGCTCCCTTCTGCTTATCCCTCCCTCCCTCCTTCCTTTCTTCATCATGGTTTCCCGAGTGCTTGGTCTAACCCAGGTTCAGTCAAGATGTATATTGCCTTCGCCAGTGGATCCTAGGTTGTCTGAGATGCAGTCGCCTTGTGTTTCAGCAAGGTCCAGTAGTATACACGTAGCAGAGGAGAGTAGGCAAACATCAGTCCCCTGGAAAAATACATCTTTGGGAGATGAATTTATTTGGTAGAATGTTGACACACCTCAATTCTAGATAGGTGTCAAAATGGGAGGACGTGTGATTGCCTGCAAAAAGCACCTACAAAGAGGTTCGTAAGCATGGCTCCTCTGATGGAGGAGATTGCTATCGGGTATCTGGATAAAAGAGGGTTACTGGGCTGTAGCTGTAATGAAAAGCCCCAGAGGGGCCGGCAGATATGTTGATGACAGAGAAAGATACCACAGGTTGTCAAGCATGCCTTTACCTGGTGACAGGTGAGCCTGTAATTCGATGTCATGAGGATGGGTAGTTCTAGGCCTTCATGATGCCACGTTGCATGCTGTGTTTGCATGACTCCTCTGTTGCACCTGAGAAGCGCTGATAATATCTTCATGCTGGAGCCCAAATTTTATCTTCTTGGCCCTGACCGCCCCCCACTTCCCTCTCATGCATGCACAAAGCCTCTCATTCAATCAGTCAGTCATTGTTCTCTTTTTAGAACAAGAAAAGTTTTTTGTTTTTGGGTTTTTTATTATCCTATTGTAAATTTTCCTTGACCTGTACTGGACTTACTGGCGTTAAGATGGACATTTCAGTTTGTTAGTGTTTTTGAGCAAAAATATTTTTCTCCGCTACTGAGAAGATGTATTTTGTGATCATTTTCTAGAAACCGTGAGTTTTCTGAGACTCTTGATGAGTGTTGATGCTCGGGGAAAGAGGAAAACCTTTTTGGTGGGAAGAGGTGGGTGGCATGTGGCATCTCCCTGTTCCCCTTGATGGGCTGATCCCACATTCAGTGCCGGGGCTTGGCATGTGTTGGAGGGGACCAGCAAGGCCAGCCCAGAGAGGGGCACCTTCATGAGCTTATCCACTCCTGCACAGGTCTCCAGGGCTGCGAGTGGACAGCAGGGGCTTCAGGAAGACAGCCACGAGTTAAAGAGAGGGCCTTATTTTCTGTGTTCTGCACACATCATCACTTGGGTGGTAGTAGAGGGTGCAGCGGAAAGTGAGGATGTTCTGGAGGCATGTGGAATTTCAGGGTTTGCTGAACTGTTTTTTCAGTGAGTACATTGGGTTCTTTCTCTGGAGCCAGAAGTTTCCAGAGGGCTGAATGGAGATTTAACTGTGTCCGTAAACAGATAGAGCTGTCTACTGGGTGGGGAGACACGCACTCTCCCACCACTATCAGCATCTCAGAAGTGGCTGCAGGGTATTTGTTTCTCAGACTTAAGTTTTTCACGCTCTTGGTTGCTTATACAGGTAGATTGGAAACCAGAGAAAAATCAAGGGCAATCAGGGTCATTTTATAACAACATCTTGGGGCAAATGGCATGTTGCCAGGGACATCATGAACAGGACGAAAATGTGGTATGGGGGCGGGTGTGTGTGATTCGGGAGCCAGTTCTTGGGGCTCTGTATGAATGCTTATTAAACACACGTGAAGGGAAGTTCTACTTCTAGCTAAACAACACGACCACAGAACAGTCTCTGTATTTTGATCGACCAAGTGGTCTAATGAAAACTCACTGGTTCCAGAAAACATGTGGGCAGTTAGCGTGATCATGGATGGCTAACTGGAGTCTACCCTTGCGGGAGGGCACCTTGCCCTCCCCAGCCCCCATCTGGCCATTCTCTCAGCCTCCAAAAGATGACAGTTTGACTAAGATCTGACCTGGATTTTGGCTGATGTGATCTTCTAAGAAGAACCACCCCATCCCGGACAGTGAGCCATTGCTCTGATAGATAGGTTTGCCTCTAGACTTCTGGGGAGCAGTTGGGGGAAGGCAGAGACTTCAGAGACTTGCCCAGGGGCAAGAGTGAGTGTTTGATAAACTGCTTTGCCTAATGACCTACCTTTTGTCATGGAAGGAAGACTATCCACCCCTGAAACCCCTTGAACCTTTATCTCAGCCACCTGGTGTGAGATGGTGAAAGCATTTTATTTGGCTATTGGGGAGCGCTGGGCAGGGCTGACAGCAAAAGTATGTTAACTCCGGGGCTTTATGTTCTGGGTTGGGAACGTGGATCTACAGCATGAGTCAGAGGCTGGCTGTGGGCCAAGGGTGTTTGTGCAGCCTGAGGAATAAACTCAGATACTCATCAGCCTCTCCGTGGCATCTCTGCGTCTGCCTGCCCCGTGCCCTGGGCGCTCCCCTCTAGTTGTGCAGACAGAACACTTTCTTGGTGGCCCTGTAAGTAAGGAAGTGGTTTTTTTCCTCTTTTCTTTTTCCTTTCCCATATGTACTGTGGAAATGTACAAAACACACGTTCAGTTAAAAGTCTGATTGATGGCACGTGGTGAAGAGATTCCGAAAAGTGAGGGAACTGAGTGGAGACTGAAAATACATGCTAAGAAAGTGCCTGCCAGGGTGTGGGGGTGGGAAGACAATGTATTGGAGTGTTAGCCTTACTGTTTATAAATAATTGTCACTGTCAATGGAATCATTTAAAATGATACAAGAAGGAAACCCTGAACTTGAAAAAGAATATCTGGTAGGGAGGATTATGATTTTGTGCAAGAAGAAAACAGAAAAAAAGTGATAATCTAATAGTGCTGACCTAGTAAAAGGGTTGGAAGGTGGGCAGTGGGAATTGACGGGCATGGTGTGAGGAGAGCAGTTTTAGTTAAACACAGTGTTTTAGGAGGAATCGCCTGCAACGGATCGTTCCAAGCCCTGGAAACATGTTAGCTCTCAGAGTCAACGGAGTGAAGAGAAAGCCAGTTGTATTTTACAGTCCCAAAGGGGATTTTAAAAGCATAGTAAAAGTGCATGGCGGTAAAATTAAGATATACCTCTGTAGACAGTGATTGAATTCTGTAGTTTTATATACTTTAGACATTTTCTTAGCTTTTTTTCCCCTTTGTGTGTTTTACAAAAGTATTTTCCCCATTTGTACATTGAAGCTAAACCTCTACACTTCATCTGAACAAAATTTTCATAAGTAATCCTTTTTGTAAACATGATTTAAAAAATTTAATAATAATGACAGCCACGAAGTTTACAAAACTTGACCATTTTAAATGTCTTCCCGTTGAAACCTTGTTGAGACACTCTTGGGGGGAAGATGTGTATGTATGTGAACTTCTGCCACGGCTTGTGGGCGGAGGTTCCTTTTGGGTCATAGGTCAGTCACAGAGCAGTTACCTTCTGACTGAATGCCAGGTTGTCCCTGTTTTTAGGACAATCTTACATTCCAGCTTTCCTTCTGCCCTGGGTCTGTTCCCTGATTCCAAGATCCTTATATTCCTGGTTTGCTCTTTGGCTCGCTGGAGCCCCAGCCCATCCTGGCTGGGAACAGGGGGTCTCACCTTCCAAACTGACTGGTTCTGCAGGCTGTCCTTCATGCCAGCGGGTTTCCTTTCTTCCTCTTGCACACCGAACAATGTTAAGCCCCAAATGCGCCAGGCTCCCGAGAGGAAGGTGCCAATCATAAGCTCACTTAGATCTGGGCGGCAAAGGATTCTAAAAAGGTGCTAAGCAAAATGACTGTGGTGTGGGTAGCTAATATTAACTGAGCTCTTAGCTAGTGCCAGGCTCAGTACTAAATGCTTTATGGGTATGACCTCATTTTACCCTCCCGGTAACTCTGTGGGGTGGGAACTGTTCAGGTCTCCTTTTAACAAGTGAGGAAACTCTAGTTTGGGAAGGTTAAGTGACTTCCCAAAGCTCTCACAGTTAGCAAGTGTCAGAAATGCGGTATAGACCCCATAGTTGGACCACACCGCCCTCATTGGTGCAGTTGGTCAGGAGCCACTGCACGATGCGGTATCCCATGTCATAAACAGCAGAGGAAGGGCACCACCTAGGATTGGCTACGTGGCTAGGGGCAGTCACTGGGGTACCCATGTGGAAGGATGCAGACATGCCACAAAACCCAGCCTGGTGGCACAGGGAAGGGGTGGAAGCAATGATGTCATCATTTGTAACTCATTGTAGGAGTCAGTGTATTTCAAGCAACATGCACTCCATTTTCTCTTCCCCCATGACATGCTTCAGTTCAGATCCTTATTATTTTCAAAAATATTTTTATTGTTAAAGAAAGTACTTTCCTAAAACATAGAAGAAATACATATGCATGGTGATAAAGTTCAGATGGTTTAGAAAGCTCTGAAAATAAGACATACTCTATCCCCTTTGTCAACTTCTGACTGTGTCCCAAGGTAACCACTGCTAAGTCTCATATGCCCTTTCCGTAACTTGTGAAGAAAATGTCTGTGTTCTTACACCTCACACTGGGAAGGCTGCTCTTCCACATCATATTCTGCAAACCTTGCTGATGAGAGTAGAGCCTTTTGAGGACAAGGCACAGAAGCCCTGACAAGCTCTTCACCTGGGACTGCATCCCACCCGACTGCCCTGACCCCTGGCCATTGTTTCCCCGTGGGTTTCTCCTGATCTCTGTTGCTCATAGCACACCATAACCCATAGTGGAATTTTGGGAATCCTGTGGATTTAGAGTGGCAGGCTATGCTGCTGGTATTGCATGGGTTCTGGCTAAAGAATCTGCCAGATCCTGGCCATTTGGGGCCTGTAATGTCTCATTTTGAGGCTTTTGCTAGTTTGCTTGGATCTTCTGTTGCTCCGGCCTAAGATCCTCAAATACAAGTTCCCACTGCAGGGAGTGGTGATTTTGTCTGTTCATGTAGGAGAATTTTCTAGAAGGTCTTTCTGTCTGAAAACACCAGCATCCTTTTGCATCCAGAGCTCACGGCCTTGATGCAGGGCATTAGGATTTGAGGAAGTATCTTTGGCCAAACCCATTCCTGAATCTTTCTGAGCCCTTCTCTGCAGATGGAGCTCAAGACATTGGTGTCGTCCATGGAAACTGTGGAGATCTTGCTATTCTCCGAAAGACCTTGGTTTCCTGAGGCCAGTGCACTACAGTGAGAGCGGGCCCCATGCAGAGTCTAGGAAGAGGTCTTTAGAGTTGTCTGTGTGGCCAGGGTGGCGTCCCTGCCTAGACGGTGTCGTTAGTGGGGAGCAGGGATTCCAGGGGAGTTCACACGGTTACTTTTTCATCATTTCCTCCTTGCTTCTGCCATTTGTGCAGCCCAGACACTTGGGTGTCAGGCCTCAGCCTCTTGGAGCCTATCTATCCAAGAGACCTCTCTCGGTTCCAAAACTAATGATTCTTCCATGACTTTAAAAAAAAATTTATGATGTACACAATGAATAAACATGACTCATACTATCTGCATAATAAAACTTAGGAACAGCTCCCACTGCCAAAAGACTGCTCAGAAGGCTCAGAAGAAATGTTCTCTTGTACATTGTAAAAGATAATAGAAATCCTGGGTTAAAAATTGCATACTTTTTGATTTTAATACTGAAATCACCTTCCTATTCCTAAAATGATTTTTTTCCTCCAGTCCATTCTTGGGCATCTCCTCTGGTTTCCTCCCTGAGTTAAGGGCAAGCTAGATTTATGAAGAAGAGAATCAAGGTTTTCCAAATAGGATGTTCCTGGGAAAGTACAGGTCTTTTGGTTCCCTGTGGGACGATCCAGGTTCCACCCTGTGAAAACTTATCCTGACTAATTGTTCATTTACAGTCGCTCTTTGCCACCTTGATTTAAAAGATGTTTGTGAGCTTTGACAGGTCATGTTTAATTAACCTCAGGTTCCAACACTCTTGGGCTGAAGTTTTGTTCATGATATAGAGTAAGGTGGTGTTCGAGCAGCCCCATGACTGGACCAAAATTGGGTCATAAACTTCAGAAGTGGCCTTCGAGTAGGTTCTGCACATTTTCCTTAACAGAAACCAGCCCAGGGAAGACGATACAGACATAACTTGGGATATAGCAGGTTTGCTTCCAAACCACTGCGATAAAGCAAGTATCTTCATAAGGCAAGTCCAATGATTTTTTTGGTTTCCCAGTACATATGGCAGTTATGTTTACCCTATGTGGTAGTCTGTTAAGTGTGTGATAGCGTTATGTCTAAAAGAGTGTATGTACATTAATAAAAAAATACTTAAAGAATGCTAACCATCACCTGAGCTTTCAGTGAGCCGTGATCCTTGTGCTGGCCGATGGTCTTGCCTTGGTGTTGGTGGCTATTGACTTGATCGGGGCAGTGGTTGCTGAGAGTGGGGGTGGCTGTGGCAATTTCTTAAAATAAGACAACACCGAAGTTTGCCACCTTAATTGACTCTTCCTTTTACAAACGATTTCTTCATAGCGTGTAGTGCTGTCTGATAAGCCTTTTACGCACCATTGAGCTCCTTTGAGAATTGAAGTCAGTCCTCTCAAACCTTGCCGCTGTTTTTATCAACCAAGTTCATGTAATATTCTAAATCTTTTGTTGTCATTTCATCCATCTTCACAGCATCTTCACCAGGAGTAGATTCTGTCTCACAAAACCACTCTCTTTGCTCATCCGTAAGAAGCAACTCCTTATCTGTTAAAGTTTGATCATAAGATTTCAGTAATTCAGCCCCATCTTCAGGCTCCACTTCTAGTCCTAGTTCTCTTGCTGTTTCTACCACATCTGCAGTTACTTCTTAGGCTGAAGTCTTGAACCCTTCAAAGTCATCTGTGAGGTTTGGAAATCACTTCCTCTAAACTCCTGTTAATGTTGGTATTTTGACCTCTTTGTATCAATCACAAATGTTGTCAATGGCATCTAGAATGGTGAATCCTTCCCAGAATGTTTTTAATTTACTTTGCCCAGATCCATCAGAGGAATCACTGTCTGTGGCAGCTCTACCCTTAAGAAATGTATTTCTTAAATAATAAGACTTGGAAGTCAGAATGACTCCTTGATCCATGGGCTGCAGAATGGATGTTGCGTTAGTAGGCATGATAACCACATTAATCTTTTTGTACCTCTCCATCCGAGCTCTTGGGTGACCAGGTGTGTATTTTCAGTAAGTGGTAATCTTTTGAAAGGAGTCTTTTTTCCTGAGCAGTAGGTTTCAACAGTTGGCTTAAAATATTCAGTAAACCACATTATAAACAGATGTGCTGTCATCCAGGCTTTGTTCTTCTGTTTCTAGAGCACAGGCAGAGTATATTTAGCATAATTCTTTAGGGCCCTAGGATTTTTGGAATGATAAATTGGCACCGGGTTTCAGCTTCAAGTCACCAGCTGCATTAGCCCCTAAGACAAGAGGCAGCCTGTCCTTTGAAGCTTTGAAGCCAGGTATTGACTTCTCCTCTCTAGCTATACAAGTCATAGATGGCATCTTCCAACACAAGGCTGTTTTGTCTACACTGAAAATCTGTTTAGTGTAGCCAGCTTCACTAAGTATCTTAGTTGGGTCTTCTGGATAACTTGCTATAGCTTCCCTATCAACACTGCGGCTTCACCTGTACTTTTATATTACGGAGACAGTGCCTTTCCTTAAACCTCATGAACCAACCTCTGTTAGCTTCAGACGTTTTTTCTGCAGCTTCGCCATGTTTCCAGCCTTCACAGAAGTGAAGAGAGTTAAGGGCCTTGCTCTGGATTAGACTTTGGCTTAAGGGGTGTTGTGGCTGGTTTGATTTTCTATCCAGACCACTCAAACATTCTCCATATCAGTAATACGGTTGTTACGCTTTCTTATCATTTGTGTGTTCACTGGAGGAGCACTTTTAAATTCCCCCAAGAACTTTTCCTTTGCTTTTGTGACTTGGCTGACTCTTTGGTGCAAGAGGCCCGGTTTTTGACCTTTCTTGGCTTTCGACATACCTTCTTGACTAAACTTAATCATTCCTAGCTTTTGATTTAAAATGAGAGACATGTGACCCTTCCTTTCACTTGAACACTTAGAGACCATTGTAGAGTTATTAATTAACCTACTTTCAATATTGTGGAGTCTCAGGGAAAAGAGAGGCCTGAGGAGAAGGAGAAAGGCAGGAGAGGAGGGCCGCAGTTTGGTAGACCAGTCAGAGCACACACATGATCAATTAAGTTCACTGTCCTCTGTGGGTGTGGTTCCTGGTGCCCCAAAACAACTACAGTAGTAACATCAAAGTTCACTGGCCACATATCACTATAACAAATACCAGAATAATGAAAAAGTTTGAAATATTGTGAGAATTACCAAATTGGGACACAGAGATATGAAGCAAGCAGATGCCATTTGAAAAAATGGCGCTGATACTTTTGATACGGGGTTGCCACACATGTTCAGTTTGTAAAAAAAAAATTCAATATCTGTAAAAGGCAGTAAAGCGACATACAATAAAATGAGGTATGCCTATATATTAAAGGAACAACCTTTTTACCAGACACAGACTGAAATGGGTGAAGGTAAATAAGAAAACTGCCTGCTGCCAGGTGGGAGAGGAGCTTTCCCATGGGATGATGAATAGAAGATGTTCTTTTCTTTCTCTTGATTTTTGTCCTGTGTTCAATCTACTAGCTTCTGAAACCATTGTTGATAGGAGGCAGTCGATTTTCACCGAATGGCCTGGGCATCAACCAGTTCCCAGGACTGGGAAGCGGCAGAGGATGGCCCCCACTGCCTGGGCCTCAGGTGACCTGGCAAGGCATGTGGAGCTACTGGAATGCCTTTCGCCATCCAGTCCTAGAGCTAGTTTCTTGAGATATGCTGCTTTACATTTATAAGGCAGGAAATATTGAAGAGTTGATTTCCCCAAAGTTTTCATAGAATTTCATAAGCACAGCATTGATTGTGACCTGAGCTGGTCTACAGGAAGATTCATTATGTGGCATGGCTATAGTATAGGTACAGAGGAAAAGGCAGTGATGAAGCCTATGGGGTTCTGTTTCTCCATACTCAAGTAACTGTCTTGAGGAATTAGAACAGAAAGAAGACTTATATTTTTATATTTTGATCAGTCTAAAAGTGGTCTAAAAGGGTTAGAGGACCTGGTTTTAGGAACAAATGATTTGGATGAAATCAAGTTCTGCATAGACAGGAGGACAGAAGAGTAGGAAATCGAATGGCTTTGGTCTTCCATTCATGACTGGCCAGCTCCCTCCTGTCTTCCTTTTTAAGAACTGACTGGCTGGCCGGGCCCTGTCTGGCTTCCAGCCTTCTCAGGTGGGACCAGTGTTACATGTATGTCTTTGCATTTTGTATCCAGGTTTCTGCTGAGTCCAGCTCCTCCATGAACTCCAACACCCCACTGGTGAGGATAACAACACGCCTCTCTTCAACAGCTGATACCCCCATGCTAGCAGGGGTCTCCGAGTATGAACTGCCTGAAGATCCAAAGTGGGAGTTTCCACGGGATAAGTGAGTGCTTCTTTGGGCACATTCCCCAGTGGAGACGTAGGCATCGATGGGGACATTGGGTTGACGTTTTTGTTTTAATGACCCTTAACCACAAAGGTCTTGCTTTGACAGTGTCAATAGGAATAGGGAGGTTGTATTTCTAAACAGCTGTCTCCTGGAAAAGAAAAGAAAGAATTCTCTTTTTAAATATTTTATGGCTTGTCCCCAAACAAGATGGTAGCTTGTTAGCATTTAAAAAAATTTTTCTAGATAATTTAAAACCAGCTAAATGGAATAAAAGTGGAATTATTCCATTTGTAACACAGATCTGACATTCCAACTTCTGGTTATTAGAACGTGACTGTTTGATAGGTCATCTGCTTAGAGAAGTTAGGTGTGAAATATAAATTGTCTTAAGAATCTTCACTCAGTGTTGCCGTTTTTAATGGTTATTAATGTAGTACGGGGCTGAAAAGCTTCAATGTGGTACCTGACCTCAGATTCCTATGGCCATAATATTTTCTTCATTGGATCATATATAGGGGTTCTGACCAGATGTTCAAAGTGGGCTCTATTCAAGGCCTTGCTGGGAGCTACAGGTATCTTGCTGTGACTTCCCATCCACGTCTTTGGGCTCTGTTGGGCTAAACTGGAATCCTGGCTCGGCTGGCCACTGACTGGGCACCCTTGTGCGAGTCACCTGATTCTCTGAACTTAATTCCTGTAAAATGAGAACATGGTATAGACCTCCTGGTACTGGGCCCAGTACTTGGCTCCTGGGAGTTGCCCTGGCCTCTCCTTCCCTTCATGCACTGGTAGCCTGAGGACAGCTCAGCAAGATGTTGCTGGTAGGCATTGAGTCAGTGGAAGACATCTTGGGCTCCCGGCCCTCTGTCTTCTAGACAGAGACCAACTTCCACACCCACCTGCAGAAATGAAGTCCGGTGGTGACTGAAGGGCCATCAGCTCACTTCTGGGGTACCTCTTATAGTAATTAGAATCTATAAAACAGCTTGAGGGTAATGGAAGGTGAAATTTGCTGACTCGACATCTGCCTCTAATCAACTGGAATAAGCTCTTACCTTGCTTATATACAGCTACCCTGTTTGTCTTGACGTTTGCAGTATCTTCTTGAGAATATGTCAGAGAAGTGTTTAATTACAGTTGCAATAACTCATACACAAATTTGGAAATTCAAAGATGAGCTTTTCCAAACACTGGACATGATGAGCTCTGTTTGGAAGGAGAGGTAGTTTCCGTGGCATTTGTGATTTTGGTTGACACAACTCCACACCAATTCTGCTTCCCAGCAGCCAGTCTAGAAATACTACTGTGCCCGGGGAGCTAGAACCATATAACTGTATAGGTCTTACTCTGCTGGAGTGTTAATGGAAGTTATTTCCAGTTTATTTGTGTACTGTCATGAAAAGACCATTCATTCATGACTCATTCATTGAATGTTGTTGGTGAGGCATCAGAAAAAATACAGAGTGGTTTCTTTACCTGTAGAATGTAGAGAGAAAGGGGTCATTTCTCGTGAACCCTCCCGTCTCCCTGGGTTTGATGACAATAGGTAGGTGGGTTCATGGGCTTTCCTGTGGTGAAGGACGGCAGCTGTCCGGTTCAGTCTATAGTTCTTGCCACCGGTGACACTGTAGTCAACAGTGGGTGTTTGTGTGTGTGCCTCACTGGAAGCTACCCCTGGGGGTGCCCGGAGTGTGGAAAGTCTGAGTGCTGACCATTTCAGAACTGTGTTTAGTGCAGACGTAGGTGGAGCAGATTTCCAGTGAATGAAGGCTATTTAGAAGCGGTTTATTAGATCAGAGGCAGAAGTTACACAAAGAAAGGATTGTTATGCTTGTAGTAGCAGGGCAATCGGACATAAATTAGCCATTTTCCAATGCAAATGTTTATTTTCTGCCAAGATATTAAATTTAATTTTAGTTCAGGATAGAAACAGAATGACCTCAGCATAGCTTACGCTGCCCTCAGTCTTTGCTTTGCTCTTGCAAACCATTGTGTACTTACCATAAATACTGTTTATTTGTTAAGGCAGCTCAATACTTTGCTGTGTTATGCTTAAGTGAAAAAAAAATACATTCATAAATATTCCAGAGACTTCTCCATTCTGTTGGCTTCAGGAATGCCCAAGGACAATATATGGCTATTAGTATGATATGCATAGAGCTTCTGAGCTTAGAAATTTAGTTTATTATGTTCATTTTGGATTTTCTTGATTATTTTGGGTAGTTTAGGATTTCTAGATTGTTATGTCAATAACCACCCCCCTTCCCCATTTCCAGAATTTTCTTTTTCCTTTAGTGAAAAATAAGTGATTCCTTGATATGCGTTTAAGATTCTTATCATGTAATGTGGCCAGGAATGTGACCATAAAACAGTTTCAAAACAGTGGGTTGGTATTTGAATAATAGTGATTTTAAAGACATCACAGAGACAAAAAATAAGAACAAGCTTTGACATTTTTCTTTGAGACGTTCTAAATTACCAATATTCAACTGGCTCAAGATTAAAAGCTTCTTGCTTTAGCACTCAGGAAAGCTGACCACCTCACCAGCAAGGATCCCTTCCATAAAAAAAATAAATTGGTAATACAAATGTGAAATTTAATAATGGTTCCACCAGTAACTGACATTCTCTAAAACGTCCCTAAGAAAATACGCAAGCACGTGTGTACCCAAGTCTCATTAGTTCCATATGATAAAGTGCTCCATGCTTTTGCAAGCTGCTGAAAGATTGGTATATTTAGTTCTGGAATCTCCCTCTCTACATCCCTTCACCAGATGCTGTGCGCTAATCCCCTGTTTACACATTTAGGCTGACGCTGGGCAAGCCCCTGGGGGAAGGTTGCTTTGGGCAAGTGGTCATGGCTGAAGCAGTGGGAATCGACAAAGAAAAGCCCAAGGAGGCCGTCACTGTGGCAGTGAAGATGTTGAAAGGTGAGTGGGAAGGGGGTGGGTGGGGGCGGGGAGGGCGGGAAAGGCTTATCAAGAATGTTCCTTTTGTGGCATGTGAACTCTATCATGGCAGGGGGTCAGAGAGCACATAGTTGACCCAGGGGTTGAGAAGTTTTCGTTATAAATCAGCATCTTGGACAGACTATTTATCTTGAGCTGTGTGCAATTGTAAAAAAGAAAAGCCAGTTTTATCAGAAAGTGGTAGCCTTCCAGGTTGTGTTATTCTTTGACTCCTTAAAGATGAGGGTGATTTTTTTTATTCCCTTTATATTTGTATGTGCTTAGAAAGTATCAACTCAGATATAATCGGCAAATTTAGCTGAGTGTTGGTATGTTGGATTTGGGGCCCAAACCTTAACTTGCAAGTAAAGGAAAATTGGCATTTTTGGAAGGAGCAGGGAGGCATAGGGAGAGGCCTCACCTCTTTTGCAAGAGGTCTGGGAGGGTCACTTAGAGAGCTGAAGGAGCTATCAGGATTGGTGCTGTGTGTATGTGTGCGTGCGTGTGCGTGCGTGTGTGTGTGTGTGTGTGTGTGTGTGTGTGTGTAAACCATTCTGGGACATGTAAACCATTACCCCAAGATGTCAGCATTGAGTGGTGTTCGTGGGAGGCCGAAAGTTTCTGCATTAACCTTCCAACCCTGCTTTGTGCCTACGTCCAAGGAGCTTAAAGAACTGTAATCATTAACTTCTTCGCCTGCAGAATTCTTTTATGAGAGGGGCTATGGGGAACGGTCATGTTATAAATCCTGTTGTGGGATCTCAGAAAGGACATCCCAGCTGAGCGTTTCCCACGAGTCCAGGAGAGAGCGCTGATCTTGTCTCAGGACAGAGGGTGGCGATGCGTTTAAATGCGTTGGGAATTAGGTCTTTTCTTTCCTTCGTGGGTTCTTGTGGGATAGTCCCCTGCCCCTCCTTGAGGGGAAGTAGCAAGGTGGAAATAGTCAAAAAGATGTTGGCTTTTTTTAAAGCTACTGGTCTGAATGGTTCCTGGGGAGAGCTAGGGTGCTTTGAGCTGCTCCCTGCCTTGAGGTTTGATGTTCTTGCTCATGCGTCTGGGCTCCACCAGCAGAGGCAGCCCCCTGGTTTGCTTCCTGCGTGCCCAGGGCCTGCCTTGCACGCCCTCGCTCTCCTGGGGGCCAGGTGTGGTGGGCCGATGCGCTGCTGCCGCCAGCCTGCAGCCCTGGGCCTGTACGGGGTGAGTGCGGGGAAGGCCCCAGCTTCCAGTCTCTTTGGGCGGAACTTCTGATTTGGTTTATGGAGCTCAGAAAGGGAATTCTGGGAGTTCTTTTTCTCTGATGGACCAAGGTGGGCCTCCCGTGTTAGAACGGAGAAGGACATCAGCACAGAGCCCTTAGGACGTGTCCCTTTTAATAGCCAGTGGGTGGCTCAGACCCTGGAGGAGAACACAGTGAGCGAGGTGACCTCAGGCATCCTGTTCCTCTGCTTGGCAGGCGCTCAGCCCATGTGCATCAGTGTATCTGCATATCTATCTATCTATATAGAT
The DNA here is from genome assembly GCA_032199065.1 of Smutsia gigantea. Classification (NCBI taxonomy): domain Eukaryota; kingdom Metazoa; phylum Chordata; class Mammalia; order Pholidota; family Manidae; genus Smutsia; species Smutsia gigantea. Next base: position 19,458 of record JAVSCE010005923.1, on the reverse strand, counting down.
GTGTAGCTATAGTGTGTGTCTGTGTGTGTGTATAAGTTTAATATAAAAAATTTATTTTTAATTTAAAAACTTAAAAAAAAATTGAAGTAGAGTTGACATAATATTATAATAGTTTCAGGTGTACAAGATAGTGTTTTGACATTTATATGCATTACAAAATGCTCACCACCATAGGGGTACTTGCTATTTGCCACCATACCAAGTTACTGCAGTCTCGGTGACTCTTCCCCATGCTGTGTCCGTCACCCGTGACTGACTTATAAGCGGAGGTTTGTACCTCTTCCTGCCCTCCACCTCCCGTCAGTGTGTGCTTCACACTGCAGTCAGTAGTGTTGTTCTGCCTTTTGCTAAGTAAAGATGCTTCCCCAGCATGACTCCTATCCGCGCCCCCATCTCAATGTTCAGTCAGCACAGCTTTTTCTGTATTGAATTTGCTTAAAGTGGGCACGTGGGGAAGTCATGCCACTTTCTAGAAGCTATGGTGAGCCTGTGTATGCAGGACCTAAGCCTTCTTGTTCGACATTAGAGCAAACGGGTTTATAATCTTATTTTTTAGGATGGGAATCACAGCTTCCTTTTAGAAGCCCATAGAAGGCATGAGCCTTCATGCACATGAGTTACGTGCGCTCACACGCACATACACGCACACACTTTTGTACACGTTTATGGGCCACAGACCCCCTGGTAATGCTCAGGGGCTGGAGGGCTTCGGGCAGCAGCACGAGAAAGTCTGAAGTGATGTAGGGCGCCCATCCTCCTCCCCCACCCCCCCACTCTGATGTCCTCAGGGCTGCTTCAGGCTCCATGAAGTTGGATGTGGTTTTCTGAGGCACCTTAGGTATGCCAGAGGATGGAATTATTTTGCATGGAGTTTAACACCCCCACACTTGTGAAGTTTGCTGGAAAAGAGCAGACCTTAGCCCCAGAGGCCTCTATTCTAGTCCTGCCTTTTGACCCTGTTGATGCCAGATTAGTTATTTGACGTGGAGCAGTGCAGTCCCCATCTGGCCTTGGCCAATAAAATGAAGGAGATGATTTGGAAAGTCTTTTCTGGTTCTAAAATTCAGTTTTCTGCTGTTTCAACCAAGTTTTTGGCAGCTAACAGCAGGAGGCAATGGGTAGAAGAGACTATTTGATTTTTAATTTATCTGATGTTTGTAGATGATGCCACAGAGAAGGACCTTTCTGACCTGGTGTCAGAGATGGAGATGATGAAGATGATTGGAAAACACAAGAATATCATCAACCTCCTCGGAGCCTGCACTCAGGATGGTGAGTAGGGGGAAGATCTTGCGCTGTCTCCAAACAACCTGTGGTTCAGGATGAGCATCGTTTCAGGGACAGTTGGATCTTGCTTTGAGGGCACCTTAAGTGCATGTTTAAAGCGCTCTTTAAAGGCTCCCCTGAGGAAGATGCTCCTGGCCATGTACACAAAGGGGGCTCTGTGACCATCCCTGGGGGACTAGGGACAGGTGGGCAGCATAGGGTGGAGACTTCAGGTGGGAGGGCCTTGTACCACCCTGTTGTTTTTAGGGCATAACCTAGAGAGTATTTGGAAAAGGTAGGCTCCTTATGTTTTTGTGCTGTAGTGCTAAGAGAGATTTCTCAAAACAGGATCCTGCGTTTTAGTTGACAAATTCCTTAAAGTGGGCATTGAGAAAGCCACGTCTTCCTATGGACAGCAGATGGCTGCGCCCCCAAGAGTAGCTTAGAAGAGGAAGGAGTGGTGGGAAGGATCACATTATCTTCCTGACAAGGGAGAGACCCCTGGCCTGTCTGTCCAAGGGCTTACTGGCACTTTCCGGTGCCTGGAACTCATGGGGAATCAGTTTGATGCTAACTAATAAACCTGAAAATGCCTGTCTTGGCCTCGATTTGGGAGACTTTTTCTGTGAAGTGTGATTGTAAATGTTTTCAGCTTTGTGGGCCTGCTGGTCTTTTTTAGGACAACTCCTCACCTCTGTTGCTGGGAGAAGACAGTCACAGACAATTGAGAAATGAACGGCTTGGCTCTGTGCCAATATAACTGAATGACAAAAACAGGCAGTGGGCAGGATATGGCCTGTGGGCTGTAGTTTGCCAACCCCTAGTCCGTATACCCTGGAGAGAGGATTGCACGAGGGTGTAAGCAGACGTGCAGAAATGTTCACTGTGCACGGTTAGGACCCAAACCTGGAAGCAGCCTGTAGGGGAACGGGTAAATACAATGCGGTATATTTATATGATAAGAGTATATGTAGCTGTGAAAAGGAACTATCTAGATTCTTTTTATCAGCCTGACTGGGTTCCACAAAGATCATAGGTGTGGAAAGATGTTGCAGAGCTATATCTTTATTATTCGTCTGGTTAAAAATAGTACATTGTTTATTGATACATAGGTGTATGTCAGATGGCTGAAATGAACTGGAAGGAGCAAATTTATGGTCGCTATAGCTTTCCAAGAGGGCTCAGGGGAGAGCACGGGACGGTAGAGAAAGGGGCCTCCCTGGACCTGTTTTATTTCTTAAAGACTTTTGAGGCCATCTTGACCACATGTCGATGATGGTTTTGGGGAGGTTAGAATGCAGGAGTTCTGTTGTTGTGTGTGCTTTTCTGTATGTTTACCTAAAGAGGTACTGGGTTATAACACTGAAACTCTTTACTGAGCTGCCTGAGGGCAGACCGGGGTTTGCTGCCTTAGAGAGCTCGCTTTCTCCGTCTCCAGGGCCGCTCTATGTCATAGTTGAGTATGCCTCGAAAGGCAACCTCCGCGAATACCTCCGGGCCCGGAGGCCGCCTGGGATGGAGTACTCCTATGACATTAACCGTGTTCCCGAGGAGCAGATGACCTTCAAGGACTTGGTGTCATGCACCTACCAGCTGGCCAGAGGCATGGAGTACTTGGCTTCCCAAAAAGTGAGTCCTTCACCTTCTAGGTTGGGTGGATTCCAGTTAAAAATGTCTTTGAAGAAAACAAGCAGTTTGGACACAGTTGTTTGCTAAATCAAGCCCTTGCATGTCTTATACAACCTGGAAAATATTTCTTGCATTATTCACATTAGGGTTTATGAACACTTGAAAAACCAAAGTAGCCTCATAAACCCAGCACTGCAGAGATGATCAGGAGAGATGTCTCATCTCTGAGGCTGGGCTGGGGATGAACTCTCCTGGGATTCAGCTCTCTAGGTGGAGAGGAGCTGGCTTAGGGGAGTGCTACCTTTAATCCTGATGATTTTGTGGCTTTATTTTTGTGGTTTATTGAGTTTTGGGACATAGACTTTGAATGCTGTATTTACAGCTTTGAGTTTGAAATGGCTTTAAATAGTCTAAGAATAAAGATCCAGTGAAGGGATATTTTAATAACACTGAGTCCTGGATATCATCTGGGCTTATTTTGTCTAATTTAGTGGGTAACCCTCTGCAGTTAGAAGTTGGCCAGGTCCCCTGAGGTGAATTGCCTGCATTCCAAGCATGCCACTTGCAATGGAACTTTAAACATCTGAGTTATTCTGAAAGCAGTTAGACAGGTGCCCAGATATCCTCTGGGGCATTTTGGATGACAAGGCACCCTTCCTGGGCCCCTATGTGGCGAGGACATAGAGGTAGGGTCAGTTCCTACCTGTGATGGAGCGTGATGTGGCCTCAGGATTCCTCAGGCCTTCGGAGAAATGAGACCCTCTGTCAGGCATGGACTGTGTGTCACCTGGGGGCCCGGGCTGGGTCATGGCCATGCCAGTCATGACGAGCAGGGCCACCTGTCAGATCATACAGCATGCAGGGGCTCAGGGAGGATGGCTGCACCTCAGCCCCTGCTCTCTGTGGCCACGTAGGAACATAATCAGAACTACCACGTGATCTGTTTCTTGTTTTGTTTTTTATTTTCAAGACAGTCCAGAGTTGAAGACTCTCTAAGATTTTTTTCCTTTAAATCTCCCAATGTGTAGATTTTAGGAAAGGGAAACAGTTTTGAGCCTGTGATTGTGTGCAGTGCACATGCACAGGGGAGTCAGCCAAACTGCACGGCCTTTGGCATAAGGAAACTGTCAGATCCAGAATGTGAGACGTTTGACAAGACATCACTTCAAAATGTCAATGTCACTAAAAAATAAAATGCTGGGCAGACAGTTCCAGATCAGCGGAGGCTTAAGAAACATGCTGGCTAGATGTGCGTGTGTGATCCTGGACTGGGTCCTGTTGGGAATGGGAGTTCTGGGGACAGCTTTACAAAGGACATTTATGAAAATTGAAGTTTGAATATGGATCGTGTACTAGATAACATGACTGTTTCAGTGTTAAATCTGGGGTGGAGATTGTTGTGGTCTGTTAAGGTAGTGAATACATACTCAGACGTTTAGATGCGAAGTGTCAGTGAGTCCTGCAACTCACTTTTAAATAGTTCAGCCAAAACAGTGTGTGTGTGTGTGTGTGTGCGTGTGTGTGTGTGTGTGCGCGCGCGTGTGTGTGTGTGTGCATGCGCACATGCCAAGAGGTTGGGGGTGGAGACAGAACAAATAAGCATAACAAGCCAGTCTGGCAAAACACAGATATCTCTTATTGTATTTCACTTTTTCTGTAGCTTTGAAATATTCCTAAATAAAACACTGGCCCTCTGGTCTCTCTCAGTCCATGTCCTCTGCATGTGGGAGAGAGGGAAGCATTTTTGGTGCTGCTACTAATACAAACAAGGTAGGAGGGCTGGTCTGGCCATTCCATGGACCCTTCCATGAACCCCTTTGAGCACTCCTGGCCTGGATGCCTCATCCGCTAGGTCAGGCTCCCACATGGGGAGGCCAGGATGGACATAATCCTTGAATTCCTGGAGCAGAAACCCTGGGGGACAGCAGGAGAGATCAGTAATAAATATGGGAATAAAAAAAAGTATGTAAAAGGTTCAGAAGCGTGCATGGGGTCAGGACAGGGGGACTTAGGTGGCTCGTGAGCCCTCCTGAGAGGGGTGAGCTGGTGGAGCCCTAGGGAGAGATTCGGTATAGGGAGAGGAGGAGAGGACGTGTGGCTGGGCTGGAGACAAGCAGGCTGGCCCATTCAGGGCCTCACTGACCCAGGCAAGGACTCTGGACCACGTGCAGTGAGGGAGGCCACTGACAGGGAGTGATTGATCAGACTTGTGCCATAAGCTCACTTGGTCTCATGTAGCTTGCATGGAGGGTTGGGGGCTCTGAGTCCTGGGAAAGGTGATGGTGGTTTGGGCTGGGCTTCCTGGCTCCAGTAGCCCCTAGAGAATTAGATCAAATTGAGATCTATTTTGTTCTCAGGATGGTTAATGGATTGATTAGATGTAGGAGAGAAAGTGGAAGGGAGAGTGGGTCATGGATCTCCAGCTGGAGAAATGGGATGGTGGTATAGCTTGTTAGGATGAAAACTGGGGATGGGCAAGTATGGTGGGAATAGGTTTTAGTGGAAAATCCAACATGCGTTTTGAACATGCCTGAGAGTCATTCAAGGGCAGACACTGACCACTACAGGCTGGAGCTCAGCTCTGAGGGCTGGGCTAGACTTTGGGAGCCTGCAAAGGAAGTCTTGGCTGAGGTCTTGGGGATGGGCAGAACAGGGGGGTTAGAAGCCTGGAGGCAAGCCCTGAGGAAATTCTCAAATCTAGAGATTGGCTGAAAGTGCAGGAAATGGCCGTGGAGGCTGAGAAGACAGGGCCAGAGGGGGAGGAGGAAACTGAGGATGTGGGGCCCAGAGGCCCCGGCAGGTGTTCCAGGCGGTGTGGTTTGCGGTGCGTCCTTCTGCTCTGAACGAGGAGGGAAGGATGATGTGTGTGTGTTGGGTCTGCCTCATGGAGCCAGCGGTTCCCCCCCACCCCCCATCACATCCCAGCCCTGAGGACCCAGATTTTTCCTGTTTTGAAGCTGTTCAACATGGTGGTGAGAAAAGAAGCAGATGAACTTTGGGAAATGGGGCAAATGAATACATTGTAGAATGACAGACGGAAAGTACCCTTTTTAATAGTGTTGTGATAATAGTAATTATCATTGCCAATCACTGCCACTTCTTGAAAACCTAACGTCTGCCAGGCACAGCGCAAGCATCTTACATATAGTGTCATGCATAACTCAGAACAGCTCTGAAGTGGGTGCCGTTAAATCCCCGTTTCGTGGGTAAGGCTGAGGAAGCACTGTTAACTGTAGGGCTGATTCCGTTTGGATGGGAAGCAAAGCTTTGAGTCCAGGTGTGTCTGAGTCACTGTCCTCATTTCCAAGGTGGGGACTCATAGGTGCAACAAAGCAGCTGGTCCCAGCCTGGCCTTTGGTTCTCCACCCACTCCTGCCACTGCCCAGCCAGCCTCCCCTGCTCTTGGACAATCCCTGCCTCTCTCTTGACTGAGGGGAAGACCAGTGAGATGCCCTGGCCCAGGGCTTACTTCACTAAGCAGGATACAGTAGAAGGGACAGAGTCCTGCTTCTGTAGGGCTTGGCAGGGTTCAAAGCCCTAGAGCAGGTTTGAAGCCAGATGAAGATCTTAAGACTGGTTCCCTCAAGTGGAACCAGCTTCTGACAGTAGAGGGCTTATTCCTGATGGTGAAGAATGAGAAACAGGGCACGATCAGACCGGCCTACCCACGCCCACCTGTTCCCTCATGGTGGGCCACTGTGGGCTTGCTAGAGAGCCCACGCAGGGACCTATTCCGTGACTTCTCGGGCGGGTTCCTGATGGAGCGTAATGATGTTTCAGCTCAGTAAACAGTTACCGGGTCAGGCTCTGTGTTCAGTGCTGGGAATGTGGAGATGGACGTGCAAGGTTTGTCCTCAGCAGCTTTCAGTTATGTGTGCCTGCGGAGATTGGGGCAGATGAGTACAGAAACACCGTGATGTGTACAGTAATACAATTAGGCAATGGGGTATTTGAGCCTTAACACAAATTATGAAAGCCTTGCTCTTTGTAGTCCAAAGTACACTAAATTTTCTTTTCTACCAAATCTCCAAACCAGGTAGTCCTCTAAGGTATTAAACCTGAGCTGTCTTGTTTGTTTTTTTCAGCAAGCCCCAGTTTCCCCATCTGAAAAGTGGGTGTAATAACTACTCATCGGTTGCCATGGGGATTTAATGTGATCAGCTGTGCAGAGGCACCAGGCGCACTGTCTGGGCCATAGGGCGTTTGTCTTCCTTCCCTTAGCGACCCTTCGACCTTCACTTATTAAAACCGTCGAACACCTAATAGTCTGAGGGCCTAGTTACGTAAAATGGGCAGCTCTGTGCTGGAGAACAGCCTAGATGTCTGTGGATAATGGGAATTCAGCTTGACTTTCTTTTCTTTTTCATGGCTGTTGGTTCCAAGTCTTCTTGTTCGGCCTAGAGGGTGGGCTTCAGTGTGTCCCCAGCATTTGGGAGGCGGGCGGTGGGTGCTAGATTTGGGCTCTCTGAGAGCATGGTGGCGTTGCTTGCCGTGTCTCTGAGTTGGGCGCTGATGGGTGATCGGAGCCCAGGGCTTGGGACGCCAGATTCCTCACAGCTTGCCAAATGCACAGAGCTCCTGTCGGCAGGGAGCACGCTGGCGGGAGTTTGGCCCCGGGCTTGGAAGTTCAATTTGAAGAGGCCTCTGAAACCGTGAATGTGGCTCCGGCCCCAACGGCTGGATCCCAGGCGGCTCCGGGGGCTCTCACATTTCCTGCTTCCATTCTGGCCCCACAGGCATGCTTGTGGGCCTTTCCTGCTTCCCCTTTTCTGAGCGTAGCTGCTCCAGTGGGTCACAGACACAGAGAAAAACAAGGAATAATTGAGGGGTGGGCAGAAAGAAAGAATTCCTAGGATATTCTTCAGAGAGAGTCAGGCTTTCTCCTTTGCAATGGGCCATTTCCTGGAGTGTCCATCTAAAATCAGCCGCATCTCACCCTTGTCAAATGGCATGAAAAGACTCTCTCCTTTATATGATAGTTCACCTTTGCCTGGAACCTGTGTAAAAGCATTTGATAAGGGTGTTTGTTGCCTTTTTTATGCCTTACCTTTCCCCCAAAATAGGGGGTGATGATTTGGGACCCTAATAACCATGCATCATTTTGAAACCTTGCTATATACATAAACAAATAAAAATTAGCTTAAACACATATAATAGCTTATAAAAATATATGGTTTGTAGGAAGGAAAAATAGAGGTTATAACTAGACCTTTCTGAGACCAGAGAGTTAGAATTACGACTGTTAAGTCAGCTGCCCTATAGCGAGCATGTCAGCCTCTGACTCCCATGTATGTGGTAGGCACAGGTTGGGCCCTTCATGTGGGCCGGGTGTTGCACTAGAGGTAGAATATGGATGGACAGGCCTTGGCTGTGACAGAAGCCAGGAAAGGACAGATCAGTTCTGTCAGAAACACAATTTGTAGCAAGCATAGAAGGTGCACCGGGGCTGAGTTTGGAACTTTGGAGACCTGTTGGTGGTGTGGCCATGTGTGGGATGGGGCAGGAGAGCGGGGGAACAGTGGTGACGTCCTGGACTAAGACATTACAGTGGGAACGGCGTCAGGTGTGGACAAATTGAGAAGCATTTGGGAGTTGAAATCAGCAGAATGTGGGGGGAGTGTGAAAGAATTCTGGTGTATACCTCTCTGTCCAAGAGAGACCAAGGAGATAAGAATTAGGGAAGGAGTTTGAATCCTGTGAGGTGCCGCTGGGTGTCAATGTGGAAGTGTCCCATAGCCTTTTGAAAATGAGAATGTGGGTCCCAGAAGAGAGGTCAGGATGGAGTAGGAATTTGCAAACATTCTGCATGTACCTAAGAATTGAAGCCATGAAGATATATGGAAATACAATTGATGGGACAGTTCCTCTATTTTCAGGGACAGAGGAAGAGAGGAGCTAGCTAAAGAATCTGAGAGGGTGGGGAGAGAGGAAAAGAGTGAACCAAGAGAAGGGGTGGGGTAGAACTCAATAGGGGGACAGTTTTCAAAAGGGTAGTAGGGTCATTGGGGGCTGACAAGAGGTTCTTCCTTAGTTTTAGGAAGGTATTTAGGATAACTGACTACAGATCTCGTATGAAGTATGCTGGTGGTGTTGGTCAACTGCAGATGAAAGAAAATGTGGTTACTTAGTCTGGCTTTGTGCTCTGAAATTATTGGGGCCTTGGTTTTTTTTAATTTATTTTTAATTAGAAAAGAAATAGAAATTTTTGACTTAAGGTGTATTTTCTGCCCTTGTTATGAGAAGTATGTTTCATTCTTATTCTTGAAGCATTTTGAAATGAGTTCTTTCTCAATTTCAGTGTATTCATCGAGATTTAGCAGCCAGAAATGTTTTGGTAACAGAAAACAATGTGATGAAAATAGCAGACTTTGGACTGGCCAGAGATATCAACAACATAGACTATTACAAAAAGACTACAAATGTAAGTCCATGGCAATGATTGGGGGGCGGGGGCAGGCATGGAATGTTCTAGATGACAGATGATAGATGCTCAGAGCTACAAGGACCAATGAGGGCTCATTTCTCTGCCCTTCCTTCTGGTTCTTTTACACTACTCCTCATAAACTTCTCAATGAACACATTTTGGCTATGTTCTAAGATGCATGTAAATGTGAAACAGTCTTAGATACCGAATAATCAGCAGCCTCTAGGATCTTCTTAAGGTCCTTTGTCGAGGACTTCCCTAGCAAAGGTTAGAGCTTGGGAGTTTCTGGGTTGATTTTTGCCCAGAAGTTGGTTGGGGTGTGTCTGTGTGCTGGGGAGATAGATGATACTGAGAATCCCAAGGAACGACTTCTCACGAATGTGCTTGAATCTGAGCATCTGCATGTGATGTGTAGCCCAGTTATTGCTTATTTTTGCTCTATCAACTGACAGTAAAAATCACTAGAATGCAGCTCTTAAAAGAAGCAGGGCACAGCCCACTTGAGCTTGCTAAAAGTGAACAGGTTTTAACATACTGGCTTCTTCCACACTTGCAGGGGCGACTTCCGGTCAAGTGGATGGCTCCAGAAGCCCTTTTTGATAGAGTGTACACCCATCAGAGTGATGTGTAAGTGACTCCATTGCTCTGGCTTCCCCATCAGGTTGAGTTGCAAAGAAGTATTGTATGTTCTTTGCCTTTCTTCCCTCGGTGCCTGCTCCATTTCAAGCATTCATAGAAGGGGATGAGAGCCGGCCTTAGAAAGGATGGATTTTATGGTAGGCTGGTAACCAATGCTCTGTTACTAATCTGCCTGGCTTCAAAGCCCACAGGAGGTGAAACCGCTCACCTCCTCCTGCCAGAGAGGAAGTCATCCCCCCCCCAACTCCCAAACCCCCAGACTTACTCATGAATGTGCAGCTACCAAGCTGCTATCTAATTTGCCAAGCTGTTGGAATGTTCTTTGCTCCCTTAAAAAGGAATCCTGAAACTTTTCCAATTTGAGGGTGGTTTGTCCTATTTCACCCTGTCCTAGGTTTGTCCTTATAGGGTGAAGCTGAGAAGGACACAGTCAGCTCAGGTCTCCCCAGGATCTGCTCACTCTGTTTATCCTTTGAAAATATTCTGATCTTAGAATCTTTGATAATGTTATGGAAATACAGTGAAAACTCTGTAATATTTCTGTTATACATTTAAAAATACTATCAGAGTCACGCTCCAACTGACACAGAAGTTTAGGTTTGGAAGTTTGGTTGAAAGGTGGCATCATTGTGGGATGCAAGGCGAAAGGTACAGCTGGTCTCCGTGTACTGTTTTTGCAAGTTCCCGTGGGTCTATAATTATTTCAAACTAAAAAGCTAAAAGAAATCAGTTGAGCTATTTTTGTCTGTGTGAACAGGAGGATTTCTGGGGGAGGCCTTGATTCGCCTTTCGCTCCTGGCCCTCCTCAGCAGTCCTAGGAGAAGGGCTTTATGATCACATTTTTGCAGTGAGCAGCCTGCCTGTGTTGTATGACTGCTTTTGCTCTGTGCAAAACTGGAGATGATTCCGTTTCTGAAACTTACTGAAATAGAGTCAGGAATTGCGAGTCTCCTGAACGAGGCTGAGAAAGTCCAGCTGCAGTCTGTGCAAGGTCAGGTGTGAATGGTGTCCTGGGAGACTTTCTGTTTGTGTTGGATGAAACTTGTCTGGGTGCAGGGTTCCTCCATCCTAACCCCAGCCGGTGCTGACTCCCCTCAGGACCCTAGTGGGCACAAGTCTTGGGTGCCCTCAGATGCCCCATTGGCTGCTTTGGGCAGCTGTTAGCTTGCAGAATCAGCTTGCTGGCCGTATTCTGTCAGTGGCCCATCCTGGTAGGTCACAGCCTAGGGGTCAGGCACATAGGCCAATGGAAGAGTTGAGTGGAGGCATAAAGAGCTTTGCAGCTTAGGAGTCGAGATCTTCATGTTGCTGAAACACTGCATTTAAGACAAAGAACTTTGAGAATGATGGAAGAAAAAAACAACCCCAAATCTCCGGTGGGGGGAAAAAAAAGAGTGTGATGATTTACCATCTTTTGTCTGTTGCCTGTGGGTGGAAAATTCTGCCGCAACACCCCCAATCATCATCATTGGGGGATACTTCTTGGGGGCAAGAAGGGCATATAGGTCGAACAGGACGACTCTGGTCATTTGTCTTTGGATGTGAGAAGAGACGGGGCATTAATTTTCTTAACCAGGCATGCTTAGGTGTCTGACGGGCTGGTTAGGTGCCTGATGCTGACGGGCTGGTAACGCCGTGTCGCCTCCCTTCTTTGCAGCTGGTCCTTTGGCGTGTTGATGTGGGAGATCTTCACTTTAGGAGGCTCACCGTACCCAGGGATTCCTGTGGAGGAACTTTTTAAGCTGCTTAAGGAAGGACACAGGATGGATAAGCCAGCAAACTGCACCAACGAACTGTAAGGGTTGCTGTCTCTCCCGACACCGCGGTGTGCCTGCCATGCCATTAACACTTCTCCTGACAGTTTTTGGTTTTCTGAGGCCCCTGATTTTCTAAACATGCTCTAAGAAGAATTGCTACCGCCTTCTGGGCTCAATCCCAGAACTGAGGGCGTGAGTGTCCAGGCACATCATTCTGAGGTGTATGGGGTGAGCTTTAAATCTCCGCAGACATCAGGCTGCCTGGCCAAGGGCACGCGACTCTGCAGAGCGAGCCAGGGTGATCTTCCTGGGCTACCTTGCTGGGCCTTGCTGTTCCCTCCCCTCAGAGTGACACGAAGAGGCCTGTGGCCGCCCCTCATACACCGGCCAGGAATGGAGCCGCCCCTCATACACTGCCTAGAAAGCCAAGCCATGGGGCCGCCCGTCATGCACCGGCTAGGAAGCCAAGCCATGGGGCTGCCCCTCATACACTGCCTAGAAAGCCAAGCCATGGGGTCACCCCTCATACACTGGCTAGGAAGCCATGGGGCCGCCCCTCATGCACTGGCTAGGAAGCCGTGGGGCCACCCCTCATGCACCGGCTAGGAAGCCATGGGGCCGCCCCTGCAGAGAGTAAAGCACCAGCACGGCTTCTTTTCCTGTGTCCCTGGCACGGCGAGTGAAAACAGGCATGTCTGCCGCTCCTTTGCGACCACATGAAGACTGCTGTAGATTCTAGCATTGACATTGGCCACATTTCCCCAGAGAGAATGAACAAGTGTCTGGCTACCTATATTTTACCCATATTTTAGAGAATTAAAAAGTTGTCTAGGTGCCATCTTTACAATGCCAGATCTGACTATAAAACCATGAGGTGGTTTCTAGAAAGCCTACCCCATGCTTTAAATGGAGTTATGTTGTGTGTGTGACATGCATCTTGTGCAGTAAAGTCAGCACTTTTAAAAGGAGTCTCTCTTCCCAACCCCCAGGATTAACTAAGAAGAGTGATTGTCCCAGAGACTGCAGTCTATTGTGTCCCGTTTCATGGGATTTTATATCGGTAATCCCATGAGTGCTTTTCAGTGTACAGTGGACATCTGATGAATGGCCACATTTTATAGTTTACTATATAAAGGCATTTATTGTGCTCCTTGTCATTCCTATTGCTTTTTCTAATATAGAGCGTCTGTCGAAACCTATAATCAAGATAAGGCCTGGGAACCTCGTCCAATCCAAGAGTTAATCAGGAAGTTGATGTGCAGCTCAGTGGTGGCAGATTAATTCATAAAAACCTTACTTTAAAGTTGTGGCTTTCAAACTTCATTTTTTTAAAACTGGGGAACCTTTGTCCACTGGAATTATTAAAACAAAGCCCAAAGTGTTAGGCAGATAAAAACTGAGCTGTTTTGGTCCAGGCAGGGCTGTGTGGGGCAGGAAGACTAGGAACGCGCCTGTTTTTATAAAGCTCTTCCTCTGCAGTATCCAAAAGCGCCCTGAAAGTGTGGACCACGGTGGTATGTCACGGCCATGGGGAAAACATGCAGAAGTCTCTTTCTTGATGGCACAGAAACCATCCTAAAACATTTTGCATAAAGTGAAATTTTTGAAACCAGAGTGTCTTTCAGAAGAACCAAGCAGTGAATCTTCTGGGAAAGTGAATAACCACCTCCCGATTTACTCTCATGGAAAGTTCTGATACATTTTCATAACTTAGGACACATCTCCATATTGCCTATTAAAAATGCCTTATAGCCACCCACCTAGTCCTGGAGAATCTGCCTCACCAAGGAAATCTGCTTTCTGCAGGTACATGATGATGAGGGACTGCTGGCATGCGGTGCCCTCCCAGAGACCAACGTTCAAGCAGTTGGTTGAAGACTTGGATCGCATTCTCACTCTTACCACCAATGAGGTAGGAACCTCCTAGAAGCCCGTGGTTCTTGCTTGGGAGCCCAATGTGGCTTTTTAAATGCAGCCTTGCTGGTTGGAGTCTGTGGTATAGTTGATCATTTTCCCATGGGAGTCAGGCAGCGTTAAACTCTGTGTTCCTCCTGAATCCTGATTTTTCTCAGAGCTGCATTTTGAGAGTTTTAACTCCTGATACCCAGACAGGACCTTGTGTGCTGCTGCCCGTCACTGTGGCTTTTCGGTGGGGGCCCCAGGGTACGTGTGTGTGCAGGAGAGCAGGGAGGGGAAAGGAGTGTCCGGCTGCAGCGTCTGGGTTTGTGTGGGGAGGAGCTCGGGTGTACGGTGCTGGCTGGCTTCCATGTGCTGGTTGGGGTGAGAGCTGCTGATGTCCCATTGCTCATAAGCTTGGTTCTGCTATTCCTGCTTCTATGGAGGACACGGCACAGTCCCACGTGACCCTTCTTGATGATGTGTATGGCTTGTGGTCTTCACCTATGCGTGTGTAAATGTACACACTGTTTCCTATAATGAGTAACTTAGAGGATTTTTAAGTGAAAACTTGTACCATTTGTTGAAGTAATATTTTTCAGAAAATATAATCTATACCAACAAAAGAAACACTCTTTATGTTGCTCTCTGTCTGAATTCAGCCATGTCAGCGGCTACTTCAGCATGCAGCTAGAGTGGTCTCTCTCGTTGTGGAAAGGGTGTGATCTGAAAAGGAAAGATGATAAACCCCTCAAGGAACGAAAACACCCTACGACAGAGAGAAATTTTTAGTGAATGAACTGGAGATACTTAATTAGGATGCAAAGCAGTGTTCCTTCAAATGGGGAAAAATCCCTACAATGTCTGAACAACAAAAAAGACTAAAATTGCCTAACTATTTTAGAAGGAAAATAATACTCTGAATTTATTTTCAAATAATACACTTAATAGTGTTAGAGTGATTTAAAAAAATAATAATCAAATGTTGTGATGGGAAACCTTAAGCCTTCAGCGTTATCTTGTATGTCTGACTGGCTGGTAGAGGGAGAGATTGCATTAAATGAATACAGCTGACCTTCAGAAGTTGAAAGGAAAGGAACAGTTCAAGGGGAAAAGGAAAAACTTTCTTCTCCTGCCAAAATTGTTGTTTCTAGCATAAGTTCCTCTAACCCTAGACTTGGAATCCACTGATAGCCCTATATTTTTCCTATCTGATCTAAACGTTTATGGCCTTCATTTAGAAACTAGGAAAGCCCTAGTGTCCCATTTTAATGATCCTATGTCCATGCTCAGTGCTATTTATTTGTATTTTTACATTTAAAGAGGGCCCCTTCCTACTGAAATTTACGTCTAGCATCCTAAAATAAAAAACCAGAATACCATATTGTCTAATGGATATAAAAATCGAAGTTTCTTTCCTTCTGAAAATCATTACCATATGCTTGAGAAAAATGGTTCCATTTAGGACAAAATTTCATCTTTATCATTGTAAGCAAAAAGCTCCGTTTTGATGTGGTGGGTGTGTTTGTTTCCAGTTGTGCGGTTAATGCTGATGTTGGAACTGACACATCTCCCGTTCTTGGATGGGGACTCTGTCTTGCCAACCCGGGTGATGAATTAGAGTGGTCTTTTTTTTCTGGTCTTTTAAAATATATAGTTGCCAACATTCTATGGACTCTTTCCTGGTAACACTGAGGCTGGTTGTGCTATGGTTGGTGTTTTTTGCTCCCACCCAGCAAAAGCATGTGTCTTAGAACAGTCATTCGCTTCTGGGTGTGTGAGCTGAACGACTCCGTCGTGCTATCCCAAGCAAGGCAGGGAGACCCACAAGTTCCCCAGTTCAGAAATCTTCTCATAGTTTCAGAAAAGGAGTCTGCAAATTTCTGTAAAGGGCCAGGCTGTAAATATTCCAGCTTTGCAGGCCATATGGTCTCTGTCACCATAACTCGAGGGGAAAAAGCAGTCACAGACTATATGAAAATGAATGTGTCTGTCTTCTGGGTAACACATTCGTTGAGGGGCCCAAAAATTTGAATTTTACATGAATTTTATGTTGTTGATACAATTTTAATGCCATGTGATATTAGTCTTCTTTGGAGTTTCTCCAACCATTTAAACATGTTAGAAACCATTTTTAGCTCATGGGTCACACAGAGCAGACAGAGGCCCTCACCCTGTTGTAAGTCGGAGGAGTTGTTACCCTAGGACCGTCCAATGAGTTAACAACACCGGTGGACTCTTTAGAGAGCCAAAGAACTCTTTCTGAATTTCAAAACTTTGAAACTTAATCACCATTTTCCTAAACTTCTCTTTAACAGTCCATTATGGATTTAACATACATGAGTATATGCAAGCCTTTTTTGAACCTGTTTATATTTTCAACTCAGCTTCTGAGGGTAATGAAATACATCTGTGAAATTACCCACTGAATGAAGGCATATTCCCGTTAAATTATCCTAGAAACTACAATAGTGAAATGTAATTTGTAAGATAAATAGTCCTGGTCTCAACTATTTAAAGAGGTTCTGGGAATCCACGATATGTTACATTTTCATTTTCCTGGGGCTCAAACTTGAATCGTGGGCTCCAGTGAGGAGGTCCCTTGGGTCTGTGCATGTCTTGTTGACCACTCAGCATCTACCCCAGGTTGCAGGCTTCCCCCCTTGCCAATAGTTTAACTCACGTTGGGTCAAAGAAAAGCAAAGGGCAGCCTGGAGTAAATAAAGTTGGGGTCCCAAGAAATCTTTGTGGGAGCCAGGGGGACTGGGTCTCTAAATCTTCAAGGGGTGCCCCGTCCTGTCCCAGCTCCCATCTCAATGTCTCAAGAGCCTGTGTTTGAAATAAAAGTCTTCTCTTCCCTTCTTTCAGGAATACTTGGACCTCAGTCAGCCTCTCGAACCGTATTCACCTTGTTATCCTGATCCAAGATGAAATAAAACGTCTCTCTTCCCTTCTTTCAGGAATACTTGGACCTCAGTCAGCCCCTCGAACAGTATTCACCTAGTTACCCAGATACAAGGAGCTCTTGTTCTTCAGGAGATGATTCTGTGTTCTCCCCGGACCCCATGCCTTATGAACCATGCCTTCCTCAGTATCCACATGTAAACGGCAGTGTTAAAACATGAATAGGCTTGTTTTCCTGTCCCTACACAGGGCAGCACCAGGAACCTAGCTACACTGAGTAGGTGGGCCATGCCTCCAGGAGCTTGTTGTCTCCGCTTGTATATATGGATCAGAGGAGTAAATAATTGGAAAAGTAATGTGCACACGTGTAAAGAATCCATACAGTTGGAAACTTATAATCTTCACCAGGAGAAGAAGAAGGTTTCTGGGGAAATGGACTGCCATGGGCCACGATGTGCCCATGACCTGCTGTGGGTACTGGCTGTGGACCAGCTGGACTCAAGGCAAACATATGTTCTGCCTTCCTTGTGAATTTTGTAATAATTGGAGAAAATATATGTCAGCACACACTTAACAGAGCACAATTGCAGTATATAGGTGCTGGATGTATGTAAATATATTCAAATTATGTATAAATATATATTATATATTTACAAGGAATTATTTTTTGTATTGATTTTAAATGGATGTCCCAAATGCACCTAGAAAATTGGTCTCTTTTTTTTAAATAGCTGTTTGCTAAATAATGCTGTTCTTACACAGAATTTCTTAATTTTCACCGAGCAGAGGTGGAAAAGTACTTTTTCTTTCAGGGAAAATGGTATAACATTAATTTATTAATGAATTGGTAATATACAAAACAATAATCATTTATAGTTTTTTTTTTGTAATTTAAGTGGCATTTCTATGTAGGCAGCCCATTGGACTAGTTAATCTATTGCTTGGACTTAACTAGTTATCAGATCCTCTGAAAAGAGAAATATTTACAGAATATAACTAATTTGGAGAAGACGAAGGTTTTGATTTATTTGTGATTAAACCCTGCTGTCCGTGGATTGTTTCTGAACCACCTAAATGCCCGTAGTGAAGGAACCCCTTTGCTAAGAAGGTGTTTTGTTTTGATGCGCGACTCTGCTCTGGGCTCAAGTGACACTTAACTGGACTTCACAAGACACGTGGTACCAACGTTCTCTTGAAAAGATGCCTTAATCCATTCCTCAAGGATGGACCTTCACTGAGATGATAGCAGAATGTACTGTGTGGCAGCTGGCCTTCTGCCCCTGAGTTGCACATTAATCACATTAGCCTGTGTTCTCTTCCGTAAATTTTGATAATGGCTTCGACATTCACTGGCATTAGAGAAGCCTTTTAGGACCTTGACGTCTCATCATAGAAAA
This sequence comes from Smutsia gigantea, assembly GCA_032199065.1. Classification (NCBI taxonomy): domain Eukaryota; kingdom Metazoa; phylum Chordata; class Mammalia; order Pholidota; family Manidae; genus Smutsia; species Smutsia gigantea. The sequence continues at coordinate 1,546 of JAVSCE010005923.1, read as the reverse complement.
TTGAAACAGTTTTCTGCTGATAGTTTTGGCGATACTTCCATCTTTTTAAGGGATTGCTCTGGCAGGACCTCACCAAAAGATCCAGCTGAATATCAACATCAGACAAAATATTACCATGTGGTTCGTTCTGTAACTAAAGTATTGTGTTTTGCTTTCAAAACGCCCACTCACCCCGAAATAACCTTGCAACGTGAATGCAGATTACACTGATTTTACGTGTTATGAAATTGGAGAAAGTATTTAATAAAACCTGTTAATTTTTATACTGACAATAAAAAATGTTTCTACAGATATTAATGTTAACAAGACAAAATAAATGTCAGGCAGCTTATTTTTTTAATACTCGTGTCTCACCAAATGGTTTCCTGTGCTTGGGTGTTGACTCAGTGATGTTTGGTGTGATTGTACGAAAGGCAGAGCTGGGAAGGTTCATTGTTTCCCTGCAAACGGGTGACTTGCCACAGGGGTTGGCCAGGACCAGTAGTACCTGGGACAGGTGGAGCCATTGGAAGATCAGAGCTGGTTGGGTGAGGCCCTGGTTGTATTGCTTACTGGGGCCCCAGGAGAGTCATTGTAACTTTCTGGGTCCTAACTGCTCCCAGAGTTGCAAATTAGGAAGGGTGTGGGAGAGAGCTTTGTAAAATGGAGCTGTTGTAAGGATGGAGAGGTGTGGAGAGGGGAGGTGTTTAGAGGATCTGGGTTCTGGGGACCTTGAAACCATTTGGCTGGCTTCCTCATGATGTACAGAGAGTGGAACTTGCTTCAAAATTTCAAAAAGGTAACTTGAACAAACTTTCAAATATTTTGACTCATTTTCATGTCACCAAGACTGAAGAGGGAAGTACTGTTTTGCTTGGAATAAGTGCAAATCCATGACTTAAGGTTTCTTTACGTCTGCTTGCAAGCCTCCACACCAGGAAAACAGGCCAGTGTCTCCCAAACTTCAGCCATGTTCTCAGTACCTTATGGGGCTTTTGGTGGAAAGACTGTCATCTTTGGGGTCTTCATTGTGTTTGAGGCCATTGGTAGTGGAGTGAGTGTTTCACTGGCCATCTGGAGAGTGGCCTACAGTCCTGGCTCTGCATGTGCCAATCTCCTCTGCCACCCGCCATTTATTATCAGTAGAGCAGCGTTATAATCCCCCCTCAGAAGAATGTAGTTTTTGAAAGTAAGGGGAAGCAGCCCTTTCTCACATGCGTACTGGAAGGTTGTGCAGTCCACTGGGCATTTTCACCAGTGGGATCCCCTTGGCCAGGGTGGAGGGAGGCCTGTGGGGCAGCAGGCTGCCATGGCCAGGCAGGTCAGTGGTGGGTACTCTATGCTTTGGAGATGGAAAGGGCAGTTTACGGCTTTTTAGTAGACAATGTTGGTTATCATCCTATACTAGCTGTTGGCTATTTTCATTTTAGAACTATTTTGAGAGAGATTTGTTATTAAGGAAAAGAAGGTAATATGGTCCCTGAGAAGGATGTGAAGTGCTTCTCTTTTTGAGACCCGCCCCAGATAAAACAGGTACAAGCAGGGCATGGAATCCTAGAGTTTATGG